>JAGFMF010011014.1:0-26498 GCA_019455555.1 Galemys pyrenaicus
CACAAGGATGCCTGGCTTTGTCCCTGTTGGCCAGTAGGTGGCAGGCTTCCTCTGTGTTAGACTAGCCTCCTGAGGACAGTGGCCCCTGCCTTCTCTTCATAGTTCTTTTGGCTGCAACTACCACTACATCATCCTACAAGGGACCTTTCCTCATCTACAGAAATATTCCTCAAGGGCTGGGGGGAAGCTTTTCATACAGAAGTTTTCAAAAACCTAGAACCTTCACTCCACTTGTGCTTTCCATTAATGGCCCTGTTTGGTAAGGGGAAGTTGGTGGTGAGAAACCGCAAAGGAAGCAGACCTGTGTGAAACATGGGGCAGCTGAAAGAGACAATGAGGAGAGAGAACCCTGGGAATTCACACCATGGAGAGGAAGGGAAAGATTGTGGTAGGAGGATGGAAGAGCTTGTCAGAAAATCAAGGAGGGAAGGCCCAAGGGTGACACGCGTGAGAACCAGCAAAATGAATTGGTCTCCACTTAGGAGACTAACTCTTCCAATGTTAATGCAAGCCGCCATCTGCCAACTGAATATACAAACCAGACTTTACCAGATTACCTGATGGGGCACATCACCACATTTTTTTTAAAGATTTTTTTTTTTATTTATATATGCATACAAGAACTGGGGTACAGGCCAGAGATGTGAGGGGTGAGAGGATTCACCACAGACAGAGCAGGGAGCAGAACAGGCAGATGAACGGACGTACACTGGTGAGGGGAGCAGCAGGCACAGCAGGAGAGGTCCGCTACACCATGTGGGTCCCCTCCCTTACCGGCAGCAGGAATAGTACTCGTGCTGTAGTGGCTGAGGTTTGCTTCATAGTGTGTTGCTTAACCCACTGCGCTACCAAGGAAGCCCATCACCACATTATTAATCCTACACTTTTCCTGCCTTTGTCAAGTATGGACAAAATTCCCAGTATGTGTATGAATTATGAGCAGTTGTGATACAACTTCCCAATCACTAATGAGAGACTCAGTCTCCACTTCTACTTCAGTGACCTTGAGGTGCCTATAAAAAGTTATCTGTTCGAAGTTGCTTGTCTCCCTCAAGTAATATGGAAACAGCTTGAACTTCACTGTTCTCCATACATCTTCCAACTTTGGGAGTCAACTTGAATACTTCTTTCAGAGGATTGGTGAGTGGCTTCCCTGGTGGCGCAAGCGGTAAAGCACTGCAGTATGAAGAATCCTCTGTAACTGCAGAATGAGTTCAATCCCCAGCCAGGGAGGTGACTCACATGGAGCAGCAGACCTCCTCTGTCTTGCCCTGGGTCCCCTCAGCAGAGTATTTCATTCAGTCTGCCTCTCCTGTTCCCCACTCTGTCTCTGGCAAATCTTCTCAGCTCCACACCTCTGGCCTGTGCCCCTGTTCTTGTGTGCATAAATAAATAAATCTTTTTTAAAAAGAATACAAACAAACAAAAAAACTAAGGGTCAATGAGCTGTAAATACATGTGAGTAACACCCATGTCTTTTTCCCCAGGTTCCATTTGTGGGATCATACATTATATCAATTGTATTCTTTTTAGTGTATGCAGCACATGCATTAGTTTTTGACCTACAGGAACAATAGTACAAGTAATTTAAAACTAAAGTCTGGTCTCATTCACTGAACTTGCTCTCCCTTAGTCAGTCAACTAGTTTATTTTTCAACTTCTTTGCACTCAGACACCGCTTGCGGATACATTCAGGCCAATCAGTGGGGCCAAAGTGATACTGCTTAGTATAGTCCTGTTCTAGAACACTCACATGATCCACATCCTTTTTCCTATAGTGTTGCAGGGCAGGGAGAGGGGCACCTCAGAACCCCAAACCTGCCCTCTCTTAATGGGTTCTGCCATCTGCTGCATCAAGACAAAGATGTAAATCTTTAATGGAAAGGAAATTTAATACAATTAATTAACAATACAGAAAAGACAAAGAATATAGTTACTAAATCAGGCATCCAAGTTACCCATCTCCTTGAGGGTTAAAGTCCAGCCAAACAGGATTGGCCCAAGGCAAGACCCAAAAGCCTGCCAAGTCAAAAGCACCTTTCAATGGAGACCCATAGAAAAGGGTCAGAAAGAGACAAGTCTGGGTGGAAAAGAGCAAAATCAAGATAAAAGCTGCCACTTTTAACCTCCACACTGGTCTCTCACACGCATCTGTTCCAGTTCAGGACCAAGTAGCAAGTGCAGTTTTTTACGTGTCTGTCTGTTCCATGTGTCTCCTCCAGTTCTCCTTCTGGCTCACCACCCTACTTTTCTTCCTTCTCCAGTCTCCTCTAGCTTCTTTGCTTCCCTGCTCAGCTCCACCCTCCTTTGAGTAGAGCTGGGAGCCTGAAACTTCCCCTTTTTCTGGGGACCACCCTGTTACAGAAATAGTTAATGTACTGGTGGATACCCCCTGGACTTGGGTGATAGTCTGTAGGGTAAAGGTTGATCAGTTATTTCCACCCTCCCATCACTGTGATGATGGACACCTGCAGTGCTGCGAGCATTCCAGGGTGGGCACGCGCAAGTGGGCGCACCTGTGTTGGACACGGGCATAAATGGGCGGCGTCATGAGGACACCAGAACTGTGAGGACCAACAGACAGAACTGCAAGGACTGGACCGACCAACAGGACCGACAGTACCAGCGAGAGAAGCAGCAGCCGAGAGGGTGAGACGCGCTGGGGGTTGGGAGGCCTGCCAGCCTCCCAGCCCCCAGGCACCCCTGCCTGCCATGTACCTGGCCACCTCTACTAAATAAAAGCATGAAAAGCCACCGAGGGCTCCAAGACTCTCCTTCCTTGACCCGTCTGCCCAGAACCATCCCGAACCTGCCTCCAGTGCTGCCACCTTTCCTGCCACTATATAGTCTCTTCTACAAGAAAAGTGGAAGTGACTCCTACGGTTTGGCCATCCCTGAGAGGGGACACTTTTCAGATGTTTCAAACACACCAAGATGTCTCTCTTTTCCAGGCCCTGGCACCAGTTCAGGCAATACGCTGGGGTGGACCAGAGCTTCTCCCCTGCTCTCAACAAGTATAGCCTAGTCATTGCGAATTTCAGTGGTTCACCTTCCGCCGCCAAGAGGTCCACACACTCTCCCCATCTATCATTTAGTTTTGTTATATATTATACATTCTTTTAAAATTCTTTCCCAGGTCTTTACACCTTTTCAAAAGTTGTTTAGCAGGTTAAAAAAGTTATCTCCAGGGCCTCTCTGGTGGTGCAGTGGGTTAAGCAACACACTATGAAGCGAACCGCAGCCACTGTAGCACAAGTTCAATCCCTGACGCCAGCCAGGGAGGGGACCCACATGGCGCAGCAGACCTCTCCTGCCTTGCCCACTGCTGCCCTCAGCAGTGTGTTTCAGTCAGACTGTTCTGCTCCCCACTCTGTCTCTGGTGAATCCTCTCACCTCCCTGGACTCTGGCCTGTACCCCAGCTCTTGAGCTCTTGTGTGCATAAATAAATGTCTTAAAAAAAAAGTTATCTCCAGATAACTAGAGGTGGGCTAAAACTAACTGGGGGCAAGAAGTGGATTCTTTCGTCTCGTGTGCTTGGCCCCCAGCAACCATTTTATCAGGCAACTCGCAGACCCTGGTTCTCAAAGAGCTTCAGGTGTGCGGGAAGGTCTGTTCCCTGATGAACAGTCTGCAGGGCCTGCCCCAAGGATGGAAACCTGGGCCCTTCACAGTCCTGCACATAGTCCTCTGCTAGAGTTCATTTGAACAGCCTCCCCATGCTGGCCCTGAGGGTGCTGGGGAGCTATAGTTGAAGCTTCTCTAGGCTTTAGTTATCTTAGAACTAATGTGTAGGGTCAGTGAAAATTGTCAGGCTTTTCCACCCTCCCACCATTAGTGTTGATGATGGACATCTGAGGTCCTGCACACATGCCTGATGGCAGGCACCTTAAGTAGGGTGAGGGCATGCACAAGTACCCTGGGCTGAGACCCATGGCATATAAGGATGGCTTCATGAGGACGCCAGCAGAGATAGAGCAGAAAGAAAAGATTAAGGAGCAGAAGGAGAGCGGAGGTCAGAGGGCCCACTGTGTGAAGATTCACTGGGAGCTAGGAGGCCTGCCAGCCTCCTGCCCCCGTCCCGGCCCTCCCACCTGCAGTGTACCTGGTCGTCTCAGGTGTAGAAAGATCAATAAAAGCCTGAAAAAGTCACCGAGGGCTCCAGGACTCTTCCTTGACCCATCTGCTCTGATCATGGAGAACCTGCTCCGTTCCTTGCTGACACTACAAGCAGTTACCTCAGTAGCACAAAGTGGCAGCGATGCAATATGCATTCAAATTCTTGACCTACAATTTGCAAACATTATTTCATCTTTACCATAATTTGTGTGACCAAGAGTGAACTTGTCTCATATTTTTAGAAGAGATAATGAAAATGTTTGGACTCCAGGTGGCTGCTCTGTCTCCAACAGGGAAAGAATTCAATGTGAATACCAGATCAGGCAGGAAAGCAAGAAATTTATTGTTGGATAAGAACAGGAACAGGAAAGCTCTCTGCCCAGCTCTGCGCTCCAGTGGTCAGTGAGACAAGGAGGCATAAATATAAAAAACTACATGTTTGACACATGAAAAGTGGACAGCACCAGTGGGATCCGTAATCTACTCCCCTTGCAGGAGGAAGTAGGACAAATCCAGGCCACAGGTGAGCTCATTTTAATGCAGCGAGACTCAAATTTAGAAAAGTTTCTCCAGTCTTCCAGTTCAAAGATACACTTGATGCCTTCAAGTGTACTTTACACATGCTTGGATGGTTTTGCGAGTTCTGTGGCTTCCTCACAGGAGGATGGACAGATTAAACATATTGAAGTAAACATTCTGTCTAGCTATATAAAGAAATGATTATTATTCACCACAAACTAGGATTTCATATTGAGTTATGTTTTGGTTCACAATTTACCATGAATTAAAGTTTTTATGAGTCCCACTAATTTCTTGCTGGAAGAATGTTTTGACTTCTAAGTAATAAACTCTACTACCCACTTAAGGGTAAGTTGTTTTGATTCTGAAATTAGACCTCTGCCCACCCACTCATGCACGGATTCCGCTGACTGGTTGCAATGAGGCAGAGGATGAGAAACCGTCACTTCTACCAGTATCGTAACAGTCTTCTGGGAGACAGGTCAAGAGCCAGAATACAGATTTGGAATTAAAGAGGCTGCATATAAGGAAATCTCTAAGCTTATGTCACAGAGCTTGGCTGCTGTCATCAGCTTTATACACATATTATTCTAAGATTGCATAAAACCAAGTTGTTCAGCTCTCTAGAAAATATAGGGATATGTGCACTCTTGATA
The DNA here is from genome assembly GCA_019455555.1 of Galemys pyrenaicus. Classification (NCBI taxonomy): domain Eukaryota; kingdom Metazoa; phylum Chordata; class Mammalia; order Eulipotyphla; family Talpidae; genus Galemys; species Galemys pyrenaicus. Next base: position 5,293 of record JAGFMF010011014.1, read on the forward strand.
TCCTTCAGGAGACACTATTTAGAGGTCACTTCAGTCATAAATAGTGTCATCCTGAAGGAAATAATGCTCAGGATACAAAAATCTTTTCTGAGATGGTTTTGGGAAATGAGGAAAAAATATGTATGCTTAGTGTTCTGATAGCCAGGAAACAGGCTTTGAACCTGTTAAAAAGTTTTGGGTCCGCTGTTCCAGACGCGAATGTTTTGTGTCACACAGGCACACGTGTCCTGTGTCGTGTGTGCCTGGGTACGTATACCGCTATCCGTCCTTGATCAAAGCTGTGTATAGAGCAATGATCTGAACATAACACTGAAAGAGCAAACCACTATTAAAAGCTCTTAAAGTAGGAGTTTTTCATATTTACTTACACTGGGATACATCACGTATTACATTCTTTCTGCTATTGAAAAGATTTCCTCCTTGAAGTGTCTTCATAATGAGACTCTCTCCCAACAAAGAAAAAGAAGTGTTATGGGGAGTCCACTCTAAAAAATGTAACAATGGTGGTGTGAATGCTTTAAATTCAGATGAAATGTTGCATATTTTTTATAGTATTCAATTATATGAATTTATATAAATTATATGAATTTATGATAAACTTTCAAAACCTCTGCTTTTGATATAAAAATATTCTTCTTTTGACTTATCTGACCCACTATAGCCAAGAACTACCACAGGATTTTTACATTTATTTACATACTTGAATGTGATCTGAAGACTTTGAACTTTCGAGTATACTGTGAAAATGTGTGTTGGTTTTGTTATTGCTGTTTTGTTTATAAAGGATACATTTTCCCCACTCTCTAAATTAGAAATTTTAACTTCAACCAGCAGATGGCAGAATAACACCAGTTCCTAGAAAGTGGTTGCTCAGCTCCGGTTATCAACTTACCTATAATTTAGTGCCTTTGGCTAAGGATCACAACTTCAACAGTTCTGCAATGCATGCAGGTACCATTAATGAATATTTAAGTCTTTTTGTTTTAACCATCAGCCGTTCAAATACAGAGGTACAGAAAAGTGTCAAAACCAGGGTGGAGGAAGATTTTTTAAAAATTCACTTTTAAATTAAAGGTACCATTTATGCAGGTCTGATGGGGGACTCATATTAGGAAGCAAATAATAGTATCATACTGAAAAGATCATTTGGGGACTTATTTTTTATTACTGATTCCAGAAATACACTTACTGTTCAAAAGGTATAAATTAAGATAACCTCTTATTACTCTTGCAAAATTGTTTTCTAAACCATTTACACACGTGTTTTCACACGTGTTTTCTAATCCAATAGTGAGGAACAATTAAAATATAAACTTAAATATTTTTAAAAATTATATCTCAAATTTTGTAAGTATGATGACAATATGGAATGCTCATTTACTTATTTTGCATTTTAAAAGGACAGCTTTATTAGGAAAAGAGGAAAGAAAAAGAGGTACCCATATAGGCACAGGTAGGCAGAAGAGCTGCAACTCAATCTCTTTAAATTCCCAGTCAGTGAGGAATAAATGGGTACTTCATGAACACTATCAATCAGGAATCAACAGGTGTTTCATGAACACAACCAAAAATATCTTAAGGGAATTTTAAAACTAGATTCCTCCCTATTAAAAGGAGCTATAGACACAAACCTTGTGTCACTACTATAATTTTGTGGGCAATATTCACCAATGTTTTAAATTATGAAAAAATGATTTAAATGGGTTTTTATACTGTGATTCTGTGAGAATTCACCCAAAAAACTAAAAATCAATGAAGATAATGATGGCAGAAAACATGCTAACCTTTGTGTTTCCTACCACTGCAACAGAGTTTGGAATTTAATTTGAAAATAAAATTCCATTCATAATCTATATACAGAAGAGAACCGAAGACAACCCCTAAATTTCCCATGTAAGATTTTATTACATAATTTCAAACAAAAACTCAGTGAAAAGATTTTCCAAAAAGTAGGGTGGAAAACTGGACAGTAATTTGAAAACAAATTTTATATTGAAGTCTAGTAAAAAGTCAAATCCATAATAACATAAAATACTGGATTAATCATACCATTTCTTTGATAGGAAAAATTATGCAGAAAATAAAAATGGCAAAGGAAAAACTAATTTCAGTACATTACAAACATAACTTGAATGTTAAAATACATACTCAAAAAGATACTTGTAAATAAAAATCGGTATTACTGTAAAAGAAATTTTTATAAATTTCTAAGGAAAAATTTTCAACCAAAAAGCTGTTTAAAGAAGAGACAAACAGTAAATGCCATCTCAGCATGTTAAGAACCATCACCAATACAGCAACAGGTTAAAGGATAGAACTGTGACACTAATATTATACAAAAAAAACCCCCAGAAAATATCATTAAAATATCAAAATGCAAAAAGATGGATATATTAAGACTGCATTTAATTGAATGGGATGCCAGCTTGTGAAAAGGTACACACTTCTATCAAACACCCTGGGGATGTTAATGTACAGAATGGTGACTATAGTTCATACTATACTGTATGTTTCAAAGTTGGTGAGAGGATACCTTGAAAATTCTCATCAGAAGAATCTTTCAACTGCCTGTAGTGACAGATATTAACTAAACTTACTAGTTATTTCACAGTGTACACATATGAACAATTATGCTGTACACCTGAAATTCTAGTCAATTATATTTCAATTTAAAAAAATAGGCTAGCTCTGCCCCCATAAAAATGCCTTAGAGGGGAAAAGTCATGTAGCAAATAGTACATAGAAAGCATAATACAGGACACATGATCTGTATATGCAAAATGTTCATGCCTAATTAATGAAAAATTTTATTTTTGTCTAAAAATCCAAACAGAATGGTAACTAGAACTGCAGATTTCTCTGAAAGCCACTGAACACATTTCGCTGGAAATGCACGTTGGCACACTTTGGAATTGTTTTTTGAGAATCTACTATACTTGACAGATTTAGATTTTATCACAAGTAATAGTCATGGACAAAATTTTAAGTATGAATATTCAACCCTGCTTAATTTAAAATGATGAAAACTGGAGGTAGATATTTATGTATCTACTGGGAAATGGAATATATGAAGGCACATTCATGAATGAAATATTTTAGACCCTTAATACTTTTAAGTAAAAAAACACCTGAGAAAAATCATTAAAATGAAATTAAACGCCAAAAATTACGATGCAGCTATATTAGTAACAATGATAGTTTACTAGATGCTTCTTTGTGAAAGTTTTAAGTGCTAATCGCTTTATATTACTTCCTTAGAATTCTGATGTAGATGTAATTATTAATAAGAACTCCCAATCCTGAAGACAAACGGGGAAACTGGAGCTTAGAGGGGTTAACTTACATCCAATTCTTCCAGGAGTTAAATTGGTTGAGCTGGGGATAGGATATTGATTTTACTTCTCTGGAGGATATACTTTGTTGTACTGAATGAACTCATGTTCTGCAGAAACACCTTTTATCTTTATAATCAGGAGAGAGACTAATTGCAAACTAGAAAAACCTGAACATGATTCAGTGTTCTCTGCTTTGCAGATAAATTACAAAAATACCACTACTGAAGAGGAGAAAAAAAACGAAGTACAGATTTGTCTGGGTAGAAATGGAATCTTCCTAATGTACATGCAATTGATAATTAGGGGAAAAACTTACATACTATCTTAAACATATACATATTTTAAATCTGGAGAAAAAACTGTGTCTTTTAGGCAGCTGGTTTTATTTCCTTTTATCATCCAGATTTTAGCTTAGAATTTGAAAAATATTTGCACTTCTGTGCATGCATAATATACTGATATTAAAAGTTATGACCGTCAGCATGTGGAGTCATTTGTAACTTACCCCTTTTGCTCATTTTTATTTCCTGTACTTTCTATAGTAGAAATTATTTTTATAATCAGAAAAGCTAATAGTTTTGAATATTAAAAAAGTAAAGGAAATACAGTATTTCACATGCTTGCAGTTTTTGGTCCACTTTTAAATATTTTCCCAGTCTAAATTTTCTGTAAAAATTATCAGCTTATGAAAATAATCTTTCCTGTCAATCATTTGTCACCTAAAATTTTCACTGTAAGAAATTCCAGAATAATAGTATTAACATAACATTGGTCAGCCAGTTCATGACTGCCAAGAGAGCTGTCAACTGCAGATAACTTTAAAGTAAAAGGATGACAGGCAGTGTATGTCTCCAGATTGGGGACACAGATACAGAATCAGTTTACATGATTAAGCAATAGGATTAAACATAACAGAAGGTAAAGATAGAAAAAAAGCTGGACAATTCCTTCTTGGCATGTCAGAATTAGCACTGAAAAAGCAATACATAAATACTATATAAAAATAGCAAAATTATTCCAAAAAGATCAAAATGCAAAATCAACAAATTTGACCTCAAAAAATGAGCTGAATGACCCTGCTTTTGTAAAACTGTAATACTGAGGGGGAAGAAAAAAAAGTCAATGCAAGTAATATCAGTTAAATGATATTTATTACACAAAGAACGCTATGAAAAACAAAAGCAACTCCAATAGGTATTACAAGGGCAAAGAACATGCAAATTTGATCAAAGAAACAGCTATTCAAAAAACACAAATATTCACCCTCATTAGTAATCAAGGAAGTGAGTAGGAAGCCATTTCTTGCTTATTAGATGCACAAGTTAACAGTAATTTCTACTTTTTCTATTTTTTAAAGGTACCCAAGTGTGCTATTTTTGGTAATAAAAATTGAGTCATAAAAAAAATAGAAAGTATGAAAATCTCTGCCAATACAGAAATTATAAAAAGCATTAAAATGAATCAATGGGCAGTAGGTTCAGATTCCTGGAAGCCAATTCCTTTTTTTCTTGGTTCCTGAGTTTTATTATGGGATTGTCAGGAAAGAAGTTGTTCCTAATTTACCCTATGACAATATCCCAAATATAGGCTAGGGTATACATATTGATACATAAGTTTATGTGTAATTTTCTTTCTTTAAGACAATTATTTCAGGAAAATACCTCTTCGGAATCATTCACTACAGAGGGCTCCTAAAATTTCATTTGCTGACATAGGCCCATTAATATCTTCCCGTGTGGTTCTCAACCCTTGGTATGAGGGGCCCTTGGTATGAGGGGCTGATGATCTAATTTAGGACAGCCTGCAAGCAAGAACAGCAATGTCCTAGGCTTTCTGAAGCTGGCTTCTTAGGGAATCTGAAGTTGGTCCTATCCTTCAGACATGGTCAAAAGGACATTTTTCTGATTTGATGTAGAAGAGTGTAATCTGCTTGCTTAGCTGATAGCTTTGAGGCAGATCACACAAAGCTCAGGATGCACCTGGGCTGGAGCAGCACCAGAACAACCACTCCAGATCTAAACAATCATGTCAGAATAAGTCGGGAGACTCAACATTAAATCCTACAGCTTTGTTCAGCATATTTCTTTCTTTGCTTTTTCCTTAAGTGTCACTGAATAAAAAGGTAGAAAATAGCAGATCCTAAATCTAGTGAGCAAAAGCAATACTCTAAAACCTGAACTTAAATAACTTGTATAAAAGCAACTCTACAGAAAACAATATACACACAGAAAAACTAATGTTTTATATAAACAACAATTGAGCCACTGACAATTGTCAATTTACTATGTTGTGTCGTCCTTATCTATCTCAACACATAACTATACAGACATTCTCTGGTACTGAATTCCCATTTGAATAGAAATAGCTGCTAGGTAGAAGAACAGAATTTAAATTTAATAACAATTTCACTATAGCTGAAGTTCTAATAAATTTATAAATGATACATGTGTATGTATGCATTAATGTGTATACATATGTATGTATATAGGTAAATTTTCTCTCTCCCTCTAGAGTAATGCAAAACTCTTAAGACTTAGGGCTACAGTTTTTTAGTTAATATTTCTGAATTTTTTATTTCTTTTGTCTAAGAAACTACATATTCTGAATGTACCCATAAACCTGATGAATTGGCAACTATGTAAAAAAAATGAAAAAAGGGAGATGGCTACTACTTGATGACCTTTTTATTACCTTAGGCTAAAGCAAGCAGCCTCCCTTTGATGTTTTCAGTCAAAGGTGATAACTTTCAACTTTGAAACACAATGAACATAATTATACATTTACTACAATCACAATTTAACTTACACAACACCACAAAAAGACATCTAACATTTTCTAATTATTTTTTTTACATGTTAAAACGACTGTCTATGTTGAATACATTTTCAGAATGCATTTGTTAACCATTTAATAAACAGGCTAAGCCAAACAAAAACACGTTACCTTTCTATCTAATAACTGGAACAATCATCTCAGGTACAAGATCATCCATGATGCACTGCAAACATATTACACCTTATTCCTACGAATGATCCGAAGGTGCTGAAAGAGGTGATTCTCTAGAAGGTGATCCAGGGTTTTCTTCAGGTGGAAAAACTGTGAGAGTACAAGCTCGAATGCCACCAAGTGACTCTGGAAGGTCAAAAACTTTATGCCACTCATCCTTTTCTGGGTCATATTTCTGGACGATTTCTACCATACAACGATTATTCCAAGAATATCCACCTACGACATAGATTTTATTTTCAAAAACAGCAACTCCAACATCACTCTGACCTCTTAACATAGCAGCAATTGGTGTCCACTGGTCAAGGGTTGGTGAATAGTATTCACAGCTTAGAACATCATCATAATCACTTGTTCCTCTGAAGTGATTGCCACCAATGACATAGAGCTTGTCTCCAACTGTGCACATACAGTGTAGACCTCTGACTGTCGTCATTGGAGCCTTCTGTGTCCATTTGTCTGTATCTGGGTCAAAACACATGAGCTCATTTTGGAAAGTATCATGAGTAATTCCTCCTGAAATATACATTAAGCCTCCATATACTGTTCCAGCATGACCATAGTGGGGTTCACTCATTTTTGCAACATAGCTCCATTCATTCATTCTTGGATTATAACATTCTACTGTGGCCAGTTCACCAGCTGCACTTCGCCCACCCACAGCATACAAATGTCCTTTGAGGGCACTAAGGTGGAAGAATGTGCGCTTTTCATTTAATGAGGCAACCTGCATCCATTTATTATAGCGAGGATCAAATCTGAAAACTGTATCAACGGCAGTTTTTCCTTTCGTATCATAATTACTCTGACCACCAACAACATAAAGAAAGTTTCCAATAACAGCAATGCCATGCTGGTAACGAGGAGCATCCATGGGGGCTAACGATCTCCACTCTTGTGCTCTTTCATCATACATCCGCAATTCTTTACTGACAACCAGCTGCTGCCTCAGAACGCCTCCTAGTGTAACCAAGTGTGTTGAGTCAGATCTAATTGAAGTTCTATCTGACTGCATCACTGGCTGCATATATGGCATCATTTGGTAATTGCTAGCTTCCAAAAGCAAATTCACACAGGTATTGTCTGTTCTCATGAAATCTACCGTCTGCACATAATTGATGAGGTCTTGCGGTGTCATCAGTGGAAATCTAATATTCTTCATTAATTTTGCAGCATAATCCATCCGAGGGTCTTCCAACCTTAGCCAACGACAGGCGGCCTTGAAAAGCTCAAGTTCAGAACAGTGCTTAAGACTATTACTAGAAAGCACAAAGGCAAGGCGTTCAAAAGGGAGTTTTAGAAACTCCCCAGTACTCAATAATGCAGGAAAATTCTTCAGAATGAAATTATTGACGTATTTATCCACTTCGATAAGATTGTAGGTGTTGGCAATTCGTCCAACTTCCACACAGTTATCTAAAGAGACACCTGAAATAAGAAATACTTTACAAAAGTCCAAAACAGGTAAAATCTGTAAAAAGCTGGCAGCTTCCAGAGTGTCCTGAAGATTGTCCATATTAAGAGAAAGTTTTGCAGTATAAATAAAATCAATGATTTTCTTCAGACCAACCTTGTTCACCCCATGAAGCTTAATGCACATTAAATCTTGTTCTTTCATTCCACCTGTGAACATGGCCTTAAAATAATCACTAGCAGACGCCATCATAGCTCTGTGAACAGGGAAGATTTCATCTCCATCCCCGGGTACCAGGGTCACATCACAAAGCAATCCTTCTATTCTAAGTTGATCAAAGCCTTGCAAAACCACCGAACTGTGAGTATTGCTGGTAAAAAAGCGCGTGGTTCCCGCTTTGCAAGGCTGCAGATGGGCAGAGACGCCCATTTCGCCGTTACCAAGAGACACTTTCATGTGAAAGCCTTCCTCTGGCACAAAGACGAGCGCTGGAAAAAGCGGTTACAACCTGAGAGCTTTGCAGGCTACGCGGACGCTCACAGGGCCGGGGCGCCGGCTTAGCTCAGCAGGGGCGAGCAGGAAAGGAGGCCCCCCCGAGAACACACCAGGCAGTCATCCACCGAAAAGGCTTCGACAGCCGGACCACAGAGGCCTGCGGACTTCAAATCCGATAATTGTGCGGATGATTCATCACCTGAAGGCAGTTAAGTGACCCGGTTCACCTCGTCCGGCCAGCGCTGCCGCTCCTCCAGCAGTTCCGCTCCGGGCCAAGGGGGGGGCGCCGCCACGTACCGCGGCCCGCCGGCTTCCTCGACCGAGAGGCCGGGCACCTCAGCGACCGGCCCGCTGAGCCCTCCGTTGTCACTCGAAAGTCGGCGCGGTCACAGACTTGTCTTGAACCAAGGGCCTGGAACACGGTACTGGACCTGGGCCTGGAACACTGACCTAGCCCCAGACGCCGAGCCCGTCTTCCCGGAAAGGCCTAGTCCCAGGATCCCCCGGGCTAGGAGCGGTCGCGGCAGCTACTGCGGCTGCGCGGCCGCCAGACCTTGTGTGTGGGCGGGTGTGCGGGGGAGGGGAAGGAAGTTAGCTGGAGACGGGAGGGGCGGAGTCGGGGACCCGCCCGGACGCGGACTTTTGGGGGTCGTTGCGGTCTGAGTGATAAATCGGCCTGAATGCTTGCGGCTTTATTATGCTAAGCGTGTAGTTTAAAAATAACTGAGCAAACCCCCTCCAAACTAGTCCTTAAGGTGTACGCGTCCTGGCTTCTGCATTTTTGAGTAACAGTGAAACGCCACTTCTGTAGATAGAAAAAAAAAATGCTGAGCCAAGAGGGCCCACCTAGGGGTGGGGATGGGGTAGGGGGGAGGCTTTATTTTTTCCTTAACCAAACACTAATTTTTATCTTATACAATTCAGTAGTCACCTGTAACTTTGATTAATATTTTAACTTTTTTTTTATCATCTAAGGCATAATTTGTGTCTTTTTCACAGCAAAATGTGATCACACTATGTAAACAATATATCTTGAGTTTTTGCCTAGCATGCATTTCCGTTAGCAGTCATATTTTCATGTTTTTGTTTTCCATTCACAATTTAAAGTGGCTACACAGTTTTCCAATGCCTATACCTACTGTCGTGTCCGATGCCCATTATTTGCTCCTAAATATATACCTTCTTGTCCATCATTGTTTTATATAATCTGTAATAAATTGATAAAATCTGGGCACAGAATTTCCCTCTTTTAGATAAATAGTAAGGGTGGGCTACTGACTCAAGATATAAAACTTTCCATCCAAAATACGGTCACCAGCATTGTCCATTTTTCCTCCACTGATTTTTTTCCTTGTATGGATATTTTATTAATGACTATTTTTAAAATTACTAGTAAACTTGATTTTGGATTGTAAATAATGTATATTTTGACAGGATTTCTTGCAACAGTTGCCGCGGTTTGAAGTTACTGCCTTTTTAATCCAGTTTCTTTATGCATATGCAAACTAATAATATATTCTTTTATTATACTCTTTTTATATAAAAAAGAATAATATACTCTCCGCCAACCTTTTTCACCTGGAGATCTTCTCATATTACATATAGAAGACTTTTTAAAAAGTCTTTTAAAACAGTTGTGTGAATTCCCACCAAATGGTTGTGTCATAAAATTATTCAACCAGTGGCCTACTAATGGATATTTAGCTGGTTTCAGTTGTTTTCTGCTGTTTCTGTGGGGTGGCATCAAGGTCCAGAAGGTCCAGAACAGGGCTTCCTCCATGAATGCTCCAGCAAATCTGCAACCTGTTTCCCACCAGAGACTGGTTGCATTGGCCTGGAGAAATCCTTCACTGGACTTTATCAGCCTGGGAAGTCTTGGTCTTTTCGGAGTAGAGAATAGGAAGACAACTGAAAAATAGACTATTATAATATAAAATGAGAATTAGAAAACTGAAAAGGGCACAGGAACAGAGATAAGCACAATAGACAATAGATCAACTAGGAGAGAATGGTGCTAAGAGGATGTTCAAACTGCAAAATCTATTTGAAAGGCCATGACTTGGGTGCAGGGAAAGGAAGGACTGGTTTGGCAGAATTCATTCCCCAGAATCCAGATTGGAATATATTGTTGACTGAGGGTAAATAAGAGAAAAGATGTTAGGGACATAGTGGATGGAAATGTTTTGAGAAGTTTGTGCGGGTCAGAAGAAAAATGGGATAGTGCCTGAAGAAATGTGTGTTAATATGATAGGCTGTGATTTTTAAACCTTTTCTACAGACATATTTGGAGGATAGATTACAAGGAATGGATATAGAGTACAAAGCATATAAAAGCAATATTTTAATTACTTTAAATAGCAACTAATTGAATAGGATAAAATTTCAAGGATTACTCATTTTAAATACTAGTAGACAAAAATGTTTTTTCATTTGCTTTGCTATTTTTAGATTTATGAGTTTTGTATTATGGTGTTTCATGTTATGACATTGTCTAGTTTTATAGTGTGCTTATGAACTATGTTTTTATATATCCTTAATTCTTAAAAGTTGGTAATAAGCCTTATATGCAAAAGTAGGTATGTGTCTATGAAACAGCTCTTTGCCAATTTTATGTTTGCATATAACAACTAATTTTCTTCATATTTTCTCCTCAGCTAGAATGTTGAAAATGTGCAGTAGAACTATTTCTTCTCATTTTCATTACCGGGATGATCTTATAAATTGTCAAATCTAAGTCATTCACATTTACTTATGTATCTATTAGGATTTTACTTCACCTACATTATGAGATAAGAGTCTAAATTAACTTGTATCTTGATTGCCAGGCATTTACCTTGCTACCATTTACTTCTTTCCTTGCATGCTAACATCTAAATACCTGAATTTCTAAACTTAATGACTACTATAATTTCTGGGATTACTCTCTTATTACTCTGGTCACCTAACTTTCCTACTGTCACTGTTTATATTGTTGCAGTTTCATAACATACTTCATTTTCTGGTAAAGCTTGATATGTAAGACAATTTCTTAGTCTATTCTTTAATAATTCTGCTTGGTAACTTTCCTGATAAATTTTTGAATTGCTCTTAACAGCAATCAGCATTGGTTTTATAAAAATTTTTACTCAAAATAACAATATTATCATGAATATAATATTTCGAGAATCTTCTTCCACTTGATAGAAAAATGAAGCTGGATCAGAGACATTCTAAGATAAAGGGGGGAAAAAAATACAGTGAAACCATTTAAAAATAAAAATGTAGTCTCCTGAAAGAGAAATTCAAGCAAAAGACAAAGAGTTAACAATTCTACTAGTAAAAAAGATTAAAACCCCCAAAACAGATAAAATAATGTAAATCAACTTTACTGCAATACAGATAATTTGGAAAAAAAGAAATCCCTTGTGGCTTAGGGGTTGTCTCAGCACTGTCACTACCACCTTTTGAGTTCAATCCCCAGCAAGGGTGGTGACCCACATGGCGCAGCAGACCTCTCCTGTCTCACTCACTGCTCCCCTCAGCAGTGTATTTTGGTCAGTCTGCCTATTCTGCTCCGCATTCTGTCCTCTGTCTCTGGTGAATCTTTCTCTCTCTCTCTTTCACACACACACACACACACACACACACTCACCTCTAGCCTATACCCCCAGTTCATTATGCAAAATAAATAAATATTTTAAAATAATACATTATAGTCACAAGGAAGGTTCATGGGAGTGACTGGTGGTTTGTGCTGTCCAAGGAGCAGGCGGTGCTGGGCAGGTGGGGCATTAGGAGCAGTTGATGGGACTCAGTAAAGTTGGTGAAAGGAAAGCTGTAACTTTGGAACAAAGTAACTTTGGATATGAGTGGAGTATATCAGATAAAGGCAAAAGAAATTTTATCTAGCCACTGCAGCTGATAAAGATGTTTCATAAGTGGATACTAACTACAATTCTAAAACCACTGGCATAGAGATGTCTGGGAACTAAACAATTAGCCACAGAGATGGCAGAAGGTAGACGCCAGATTCCTTGCTTTTGAATTGGAAGCTTATAGATAAAGAATGGGAGATTCATTGATTCATATTATTAAAACCCCTTTCCACTAACTAACATTAGATACTTTATTCACTAAGTACTTCAGATAATTCACTTTCAGAGTAAGTGCTTTAATAATCTACTTAATTTCCCTTTGTTCCACTGTTTTTGCTATTGCAATTATAAACATACTTCATTATGTTGCAAAGTTTGCCAAGAATTCTTTTAAAATTATTGCTTACATTCTTCCTGACTAAATTTATATTTCATCTTAATTTTATGAAAGTAATCTCTTAGGAATGCACATATTACAAATGGCAATCAATAAAATAGTCTGGGAGGATTTCTTCATATGATGGAAAACTGAAACTGGATCAGAGAATCTCTTTTCTCTAAGGTAAAGATAAACTTAAGTGAAAAAATAATGATGATATCCAGTAGTGAAATAAAGACAAGGAAGTAAGAGATTGTGGGTAAAACCTGTGTTCAAAACAGGGATTTTTTTTGAAGATTTATTTATTTATGCATACAAGAACTGGGGTACAGGCCAGAGTTGCAGGGAAGTGAGAGGATTCACCAGAGACAGAGCAGGGAACAGAACAGGCAGATGGACTGAAACACACTGCTGAGGGGAGCAGCCAGTACGACAGGAGCGGTCTGCTGTGCTGTGTGGGTCACCCCCCTGGCCAGCGGCAGGGATCGAATTTGTGCTGCAGTGGCTGTGGTTTGCTTCATAGTGCATTGCTCAACCCACTGCACCACCAGGGAGGCCCCCAAAGCAGGTTTTAAACAAAGATTCCACACTGGTAGGTTCTGTCAGGAAACATATTTGTGAAACTGGTGATGCTGTAATAGGGTGGTCCTCAGGGAAAGAAAGAGGAAGTTGCAGGTTTCCTATTCTACCTAAGGAAGGGTAGAGTTGAGCAGGGAGGAGGAGAAGCTGCAGAGGAGAGTGGAAAAGAATGCAAGAAGAATGGAGAGCCAGAGGGAGACCTGGGGAGGCACAAGGAGCAAAGAGACATGTGAAGAAGTTATAGTTACTTCTTGGCCTTGGACTGGTTGAAACACATGTGGATGAGAGACTTGTGGGGAGGTTAACAATGGCAGCTTTTATCTTGATTTTGATCTCGCTCTTTTCCATCCAGACTTATCTGGCACCTTCTATCCCTTGCCTATGTGTCCCTAACAAGAGGTGCCTTAGACTTGTGGCAGGCTTTCCGGCTTTAGCAGTCCTGCTTTGGGTCAACCCTATTTGGCTGGGCATTTATGCATAAAGGGATGGGTAACTTCAGGTGCTTGATTTAGAAGCTATATTCTTTGTCTTTTCTTTATTGCACACTAATTGTATTAATGTTCCTTTCCATTAGAGGTCTTACACACTGGAGTAGGTTTTGTCTTGAAGCAGTGGATGGCAGAACCCATTCAGAGTGGGCAGGTTTGGAGGTTCTGGGGTACTTCTCACCCTAATCTGTAACAATACTTACAACTATAGCAATCTAAAAACAGAATTTTGAGAGGTATCAACATGCCAGGGTTACCAAACCAGGTACAGTAATAGACTAAATAGAATCATGCCCACATCCTATACCCAGTGATCTATTAAAGAATCCAAGAGCTGATCTGTTCCTCTGTTTAGGGATCTCCACATCCTGAATTCACTAGGAAGAGACTGCACCAGGGCAAGACCCTCATGTGGTTCAAAATCTAAAGCAAGTACCCATCTAGAAACTGAAGGAGTTGAAAGCAACAGCTGAAAGCTTGAAAGAACAGTGTCTTCTGGAACAGAAGCAGGTGCTTAGGAGATGAAACAATATGAATGGGCAGCACTGAATCAACTGTGTCTGGATCATTCCCAACCAGAGGGTGAGAAGACCGACATGGATTCTGAGAGCACAGATCGGTGGCCAATAGAAGTGTCCCCAGCATGGGTGACACCAACACCACAGCAACCTGCAGTAGCAAGAGGGAGAGGGCTACTCCAGTTCCGGCAGCAGTCTGTGTCCCCTCCCTGAACCCAACAAGTCATCACAGCACAGGGAAATTCATTCATAGGGCCAGTACACCCAAGGAATCTCTTAGTTTGAATCAATGCAGCCTCCTTTAAAAGCAAAGAAACAAATTAAAACAATGTGAAAATAGAAGTGACACAGCCAGGGATTTGGATACAGTTAGCAACAAGTGGGTAGAATCTTCCCTGCAGGACAGGTAGTAGGAATGTGTATGTTGTAAAATCTCTTTCCAAAAGCAAGAAGGACCCTTGTGAGAAGTCATTTAACATAGGCAATTGGAAAGAGGATATTGACAGATCAACCATCTTTTTCTTTTTCCAGTACATTCTGCACTGAATAGGTGGATCTATTTTAATTTTTTCATTTTACTTTTTTTAAAAAAGATTTATTTATGCATACAAGATTTGGGGTGCAGGCCAGAGGTGCAGGGGCTGTGAGGAGTCACCAGAGTCAGAGTTGGGAGCAGAGCAGGCAGATCTACTGAAGTACACTGCTGAAGGGAGCAACAGGTGAGACAACAGAGGTCTGCTGTGCTGTGTGGGTCAGCTCCCTGGCCAGGGATCGAACTCGTGCTGCAGTGGCTGGGGATAGCATCATAGTGTTGTGACTTACCCCCTTGCGCCACTAGGTAGTCTTCTTTTTTCATTTTAAAAAGGCCAGTATGTTAGGAAAAGGAGAAAGAAAAAGAGAGGCACCAGAATCATCACAGGTAGACAGAAAGCTGTTAATTAAGTGCATTTAGCATTTAGAAACTTTTTCCTGAGGTGGGAAAAAAAGGCAAAGAAATCCATGTATTATCACAAATGTTTAGTTCATGAATGCTGATTTCAATAATGTTTGTGTCAAGCCTACTGTTTTGGTTATGATTTTTTAAAGACAGGATGAAGCTAGAAAAATAAAAACCACATTAAGCAGTTGGCTGTTTGGAGCTTAACCCAGTTTCTCCTTGGTGAGCACTCATTGTTTTCACATGGGGAGTGCTCACCCCTGTTCCATCATGGTCACCCGTGAGGCCTCTTCAGTACCCATGTGTAGGGTAAATGGAAAAGTTATCAGGCTTTTTCTGCCCTCCCGCCATTGGTGTGATGATGGACACCTGAAGTACTGCACGCATGCCTAAGTGGGCATGCGCAAGTGAGTGCAATTGGGCTTAGACACCGGAGAATGAGGGCGGCGTCATGAGGACGCCAGTGGAAGAGAGAAGAGAGGCAGAGAGAGAAAGAAAGGCAGAAGTAGCAGCAGTAGTGGCAGAGACGCGAGAGGCTAGAGAGTCCAGAGAGTGAAGATGTGCTGGGGGCTAGGAGGCCTGCCAGGCCCCTGGCTCCCCGGCCCCCCAGCCCTCCTGCCTGTCGTGTACCTGGTCACCTCTGATAATAAAAGCCTAAGAAAGCCACCGAGGGCTCCAGGACTCCTTCTTGATGTGTCCGTTCAGAATCATCGAGAACGTGCTCTGTGCCCTTCCTGGCACTACACACGTGAGGCCTCTTCAGTACCCAGGTAACAGGGTGGTCCCCAGGAAAACGGGAGTTTCCAGGTTCCCTGCTCCCTCCAAGAGAGGGTGGAGCTCAGGAGAGAAGAAGCTGGAGAGGAGACTGGAGAGAGAAGGAAACAGGAAGAAGAGCAAGGAGACCTGGAGGAAACACGTGGAGCAGAGAGATGTAAAAAAGCTGCATTGGCTTTTTGATCTGGACTGGTTGGAACAGTTGCAGGTGAGAGACCCGTGGGGAGATTAACAATGACAGCTTTGATCTTGATTTTGATTTTGCTCTTTTCCACCCAGACTTGTGTGACTCTGACCCTTTTCTATGGGTCTCCACCAAAAGGTAATCTAGACTTGTGACAGGCTTTCAGGCCTTGCTCTGAGCCAATCCTATTTGGGTGAACTTTTACCCACGAGACGATGGGTAACTTTGGGTGCTTGCTTTAGAAACTATATTCTTTGTATTTTCTGTATTGTTCAGTAATTGTATGCAAGTTCCCTTCTATTAAAGGTCTTACATGTTTTGTCTTGATGCTGCAGATGGCAGAACCTATTTAGACCAGGCAGGTTTGGAGGTTATCATGTGCCCCTCTTCCTGCTCTGTAACACCCATGCCTCAGTCATTGGGTGGAAAGATAAAGAAAAGATGTTCTTAACCTCCGCGAAGCAGTAGACACAGGAAGTCTGGGCTGGGCTGCAGGTGAGAAAGGGGGCCATTTTTCTGAAGACAGAGAGCAGGCTGCTAGAAGTGGGTCTCCCCTGGGGCCAGGGAGGTCCTGGAGAGTCAGAGCCCAAGCAGCTGGGCTGACACTGGAATGGGAAGTGTTATGTGCTTTTTGCTTATTCTTCTTTCACAAGAAAACTTAAAGAGTTAAAAATAAATAGGCTGCAGTTGTTGTATGGATAAAGTCATTTTGCTATATTTCACTGAAAAACAAAAACAAAACCACCCCAGTTTTTTTTACACTTTTGTGTTTAACTGGCAGAAAGATGTGCTCCCTGGGATTTTTTTTTTCCTGGTATTTCTGAGAACTTAGTTTAGTTAACTGATACGACATGTTGTGCTGCCTAAAAACAATAGATAGCAACTGTAGTGCGGGCAGGCAGTAGGGCCGAGCAGGCAAAGGAGAGTCCTGGAGCTCTTAGGGGCTTTTTCAGTTTTTCAGACTTTGAATGATCTTTCTACACCACTTGTACTGAGGGAACCCAGTGGGGTGCCCCTAGCGAATCTTTTTACTCTCTGGTTTTCTCTTGTGGTCTCTCTGCTACTCTCTACTCTCCACTGCACTCCACTGCACTCTGCCAGCTGCAGCATCCTCTGCTGCCTTTATATCCTGTCTCTTGGATCAGGTGATAGCCACAGAGGCCAACTGCACGAAAACCCGAGCAATCTTCACTTACCCTACAGCAACATTTTGCATTTGAGGAGGAACTGAGAATCCTTTGTCATCTCACCCAGGAGTCCTGTGTTTTTCTCTCCTTTGGTTTAGAATAATTCCACGTCCATTTTATCCTTCATTTGTTTACTGAGCTCTTCTTGACAAGTCATCAAATCAGCTCCCCTTAAGCTTTGCAAATTGGGTTTTTGGTATTTGTAGAATCCATCTTAGATTAATAGTTCTCTCTGGTTGTATAAGTTTGTGTAATCCAGATAGGAAGTTAATATTTTGAAGACATTAAAATATGGACTAGTTCATAATAAGCAGACAATAAAATTCAGTTAATGTTAAGAAGAATGATTGCTGTTTTCCAGAATAAGATTAGAATCTTTTGAACTTATCCATTTGCCTGTCTTTTAATTCTAGAAATCTCAAGACAATTTTTGCATTGCCTGAGTGAATTTATTGACTGAGTAGAACCCTCAGGTGAAGGTTGAATGTCTACCTCCTGCCAAAGAGGGTCAGGGTTCTAGCAGCTGGATTCTGGTTGCCAGCCTCTGTGAATTGGTGTGAGTCCTGACTTTGGGCCTCAGTGCTGATCCCATGTGAAGTAAATGAAAGAACAATGTCTGGTTGGTCATACAACGCTGAAGGTAGCCCTTAGACCCAGAAGGTGCTTTTCTCCAACCTCTGGCAAAAGCAGCCACTTTCCTGGTTGTGTGAGTCAACACTGGCCTTCTTCCTTCCTCTCTGCCATAGTGCCTGGTCCCAATTCTGCTGCAGTGAATTTGTTAATTTCTACATCATCTCTCACACAAAAAGTCACTTCCCTTCTTTCACTTTTATGACATTCAGATTTACATTGGTTTTCTTTTTGCTTACGGAACAACCAATGTGACTTTCTAGGAAAGCAGAAACAAGAAACAAAAATTGGAAGTCTTGAAAATTATAGCCAAAAATGATGCAGCCCCCTTGCCTTCTTTTATTTTCCTTTGTCTTACCTCCTCATTACTTAGTAGGCAACACAGAGTCAGCAAGACAAAGTTTTCTATGTACTCATTCTAAGAAAAGAAGTTGCTAGAGGGCACCCCCAGGGGGAAACATGGTGAGCTGGGCTGTAAGTCTTTAGTCCTGTGCTTAAGAACTCAGGAAAAGACACATGTAAAGAACATTTAAAAAAAATAAGTTTCTTTACAAGGGGAATGAGCATAGGGAGAACAAATATATAGAGTGAAGATTAACTGGTCAATATATCCTACAAGTAACAGTCTGAGCTGAGACCCCCCCCCCCACCACCACCAAGTACAAGTCAAAAGCCAGAAAAGCAAAAAGCCCCCAGAGCCCACATGTGTTCAGTTATAAACTAAGCAAGGTTGCAAACTGCTGTGGATACTGGTTCTCAGTATCCACCAATTGAAGAAGTCAGATACATGGCATGGTGGGAGTTATAATCCTTCACACCTAAGATCTCTTTTGCCTGGAGATGGGAGTATAGTTCATAAAAGCACCAGTGGGTGGAATTCACTCAGGACCCCATGGATGAGGTCAGAATGCTTTACTCCAACAAGGTTACAAAAAATTTTAAATGAAAAAAACAAAAAATACAAACAAGGTAGATTAATTTTCCCTGACTTAGGAGCTAGGCCTCACTGCTCTACATTTCACGTGGGAATAAAGTAACACAAAATGCATTTCCATAAAAGAGAGAGGCGAGGCCTCCCTGCTGGCACAAGGGATTAAGTACTGTACCATGAAGCTACTGGCAGCCACTGCAACATGAGTTCGATCCCTGGCCAGAGAGGGGACACACATGGTGCAGCAGACCTCTCCTGCCTCAACCACTGCTGCTCTCAGCAGTGTATTTCAGTCAAATTGCTTGTTCTGCTCCCTACTCTGTCTCTGGTGAACCCTCTCACCCCACCCCCCGCACCTCTGGCCTGTACCCCAGCTCTTGTATGTATAGACAAATCTTTTAATAAAATAAGAGAGAGGAGCCTTGAGCACAGTGACCAGGAATCATTTTCCCATCCCCGATACATACAGATGCTCCAGATTACAAGCCTCAGAAGGCCATGAACCAGACTTCCTGAAATAGGGTACCTAGTGGGAATTAGAGAGGAGTGGACCACATAACATGGAAAAGACAGATGGTCCTCCCTCTGCTTTTCCATGTTCTTTGTCCAGTTTTGACTGTCACCCAGGAATGGAGGTACTTATAGGAGACATGTGGAAGAGAGAAACAAGTAAATGTTTAAGTGAATAATCTGCACAGCACAAAATACATATTATTTGTCTAATAAAAGGCAAGTGATTATAGTGGGATGATTCCTTCACATCTAGACCAGAAGAAGTTTGGTGTCACTCTCCAAGGGTTGGAGGAATTTTTAATACCTGAAAACAAAAGTCTATAGAGGAGCAACCACTGAGAAATGGGGTCCTTCACACAAACTCTCTCGGGGTAATGATGAGCATTCTGGAAGACTGTCTTGCCAAGGAGGAAACCAGCCCCTCCACAGTAGGGAAGTTAGAGACCTTGGGATGTGGTGAGCTTGTCCTTAGAGTGAACACAGGGGTGTTTGGGTGAAGACCCTGTCACTCCAGAGACAAAGTTGTACTGGGTGAGTCTCTCCCTGTGAAAGAGGTGGTGCTGGGACAATACAGTGGAGCTAGAATCTCCACGGTCCCGTGCTCCTGCAGGTGCAGACGCTGCTGCACTGGTGGCTCCAGGGAAGCATCACCACGTGGGCCTGCCTGATTGTTCTGTAGACAGAAGGGAAGCATCTGAGCAGTTTGTTCCTAAAGACCACTCTCTCAGCTGAGAAGGAAGCAAAACCCATCCTCAGCTCAGAAAGAACGTAGTCACTGCTCCTCTGGCAAATACCTAACCCAACGCAGACATCCGTCGGGCCAGGGGCGCCTGCCTTCCTATGGACATAGGAGTGGTGGGTCAGACTCAAAGTGGAATTTGGTTTCTGACAGAGAGAAGAACACTATCTACAGGTTGAAGGATAACTGTGAGTGTGTGTGAGAGTATTTACACACCTACACAAGCAGAGCAAAGATGTGTTTCGCTGAACTAGCATAGGTCCAAATGGGTGGTAAAACACACACAGTATGACACCTGGTTACATCATAGGGCAACTGACAGATGAAAACGAAAAGAGGAAGAGTGCCGTACGGAAAGTGAAATGTGATGTTCCCCATTTAAGGCCATGTTTAGGGAGAGTGTTTCAGAGAACGTAGGGTTCAGTCCTCCAGACTCACCAGACCAGCCTGCTCCTTGCTTTCCCATGGCCCTCCTGCTGTCTCTCGTGGTGGCCCTGGCAGCACTCAGCTGTTGCTCTGTTGGCTCCCTGGGCTGTGACCAGCATGTGGACCACGTCGAGATGACAAAAAACAACTCTGAGCTTCTGAGTAAATTAGAGCGAACCGCCCCTTCTTCATGTCTGGAGAACAGGAGAAACTTCAGGTTCCCTAGCGATGCACTGAATGGCAGCCAGTTCCAGAAGACTCAGGCCATGGCCATCTTGCAGGAGATGCTCTGGCAGACCCTCAAGCTGTTCTCCACTGATCATTCCTCTGCTGTCTGGAACCAGACCCTCCTGGACCCACTGCTCTGTGGACTCTCTGTGCAACTGAACCACCTGGGTGCCTGCTTGGGTGAGAAGAGGGCAGAGAAAGACCCTGCGGCCCTGGGCATAGAGGGCCCCTGGCTGGCCTTGAAGAAGTACTTCATGAATATCCGTCTGAAGGTGACAAAGGAGGAATTCAGTGACTGTGACTGGGAGGTGGTCAGAGTGGAGATCGGGAGAGCCTTGTCTTTGTCAAAAACCTTGCAAGAGAGAGCTAGCATGAAGGTTGGCGACCTGGGCTCTTGGCTGAAGTGAACCTCCTGACTGATGCGCCTCACCACCCTGGCACATAAGTCTTCGGTCATGTCAGAAGGCTCTTATTTCTGCTTATGTCACAGATTTTAGCGCCTCGAATTAGGAAATGTTTTGTCTGTCGTGTTAGGCAAGAGTTTGTTTAAAATCGATGCTTCGGGATCATTAGTTCCTGAGAGAACAAT
>JAGFMF010011015.1:0-87850 GCA_019455555.1 Galemys pyrenaicus
GCTTCTCAGCAGCAGGCCTGTCTCTCTCTCTCTCTCTCTCTCTCTCTCTCTCTCTCTCTCTCTCTCTCTCTCTCTCTCACACACACACACACACACAGCAGGGTGAATGCTAGTGCTGGCTGCTCCCTTCCTTGGAGTTCGTACTGGAGTAATAATATTTAAAATGTGTTCACAATTTTTAGCTTCCGGAGGTAGAAACATTGTTTCTCCCCTGAAGCAGACTTCTCATGTTTTTAGAACTAATCTGGGCTATTAGCCTAATAGGCTAAAATCTGGGTTTTTAGCCTAACCTGGGCTATTTAACTGTACAGATGTAAAGGACATACCTAGAATGCTGAGAGAACACGGCAAGGTCACCATAAATCTAACCGCGGCTGTATCACCTGACATGGTTACTAATGGAAAAGGGGGATTCTTTAGCCTGACTGTGCCCTTAATGAAGTGCAGGGATGATTTTTATCTAAATGAAAATTTAGGTTGGACTGTCAGCCTTCCTGACGCCGTTATTTACAGTTATGTAACTGGCTTTGGGATTGAGCTGACTATGGCTGTTTCTGCTTTTTCTAGGTTAGCGAGGTCAGACCCACACCCCTGTGCCTGTCTACATGTGGGTGCCTTGGGGTGTTTCCCCAAGAGAGAAAGAGATCCTCTCTTTCACCTGCGCCTCAGGGGTGCATGTGAGCGTCAGCTGCGGGACCAGGGAGGGTTGCTTTTCCTCCCAGGGATTCGGGGCTCTAAGCACAGCCCTTCAGAGTTGCTCTGAGCCTGAGTTTCAAAGGGAGGTACTGGGTGCACGTCTCTGTCATTCCCCGAGACAATAAATAGGGATTTTCTCCACACCTGAACTTGGACTCAGGCAGTTAGGGCAGCTAAGAAAAGCGCTCTTCGTGGATTCAGCATCCTTAAAACGCCTGCGCCAACCTGGTGACACAAGGGGTTGAGCACCGCACTGTGGACCTTCTACAGCCACTGCGGCGCGAGTTCGATCCCCGGGTAGAGAGGGGCACCACATGGCGCAGCAGACCTCTCCTGCCTTGCCAGCTGCTCCCCTAAGCGGTGTATCTGCCCCCTACTCTGTCTCTGGTGAATCCTTCCCCCACCCCCCACACACCTCTGG
Source organism: Galemys pyrenaicus (assembly GCA_019455555.1). Classification (NCBI taxonomy): domain Eukaryota; kingdom Metazoa; phylum Chordata; class Mammalia; order Eulipotyphla; family Talpidae; genus Galemys; species Galemys pyrenaicus. Next base: position 1,118 of record JAGFMF010011015.1, read on the forward strand.
CTTGTGCCCCAGTTCTTGTATGCATAAATTTTTTTAAAAAATTTTTAAAAAAGCTATATTTCCAAGCTACTGGGGTGACCAGTGAAGCAAGGGCACCTACAGAGAGAGACACCAGAGAGCTGAGACCTATGACTGCAACCAGCAGTTCCAGAATGACTTTGGATAAGAACCTGAAGGAGAATGGATTTCCTGTCATCTTTGGAGTGCGGAGACTGGAATCATTATAATTCAGATATAAAAGAAAATGCTAACTTATTTTGTGCTCCAGCTGGGAAGTGGGTAGAATGTACATATTCTTTTTATTTTTAAAAAGAAGAATATGATACATTTGCTTTGTAATTGGGTTGCCTCATTTAAGAGTGTTATGAAGAATTTCCCATAAAATTAAATATCTTTATGCAACATTAAAAAATGGTGGTTGCCATATATTCAAATGTATGCATGTGCTTTGATTTAATCAATTTATGCCAGTATCTACATTATAAGCATCACTGTGATCAAATATCTTTACTACTAAAGATGCATGACCATGCATTTAGACCAAAATCCTTGAAACAAATTTCTAGGTCAAAGATTATGCACCTTTGACATTTTCTCAGGCACAGAGATTATATTTCCTACAGCAGCCCTGAACCCTTAGTAATACTGGCTATCACTACAATTTTTTAAATTTATGTGACTTTTGATGACAAAAAAAAAAAGCATCTCCTGGAATTGCCTGCCCAGACCTAGGCAGTCAGGGGGTGAAATCATGCAAAATTTGGCAAGAATAATAAAATGTGCTGTCATTAAAATGATTGTCATTAGCACAGAAATACCGAACATCATGAGTGACAGACACTCCCCAAAGACAGCTTTTTGGGTCTAATTTCTAAACAGCTGCTGAGGTCATTTGATGAGTTGCAGTGGGATACATAAAACCTTAAAGTAACACATTTGCAGTATTTATCCCTTTCTTATCTTGTCTTCTTTATGGGAGTTAAATTGGAGAACCTTAGTTATGTGGTGACCCCCCGTTTGCGACACAGGAGGCGCTCTCAACTATTTGTGATAGCTTGAAGTTGATCAAGTATAATTGGAATATAGCTTGTATCCCCAATGCCATGGTGCCTACCCCAGATGGCTGGGTCTAAACAGAAATTTGAACTAAAGAAGGATAGCACAGGAATGGAATGACCAGCCATGTGGTCACTTCAAATTTTTATTTGTGTCTCCAAAGGGATACAACATACCAACTGTGACGTCTAGTAGTTTTATGTTGAAAGTGCACTGTTTAGTTCATGACGGAGCCATTTCACTGAATTTAAACACTCTTTAAAACTGAAATGTACTCTTTGTAAAATTTTGATTGCTTAGAAATGACATAAGTAAAAAAATATTGAACTCTTTTAGTTGTTGGACAATTATTTTCATAAAATATTATTCTGTCCAACTATACCCAAAGAGGCCAAGTTCAAACTGTAAACATAAACACAATTGAAGAAATACTTTAGCTTCTTCCTTTTATTATGACATGATGGTTATTTTTTATTATTAAATTTCCTCAATTTATTATACATATAAATTTATATACATACACAGTTCAGTAAAGAAAATTTTCAACTTCTCTTTTTGACTAGTGTTAATATTTCAGTTAATGATTATTACTGGAAGTAATCTTGTCTTCTAGAGGCAAGTGGGGCAAAACAGTGTATAATGTCAACAGTCTAGTTTAGGGTCTCTGCTCAAAAATGATTAAGAATTTCAGGATAGTGGCAGTAGAGCATCAAACCAAGCTCAGACCCCTCTGGGTGTGGGGCCCTGGGTAGCACAGCTGTATAAGGCATTCTGGGAATGGCAGTCTCCAAGTTGGCTGCCCTCCTTGATGACAGGCAAGGCTGCCATATTTACTGTCCCTCCACCAAAGTCATCAGAGAAGCCCTGTGTGCATCAGGAGGACTCCAGCACCCTACAGACATATCAGGTGGGCTCCATCCCTGCCATACCAGCTGCAAGGTGGCAAGACCACCATGGACCTTAGTGACCAAAAAAGTCCATTTCCCAGAATTGTCCACTCCCAAACCCTTTTTTGAGGGCAATTATTTTACCAAATAAATAGTTCTTATTCTATTGGATCTCTACCAACAGTTGAGGAATCATGTCCTTGTCTGGCATTCTTAGGGGCTGGTTTTATGCTGACTGTGTTGGTGAAAGAGAAATCAAGGTAGTCTGCTGGTCTCCTGGCACACTACGGTGGAAAACACCAGCGATGTTTCAGATACCAATGATGAAGGCTGGACATTTTTATTCAAGAGCACATTGCATTCCACATCCCAGACATAGGAAGAAGACACATTGAACGAGCACTGGCCAGTCCTCCAGGGTGGAGAGGCCTCCTTTCTCTCACTGTAGCTCCCTGCTCTCTGTGTAGTGCTCCTCACTCTGGTTCTCTGCCTCATCAACTCTGGCTATTTAACCTTCTTGAATTCTCAACTTGATATCTATCCTCTTAACTGAAAAAGACTCAGCCCTGTCTGTTTGTTCCTCACTGTTGGTTAGTTGGAAATTCTTCCCTTTTATTTATTTCTCTCCTCTTGGGGTCACTTTCAGCACTGCCCATTGCAGCCCTCTTGGGAGCAGAGAGAGGCTCATGGGAGAATGGAGAGAGGGGCAGGCAGTGTGTGGCCTCTACACTGTCCCCTTTGGATGGAGAGGCTGTGAGACAGTGAGGGTCCCTTGGCCTTGATATTCCCCTCTATAAAAGGAGCACCTATGAAATACTCCAAGGCTCACAGGTCGTGAGTGAGATATAATTAATAAAAACCCACTTGTGGCTCTTCAAGTGCATTTGACATAAACTGAAACCATATAAAAGAATGTGCTTCCAGGATTTTCTTCTGAAAAGCAGAATGTAAATCACCCACAGCTTTTGCAAAGAGGCTGCCAAAGTCTTTCTGAGACTAGAGTCTCATTTTCATTCATGTACATAAAGGGATCCTCCACTCCTTGAAGCTAAGAGTCCCTGATGTGCTGAATCAATGGCTGCTAACATGCCTATTTGGAGCTGGTAAGAAGTTAAACAGAGATTTTGGAAGATTTGTAATTGTAATTTAAGATAAGCTCATGATGCAAATGAAGGTGACATATAACTCCAAGAGCCTGATTGTGTCCTTGGGGCCACCAGCACCACATTCAGTCCCATGTACTCCCCACCCTACATAGTACCACCCCCCTCGATGGTGGGGCTCCCCTGGATCTGTGTACCATGCCAGGCCCTGTCAGGCTCAAGGGACAGAGACTCTGTCACCCAAAGTTCCCCATCTGGGTGTCCCTAGCTATGGGAACAGGCTACGGCAGTCATGGATTGGGGGCTAGCTTGGAAGCAATAGTCATCCAGTGGAAGTCCTTATAGGCAAGTGAAGGCCACGTGACTTAGGGATCCTTTATCAAAGAATCTTATAACCTGTATTTATGGAACTAAAGCCTGGCTATGCCATCAACTATCCTGAGGAATAACCTTAGGAAGTCTGATAGACGTGTAACTGGGCAAGTTTCATTCTGAACTTTGCATTCCTTAGTAAGAACAACACAACTTTTTAAAAACTTATCACTAAGGTGAAAGGAATATACTTAATGCCATTGAAATGTATAAATGTATAAATGAAATGTATAAAAAATCTAAAATGGTAAATTTTATGTTATGTATAGGTTACCATAATAAAAAAAATAATTACAAAACTTAAGGGGAGGTATGCTTTTAGCTACAATAAATTAATAGGATGATTTACCCTCCTGCCTTAAACAATCAGAAAACTGAACAAACATAGGAAGCAACATTATCCTGATGTTAAACAATAGATACAATATGGGAGAAGAAAAATAAATAAGGGTCAAGAATTTCCAGGTCACAGGAGGAAAAACCCAGACAGAACCTAATAGTCTCTCTGAATTGAGCTACAAAGTCGAGAATTTAAGGTTTCCAGCCAGAGTTGACAAAGCAGAGAACCTGAGCGAGGAGAGTTGCACAGGGAACAGAGAGCTACAGTGAGAGAAAGCACAGATCATCTGTAGAACATCATCCTTGAATTGTCATTGATCAGTGCAAGCATGCAAGAAAACTAGTTGGAAAAATAGGCCCTAACGCATTAGGCATAGAGTTCTCAGGTGGGTATTATTTCACTACCAACACTTAAAAGCAAGCCTCAAAAGGATTAAACTAACTTAACTAAATCTCAGGACAAAATTCAAGAATTTTAAGGGGCTATAAAAGTATCCAGCATCAACAACATAGCATTTAACATCCAAGAGGATAAACTATTAAATATACAAAGAAGCCTGAAAATACAACTCATAATGAGAAGAAAAAACAGTCAATAGAAATAGACATGACGTTGATGATATAATTAGTAGACAAGGACATTAGAACAATTGTTTTAACTGAATTCCATGTACTCAAGAGGGCAAGGAAAGCATAGGCATGATAAAAAGAAATAAAGAAGAATAAAAACAGAACCAAATACAATAACTAGAGATGAAAAAATACAATGTTGGCTATAAAAAATACACCAGGAGAAATCAACATATATTAAATCTTATAGACATAGCAATAGAAATCATCCAAAATGAAAGAGAAAAATGTGGAAAAATATGATCAGGACATTAGTGAACTGTAATGGGCTTCAAATCACCTAATACACATGAGGGGTGAAGGAGGATGAGGAGAAACAGGAAAAAATGTTGGGAGAAATGATGGTTAAAATTTTTCCAAACTTGAAGGAAACTATAAACTTATAGAGCCAAGAAGTCCAGTACTCTCAAACACAAGAAACAGAAGAAAACTTATACCAAGGTAAAAGAAAATTGAATTGCTTAAAGTCAGTAATCTTAAAGGTGCCTGGGAGGAAAGTACTCATTACTTACAGGAGATATAGATTACTTACAGATAAGCTTGAGATATTTCTCACCAAAAGTAATATAAGTCAAAAGACAGTGGAGACATATCTTTAAAATAGTGGGGGAAATAAACTATCAATCTAGAGTTATATACCCAGCAGAAACATCTTTCAATAGCAGACAGCTGACTTACTATAGACTTGCACAATAGAAAATGTTAAATGATGTCCTTTGAGCAGGAAAAAAAGGATGCTAAATGGAAATATGTATTTACACAAAGAAATGAAAAGCAAGACAGTATTGTGTGAGCAATATGAAAAACTGGCCCTTATTTTAAAAATATCTTTAAAAATTAAAGAAGAGGCTATCCTCTTGCCATTTAAATTGTTCCCTCTTTATAAGGAGAATCCACAGCTTTGGGATTCATGATATGGGGTTCCTTCTGCTTCGGCCTATAGCAAAGAACTAAAGTTAATTATGTGCTTCTCTGGAGGTTGGTGTCCCTTTCTTGTAAAAAATGGGGTGATATTAACTAGCCTATCTTAAAGAGTGGTTATGAGGGGAAAAGCTAATAAGTAACAAAAGCTTCTTTAAAAATAAAAGCAGTCCATCAACATGACTGTTTTCACCCACCCCCTTAAAAATAAAATAAAACCAAGCTTCCTCAGCAGTGGGTGTGAGGTTTACCCAGCTGAGCTAAGACCAAGATAATTTTTAGGACTGCAGACCAGCATCTGCACTCTCAGTCAACAGAGCATTTCTTCCAATCTTTAGGGGAGAACAATCCTTGCTTGCAATGCAATCCCTTATTCTGTACTGCAGACCCAACAGGCCTGCCATCCTTCTCACCAAGAACCCCAGGGATTCTTGCTGGCCTTATCCAGGCAGGTTGGGCTCAGGGACTGATACCATTTCCTGGTTGGACATGGAACAAAGAGTTGAGTCTCATTAAGAGTGATGAGGGCCTGAGCCTGATGCTTTTTACTGTCTGCTGGGGTCAAGATGGCTAGGAGATGGTGGTGGGGGCAGAGGACCAGGTCTGAGACTGATGAGCCAGTCTGGGGTTGTGGCATCCTGGGCTGGAAAAGTGCTTCAGGTGAAACAGATTGCTCAGAACACTGTCCCTCCTGTTTGCTACAGCAAAAGTTTGCTAAGCACACACCCCATACCACATTCACGCAGGATGCTTTCTGAGCCTTGGCTGCTTTCTTCTTTACCACAGTCTTTGAGGTGGGTCTAGTTTCACAGATAAGAAAATTAAGGTTCAGTTTCCTTTGTTGGTGGTGCAGCTAAATTCAAGCTCTTTACTTCCATCTCTGATCAGCAGCTCCCCCTTAACCTGCAGGGGTCTGTTCCAAGACCCCTGGTAGATGCCTAAAACCCCCAAATCCCATAATACCATGTTTTAGCCTATACATATGTATGATAAAGTTAACTCATAAGTTAGCACAGTAAGAGATTAACAATAACATAAATATATAATTATAATATTAAGTATAATAAAACTTGTGTGAATGTGGTTGATCTCTCCTTCTAACTCTCTCTGTATCTCTCTCTCTCTCTCTCTCAAAATATCCTATAGTACATATTTTTGGACTACAGGTGGTCTCAGGCAGCTGAAACTGGGGGAAGTGAAAGCACGGACAAGGGGGGCAACTGTATATTCAGGGTACAACTCAAATTAGAGTCTACATTTCAGCTACTCTAAACTGACCACATGTGGCTTCTAGTTGGCATCAGTCAGATGTTGAACTATTAATTTCTTCCTCTTGCCTCATGACATTTAAACTTCTTAATAACCCTAGATGGTTGCTACGGTTATTATCTTATTCTACAGATGCTGAAAATGAGCCTGAGAGAGTGAATGACTTGCCCAAGGTCACACAGCAGAGGTGGGACTAGAAACCTAGTCTTCTGCCACCAGCCACTTTTCCTCTCGTATTCAGGTCAGCAAAGAGGTCGCCCAGCACCCCGGCTTCCCTTCTGCTGTACTTGGATCCTGCGCACACAGAAGGATTTTCTTTTCTGATTAGTGGAGCTGCCACAAAAACAGACTGGAAAGAACATTAATTGTACAGCTGAGCATGCAGTGTGACTGAGCGAGAACAGAGCAGTAACAAGATGCCCTGGCTCATCTGCTCGAGGAAGCTGCAAATTCAAGGCTGGCGCCCAGGTCCACAAAATGCAATTGTTCTCAATGACACTTACTTAGCAAAGAGCCAAAGAGAGAATTGATTGTCATTAAAAGCTGGACAAGAGCATCGATTGTCCCCCACGCTGCCTGCGAGGATTTGAGGGTTCTGACTTATTATGCCAACAGCATCAGGACAGAGACATCTGTGATGTGATTTCCCACAAGGAAATGGGCTCCAGTGTGGCTGGTCAGGGGAAAAGAAGCAGGAAGCCCAGGTCTGGCCAAAGCACTTGGCAGTCGGAGTAAGTCATGCCCAGCCTCCTTGCATTTGCCCCCTCTCCTACTCCAAGATGGCAGTGGAAGAGGGTGGACTGGTATGAGGTGGAAGATTCTGAGCATCTGGGGGAGAGGCTGTCCCTTCCTCTCTGGTTCTCATTGTCCAGGTGCTCATGGAGTCCATCAATCTGTGACATTTCTGGTCTGGGCCCAGTGGGGTAGGGTACTTACCACCCCCCCTCCCCCACTCCCAGCTGTCTGGAGTGCAGCACCATCTGAAGGTAGAGGACCTACCTGTTCAAGGAAGTGGTCTGGACAAGTCAAGCCAATGCAACTGCTATTCATGCCTGAAACCCAAAGTGGGGAGTGAACGAGACTTCATCCCAGAGGTCTCCTAGGTAGGAAATAGCACCATCCTCAAATGCTCCTGATGCATTTCCAGAGCTGCTGCCATGCCTCTTCTGATTGGAAGAGTGTTGAAAGGCTCCATCTGTCCATCCAAGAAATGTTAACCAGGTGGCCACTGAGTATCAGAGGCTATAGAAGTTCCTGGGGATAAAGAAATGGACCTTGGGGAATATGACACAGACATATTTTGGGGAATGAGTAGCCTCATGGAAGTAGTGTTAGGATATAGGAATTTTAACTTTAGGTTACATCTTGGCAGGGAATATGGAAGCTGAACACAGGTGAAAGATATGGGGACTGAGTTTTGTGGGGCGAAAGGACATTCCAGAACAGAATAGTCCATTCAAAGGGACAAGGGAAATCAGACAACATCCTAGATGCTGCAACTGTACAAGCAGCTGGTGCTCAAAGCAGGCATGGGGTGCTGAAAGGGGCAGGCATGAAGGGTGCATGTGTCATGCTCAGGAATCAGGACCTTAGCTAGAGTGTGGGGTGCTTGTGAGGGTTTGGGGCCAAGTGAAGCAGCATGTGAATGTCTGGAATGAACACCATGCCTGCAGAAGGGGGGATAAGGAAATGGGCAGGACCTATGTGCTGACCTTGGACCTGTTACCTCGAGTTTCATTCTCAGATGCGCCTCTGCTCAGCTCAGCATTGCAACGGTCACCTCCCGAGGCTGTACTTCCTGCTCTTGAGTCAGTTGGCTTCCTTCTGGTCCAACCAAAGCAGTGACCAAAAATTGGAAGGTGGGAGGGGGAAATGGGGGTCTCTCCAAATTACTCTGCCTCAAGTGGGGTTAGGGAAGCTTTGCCTCTTCCAGGGCTCCAGGTGCTATTGGTCAGGCCAATACAGCTGTGCTTTCTAGAAACCTTAGCTCCCACCCCAGACCCCTTGCCTGGTGAGCTTTCTGTGCTGGCTCATGTCCTCACTATGTCTGGCGCTGAGCTTTTCAGCAACTCCATCACCTGTACTGCTGTGTGGGTCAATTATGACTACAAAGGAGAGGATATGTTTCAAAATTTTCTTACTCTATTTCTTCTGTAATTCTTCTGTGTCCTTTCATACATTGGGATAACCTTTTCAGACAATTGAAGATCTGCATGCTTAACTATATATGAAATGCTAGGTAGTATCAAATAATTTAAAAATAAATAGGAACTGGAAGGGACCAAGCTCCATGTCTGGGTTAGTTTCTTTTAAAAGGAAGCCCATTATTGTCAATGCATTTGGCTATATTTAGATGCTAACTACATGCTAGAGATGGCAGTGATCTAAATAGGTTTGCACATAGAGTGAAAACTCCCACTAAGCATTATGTCAAAACTTCCAGATTGTAAACAAGAGAAGACAGTGTCTGCAAACTGTAGATCATCATCTCAATGCCGCTCCTGGGCAAAATTCTTGGATGGATTATCACCAGATTGGTTTGTAAGCTCTTGGCAAAGAAGCCAGCTTGGGCTCACTAAGCTATAGTAAGTGAATGAGTGAATGAAGGAATGGATGAATAAGTTGTGGTTGCTTTATATTTGAGGGATATATTCCTTAAGACCTCATGTAATTTAAAACCTGCATAAATCAAGACTAATTCCCGCATAGGAATAAAGTAGGATTTACATGAATTCAAGTTTTGAACATTAAGTGAAAGTTTATTCTTTTCCATTGCCTTATTTCAAATTTGCATAATTCATATTAGCTTAGAGTATGACTTTATTTCCTTCTCTATCAAAGAAGACTATGAACTTACACTTAGATATCAAAGATGTAATTGACAAACTTTTGATTGGATGGAGAAATGTAGGTTACATTTTCTTACAGCCAGGTGCACATAGAAGTAGTTAGTTGAATGATTACCCTCAACAGGTATTGATGTAAATGCAAGTTGACCTACAAGGGGGTCTCCACATCATGCCTCATTGCTACAGCTTTGTTCTAATCACTGTTGCAAAAGACATTTTCAAGTTTATGATCCAATAATATCTGAAGGGAAATCTAAGTGTTTCAGATGATAAAATCAGGACCCTCACACCCCCACTCCATTGCTAATCTCAATTGCTCTACGACAATGAACCCAATACAAAGGGTGACATTTAAGATAATTCTGCACTATAGTTAAGATCCAAAATGAGTATTTGGAGAAATATACCAATAGCTGAGACTTAGTTGTTTTAATTAATAATAGTTCAAAGTGAACTGGTGGTATGATCAGCCTTCTGAAAAATAATAATCTAGTCTTTGGTTACATTAATAGGAATAGATGTTCTAGAATGAAGTGATCATTTCTTATACTCAAACTGGACTTGGAGTTCTGTGCTCAATTCCCAGTTCTGATCACAAATGGGAATACATCCAGAAGACAAAAAGAAATTGGCATATTTGTTCTGCAAAAGACTTAGGGAGGAAACCATAATTGTTTTCAAACATATAAATGGTTGCCATGTGCAAGGCAATTTACATTTGCACTTATGTGGTCATCCAGGTTAGTCCAAGGACATTCAGGTAAGAGTTTTAGTGAGTGGAATTTCATCTCAGTAAAAGTACAAGTAGCACATAGGAGGATGAAAGGATCGCTTGAGGTCAGGCGAGGGGTTTTGTCATCCTGACTCCACTTCATGGCTAATCAGAACGTGTGGGAAGGAGTCTACACATCAGATTTTCTGCTTTTTTGAACACTTGAAGAATCACTTACAGGTGGCTTATAAAACAGAAAGTAAACATCAGTAAATTGTGGAAAATAATGTAACTTTGATAGTAATTAAATGCAAAATCAAGCGGTATTAAAGTATCATTTTGTCTGGTAGCAAAAATTAAAAAGAAAAAAACTTAAAAATTAAGGGAGCAATGGCAGTTTTCATTCATTTCTATTGGCACAGAAGCCTTTTGGAAAACCTACATCTAAAAAGAGTTGCAACAATGACAATACTTTCATTCCACCTTTCTAAGAGGCTATCAGGGGACGGTGGAAAATATGCTAATGGTCACGATCCTGAAGATGTTCATTGTGGTGTTATTTATAATAGAAACTAGAAGCGACCTAAACAATAAAAAGTTTACAGTTTAAGATGACAGACCACCCGCTCAATAGAATGTTAGGTATCATTTTTAAAAGATATTCATTTTTACTATGGTTATCTGGAAAATGCGTATGACATAATGGTACATGTGTGGGGGGAATGGCCAGATATGAAATTCTACGCATGTGCTGATTATCATCACACCTGACATAGATGGATATGACAAGATAAGAAGGAAAAAGTCCTCTTTGTAAGTCTAGCTCTGGGCCCTGTCATCTTGGGACTTTTCTGTGCCTCAGCTGCTCAGTCTATAAAAAGGGGTGTTTGGGCTCAATGGTCTCTATGACCCAGTTTTATGATGTGAAAAAAAGGGACCCAATTAATGATGAAACTATCCCAGAGATTAAGAAACCTGCCACTGTATTTTCCCACCATTGCTTTTCCTCCACAGTGTTAACAGGCCCCAGACAGGGGTCTCCATTCAGACTTCCCATCTTTTGCAGGTTCGACCTCTCCCAAAAGTGTCATCACACTGGGATTTCCTAGGCAGTTCCAGTATATCTGCATCTGCATGACAAGAGGTCCCTGAACAACTCTGGAGGGAGCGAAATTGGCTTGGCCTAGAATAATCATTCTGTTGCTAACAACCTTACCCTCTTTCTATTTCTGAAACCCTCCATTTTGTGTGAAGCCTTGTGGCACCAGAGGGGGTGCTGCCTAATATGTGAATCATTTTAATAAAGCCAATTAGAGCTCCAAATTTGGAGATTTTGGTTTTTAGTGATAGTGTATTTTTTTAGAAATCGTTTTGGAATGAGTAACACATGAGAAAAAATATGTAAGTTCTTGGTCCCTCTCAAATAAATTGCTGTATTTTGAAGGACATTCAGCCATATGCCCCAGGGGCATGTGCATATGGGATATAGCATATCCCATATGGGATAACATAAAATAGTTTTTAAGGTGTTAGGATCCTTTATCCAAAAATGTCCAGGAATGATTCAAACGCAGGTATTACTGCTATGAGCATTATTAAAATGAACTTTTCTGGGAAGGTTTATTCACACAAAACAAGGGTGAACATTGACTAAATTGACTTATACACTTATAGTTGATTCTTTTTTTTTTTTTTAAAAAAAGATCATTACCATGGTTTTGCTTCCCAATTAATGAAAAGACAGGCAACACACACTTGTTTGTGCACATGATCAGTTAATTCCCAGGGGTGATAGACATGAACTTTTATCTCATAAACAAAAGTCTCCTAGTCATGCTAGACTCCCTCTGAAATTTCCCTCCTCTGTTTAGAACTTTCTAGAAGGGCATTAATTTCTTAGTTCAGAACACTTTTATTAGGCAAAGCAGTCAAGAGAGAAGAAACCAGTTAGGGGCATTGGCATCCTTTACCTTCACCCACACAGCAACATATGAAAGGGCCCTCATGGTCCCCAATGCATGGGGCAGGGTTGTGGGGAGGGGACGTTCTATGGCTCTAAGAATTCATATGATTTTGAAGACCGTGTGATCTGGTCTTTTCAGAAAATCCCCATTTTTAATTGTTCAGGAAGGCTAAAAAATGTAAAAATGCAGGGATAGTTCACATCTAGATTGCCTAAAAGCTCACATGTTATTTCCACATGCAAATAAGAAAAACACTATCCAGCAAATAATTATGTCTTCAAGGCAGAATCTTGCAGTTTGATTCAAAAGAAACACAGGACATTAGATACAGTTATCCAACAAAACGCATAGCACAGAATTGCAAATTCTGCAATTAAAATCATGGCAGGAAGGAAAGAAAGTCTTATGAGTGTCAGCTTTATTAATACCTTTGATTTCTTCTTACATTGTATTTATACCAAATTCTTTTTAATAAAATGAGGACACTGGTTATTCCTTTGTTTACTTTTTTCAGGGAAGGAATTGGTGTATGAACTGACAAGGGAGGAGGTGGCTGTTCCTAATTTGATGAGGGCAGCTCCCCTCCCTCCTCAGTTGGGAGAGGCAGTGAGAAGGAAGCAAAGCTACTTGAATCCACACAGAAGCCAGTAGACACACAGGGACAATGCTGTCCCTTCAAACCCGTCACCTTGTAACAGGGTGGTCCCCAGGAAAAGGGGAGGTTCCAGGATCCCGGTTCCGTCCTGGGTAGGGTGGAACTGAGCAGGGATAAGAAGATGCTGGAGACAGAAAATAGGAGAGGACAGAAGGAAGGGAGGAAGAAGGAAGCAGGATGGAGAGCAGCAAGGAGACCTGGAGGAGGCACGTGGAGCAGCGGGACGTGTGAAGAAGCTGCGCTTGCTTTTTGGTCCTGGACTGGTTGGAACAGACGTGGGTGAGAGACCCATGGGGAGCTTAACAATGGCAGCTTTCATCTTGATTTTGATTTTGCTCTTTTCCTCCTAGATTTGTCTGACTCTTTCTGACCCTTTTCTATGGGTCTCCACTGAAAAGTCCTTTAGACTTATTGCAGGCTTTGGGGCCTTTCTTTGGGCCAATCCTATTTGGCTGAACTTTTACCTTCAAGGAGATGGGTAACTTTGGATGCTTGACTTAGTAACTATATTCTTTGTCTTTTCTGTATTGTTCCCTACTTGTATAAAAGTTCCTTTTCATTGAAGGCCTTATATGTTTGTCTTGATGTGGTGAATGGCAGAACCCATTTAGAGAGAGGGTTCTGGGATGCTCTCTCCCTGCCCTTTAACAACCTCATTATACTCTGAACTTGTTTCAACAAGATGGCCACTGCTTAAGCCTGGGGAAGCTCTGCTTCAGGAAGACTGGGGGCTGAAGGACCCCTGGGGTGCACTGAGCACATATTTTCTATGGCAAATCAGGCCCTCTCTTCCATTACCTTTCCAGTCCCTTCAAGACGGGCTGCACTTCTCACGGTCACCCAGTAGTTACTGGGACAGAGTTGGTGCTAATTGAACTCTTTCAGCACCAAAATAGGGAGTCATGAGGGTAGCAATAGGGATCATTAAAAAAAAAAATCACATGCAACTACGTGCAGTGTCATTTCAACTCTTTTTCATTTGTGTCTTTTCCCGCTTAAACCATACTGTAGCCCAGTCCTCCCCCTCCATTAGGATCTTTGGTGAAGGTAACAGGTAACCACCAACCCTCCGTGCCCCAAGTGGGATGGTCACTGTCTCCTGGAGGTCAGCTTAAACTTCTGGAAGCATCGCTTTGGCAGCTCCCCTAGAGATTCTGATACAATCTAAATGGGTGTCCCCCTTGAGCCACCTTGATGGCCGCTTATGGAGAATATTTGCTATGGGTGTTTTATGGCAACCACACCTTGGGTTTGGCCTTAAGAGTTGGTGAATGACTTGGTTCATCAGATTTGACCTGAATGAATTTCTGCTCATTTCCCCCAGTTAATTCTCTTCAAATGTTGAAGATTTATCCTCTGGGAGGACACACCATAGCTTTGAAGGAGATTCTGAGCAGAAATGGCAGCCACGCCGGCTAAACACTTGCATGCCAAGAAGCCCCATCGGGAGGAATTCATTTCAGTCAGCTCCCTAGAACACATGGCCCCGACCTGACCACAGGTGGTACAACCTGGGCACCCGAGGAGGTCCAGGGAGTGTGGGAGCCCAGGAAAAGGGGAGTGGCTGAGGCCAGGGCACGGATTACTGCTGCTGGCGGGATGTACCAGTTGAGAGCTGACCAGATTAAGTATCACCAAAAGCGGGGGGACCTCCAGGACCGTGACTGGGGCTGTGACCTCGTGTCCCAACCACTCCTCATATCCATCCAGCAACTTGCAGGCCCTCGGGGTAGGGAAACTTGAGTGGCGGATTAAATCCTGGAAAAAAGTCATCGTATGAGACCTCAGGACCTGGGATAGGCTGGCAGGTGCCAGTCCCAAAGTACACTTCTACCTTTTCATTCAACAGGTAAATGAAAGCACTGCCTGTCTTAACCACGAGCTCTAAGGCTGGAGGGAGGAACACTGTGGTGTAACAACTCTTTGCACCAGAGGTGAAGTTCTTCCAAGGGCCGTGGGTCAGCCCCAGCTCCAGCTGCTGGTGTCTTTGCAGAAAGATGTGATTTCCCACCAAAAACAAGCAGTCTTGAGGATGGCGCCAAAGGACAGCTAAGACCCTCAAGTTGGACCGTAAAAAGCAGCGCACGCGACTGAGCACCGGTAAGAAAGAGAAATGACTTTACTGCCCAGCACTTATATATGTGGAGACGTGGTGCACACAACACTAGCTGGCGTTTTCTTCAATTGATGCAACTCAGTAATTTTTATTGCAACTGGAAGACAATACATCACAGAAACTTTATGGTAGGTCTGGGGAAAGTGTTATTTACAATAAATGATGAAATAGTTTGTCTTTGGCAATATGATTACATATGAAGAATGCGAAATGCAAGTATGGGTGTCTGCGAAACACCACCACCGGGTCCCTAAAGTTCGGCTCATCACGCCTGCCTCCACACTGCTCCTTTAGGTAACACAAACCCAACTGAACATCACTTTTCTTCTCCTTTATGGTTCCCCCTTTCTACTCATGATATTGGCAGTTTCATACAGAAAATACAGAAAAAAAATTGGCTTTTGAAAAATTATTATTCTAGTAAATGGATTTGGCCATAGAGGTCTGTTGGCCAGCAAAGATCAGACAACCCTAAGCATTGATAGAAAACCGCTTGGTCTTCTGATTGCTTGCTCACTGTTTTTTTTTTTCTTCTCTGTAAAACGAAAACAAAAACTCAGAAATGTTACAGAATCGGAGTATAAAAAATGTACAAGTGTATAATGCTTCCCAGACACACAGAGATACTTTTCTCCTCCACATTTTCACCATGGCCTTGTAAGTAGTGAGTGTGAATGATGCGGCATGACTGAATCAGCCATGAGCTGATGGCCTCGACATACACACTAAGAGATGTTGGATGTTTAAATAACTGAAATTGTGCTACGTTTCACCTAAAAAAAAAAAAAAAAAAAAAAAAAAAGNAAAAAAAAAAAAAAAAAAAAAAAAAAAAGAGGGGGATGGGGAACTCAGGCCACAGTCTTAAAAAGATGAAATACAATTTCTAGGTTTGATAGGTTCACCATATCGAAGTCTTTGAGAATCCAATATGGAATATCAATTATTTGCAAAAGCCAGAGAAGGAGGTTCTCGACTTTTGCAAATGAAATACAGTGGAAAACACTGCGGTATAGTTTCCAAATAAATAGTCTTGATTCCAACGCTAACAAAATGAACAGGAAGGGTACTTGTGAGCACATCACAGTAAGTCAGAAGTGATCTTTCACCTAGGTCTGGATTTCGAAAATAGGGCACACAGCACAAGGCAGCACCATAGACACATTGGTTTCGGCTGTTAAAAGATGGATCATTTAAAAAATCTTATTTTCCTTCCTTAATTTTTGGTCAGTGAAGCTAGCACTTGTTTGCTGAACTGTGGAAGAATTGCAAGGTCACACGTCTTATTCATGATACAGCAACCGAGCTGACCAGTCTGTGCTTAGTTCAAGAATAATCAGTAGGAGAGAGAAGACAAGGGGTCAACCAGTGTGGCCGGAGCTCTCTCACAGAAGGGGTTAACAGATGAATCCACAAAGGTAGGCGGGTCTATACAGAACACTGAATGCCATGTGTAAATCTTCATGGGACTCCAGAAACAGGAACACCGCACATTGTATATACTTTGATTTACACATTCCGTTACAAAGAAAAAGAAAAGACACCATTACAACTTTGTAACTGTGTTAACTGCAATATAAACCAAAGTCCAGAATCTGGCAGGTAACTAAAAGAGGGTTATCACTTAGGTTATATAGCAAAAGTGTTGCTGTATATTATATATAGTAGTATAAATAATAAAAAAGTATTATTTAAATTAGATCACAGTGCTGCATTATGTGCATAACAGTGTTTGATATAGTACTGGCGGGCTGGGGCCTACGACACTAAGGATTAACTGTCAACACTGGAAAGTCACAATCGGGGGACACAGGCTTCAAATGTGTTCTTTTGGTGGCAAGAATCCTGAAGAGGAAAGAAAAATACTTCTTCACAGAAACAAAAATAAATGGCAACATTTGGGCAGCTGTGATCCACCAGAAAGAAACGCATCCCAACCTGAATCAAGTTTAAAGGGAAAGAGAAGTCACATTGAATTTAATTCAATCCTGTAGGGAAAGGCCTCCCCTGTAGGTCATTTGGACATGACTGATTTCCTCGGAGAGCCCTTCAAAGAGAGGCCCAGGAGCCACGGACTGGCTCCCTGCCACAGGCCCCACAGCCTGCAGTGCCCCCAGGCTGGAAAGGGGGTGCAGTGGTCTCTCCCAGAATGCCCTTGGGGTGGCAACTGCCCTGCCCAGCAAGGGCCAGACACACTGACCACCACTTCAAGAAAAGCAGTGCTTGGGAAAGGCCGCCGAGACACCCCTTCCGAAACACTCAGCCCCTGCCTGGACCTACCGCAGCTGTCTGGGCCTTGCTTTCCTCCAACACCCTCCAAGCGTGGGTGTGGTTCACTTTCTTTGCCGCTAGACAGCCTCACCAAAGAACTCTGGGAAAGTGCCGACTGGAGTGGGAGGGGAGTAGGAGCTTATGGTGTAGTATAAGGCTGGGAAGAACGGACGCTGCAAATCCTTTGCACGTAGTACTAGGTAAGGAGGACAGGTACTTGTAGTAGCATACAAAGAACCATCTAGATGTCTATGGTTTAAGAAGAGAGCAGCGGCTCTTTCTCTTAAATGTGTCCGAGGGCCAACAGCAAGTCACGGTGCTGATGTGTTCACGGTTGTCTCCAAAGCATCTTGAAATATTGCTATAGTTCCCCGTTTCCCCTCCCCCCCCGCCCCATGTGAGGATGAGAGATACTGGAATGACACACAGAAGGCCGCTTCCCCCCACGGGAGAAGTGAAAGCCAAACATCACAGCCCTGGCTTGGCGCTCAGGTGCGTCTGTCAGACTCATGAAGACGAAGGCTAGTTCGGAAGCTAAAAGAACACCTGAAGTGTGGGAAGGAATTCCAAGACTAAAGTGAATTACACTTGAGCAAAATATTCTTTCACAAATAGGCTTGTGCTTAAGTTCTCTACTGCTCTTGGAGGAGGGGGTGAGAGGGCACCTCCTGCCCTTGGCTTGGTGAGGACACGGACGGACAGCCTCATTCCGCAATGAAGTCATTCACTACAAACAGCCACAGACACATTAATACATTTTTTTTTTCTCAACAATCAAAATACAAAGTTAAACACAATTGAGCCATTGTTTTGGTTATGCATAATGTGTATGCCTCCAAAAACAGAAGAAAAATAGAAAAAAGTACCCTCACTAAAGTTTCCCCTGTAAGCCTCTCAGCAGCTTCTGCAAAGGCGCTGAGGGAGACTCAGGAAAATAAGACTTAGAAAGCTGCCCGATGAGGTATTTATGCAAAAAGGGTGGTTCTGGAGTTAAGAACACACTTTTATACTTATCTATTTCTCAAAGAGATCAGGAAAGTAAATCACACACATTGCATTTTATTATTTTCTAAAAGAGGCCTTGGCTCCTTTAGAAAATGAAATGAGGGGAGCAGCCCACTGTGGGGCTTTTCAGTGGAAGAAGTCTCCTGCCAGAAACACCCTGGATGTTCACCTCTGCCCTTCTGAATTTAATCCTGGGGGGCGGAACATCAAAATTTGGCCTCAGGGGTGGGAGGGGTCTTCTGCGCTTGGTCAGGTGGCAACCCCAAGTCGCAGTGTTGCTCAGGTTCAGAAGCTGTGGACAGCTTTTGGGGTGTCAGGTATCTGGAGAGATGGAGGGGACAGAACACTTCAAAAACATAAATTGTGTTCTCATCTACACCCTGAACAAATATGCCTCGAAGTGCGTGGGCTCAGGTCATGAATTCTACCTGTTGTACAGGTGTAGGCTTTTTTTCAGGTTCTCTCATGAGCAACCTGTAGGAAAAGCAGCATGGGTTGTGCCAGTCAGCTCTAGCTGTCCTGGTGGACGGAGCTTCGCACAGGGCTGGACACTGGCCCACAACGGCCTCCCCTCCCCTCCCCTTGGGGTCCCTTCCAGACACATGGTGGGTGTTTCTGTGTTTTAAAATTTCCCTCCACTTGGGTGGAAGAGCACATTCTTTTGGATATTTCTCTTTGGATCCCCCCCTCCCAATACGCCCAATCTTATTTCTTTCTGGCAAAGGTAACAGGAGTTTCTGGTCTGTGTGACATCGTCCGGTTGTCTAAATTCAGCTCTCACAACCTAGGTGGCCTTAAATCCAGGTTGGTTCGTGTGCTGAGGTGGTAGAGACGGCTGGCCCCTCCTTCCCA
Organism: Galemys pyrenaicus; assembly: GCA_019455555.1. Classification (NCBI taxonomy): domain Eukaryota; kingdom Metazoa; phylum Chordata; class Mammalia; order Eulipotyphla; family Talpidae; genus Galemys; species Galemys pyrenaicus. Next base: position 20,116 of record JAGFMF010011015.1, read on the forward strand.
CTGTGAAATGGCATCACAGGAACACACCTGGGGCTGGTCACCTGTGTCACTTCCGCCTTCACAAGCACCCTAACTCACACCCTCATCCAATAAGGCCCATTAGCGTGTTTTCCCTTCTCCTGACAAATTTGCATAATTATTCACTGCCTTCTTCCTAGAGCCAAACCACTGTCAGGGTTTCCTCAAGTCAGCGTCCCATAACTCTCCTGATTCTATCATACACACTCACTACTGAGTTTGCCCTCAAATTATTGCGTCATGGTAAACATGTACAGACAAAGAGAAAGGACACACTTTTCAACAGAGAATCAGAGGGGTCGGGCTGAAGCGCAGACAAGGCAGTACAGAGCTCCACCATCCAGGCCCTACCAGAACATGAAGAGATTTTTATATTGCAAAGTAAGTTCCCCAACAGTCAGAATTTGTCCCTGAAGAAGGTTAAACCTTAAACACCTGCTTCAAAAAACCAAAACAAAATAATTGGGAAAAAAAACCAAAATAATTAAAGAAAGAAAGAAAAAAATAAAGAAAAAGAAGAAAACCAAAAGAACCTCTAAGCCTAAGGGCTTCAAAATTAGAGGCATAGCCTTTTCTCTATTTTCTATATTTATATGAAAATAATTCATGCTTCATGCTAAATACATTATTTACCTTACAAGAACTTTGTTATTTTTGAATAAAAAAAAGTTTGTATTTTGTGATTTTTTTCTTTTTTTTTTCTTTTTTCAAAGGAATCCATGCATTGTGGATCAGAAATTTCTGCTGGCTACACTGGCTGAGTGTGGAAATCACTGATTTTCATGAGGATGAATCCTGACATCAATTACAAACTCCATTTTGAGGGCAGTATAGGAGTTTGGTGTTTTTTATTTTTTGCCATGTTTTATTTTTTTTGTGTGTCCATCAATGTGCCTTTAATCTTTTAAAAGCTACACCACAATACTAATGGCAGGTTCCATAGCTTTTTTTTCCCCACTTGGATCAAATAGTTTTGACAGACAGAAAAAGATTTGTACCATTATTTCCTTCCTTAACAGCTACTGTACTTCCTTAGACCGATTTTCACTTGGGCAATCAGAAGACACAGCTTGTTTTAGCTCACTCTGTCCCTCCTGTGTGTGTGTGCGTGCGTGAGTGTGTGTGTGTGTGCGTGTGTCTGTGTGTACAGGGCCAACCTTCAGGCTTATGGCTTGCAAAACATTCTCCTAATTTAATATAGAACAGAATTCAATGTTAGCAATATCACTAAAAACTGACCTCGTTTCTTCTTCTCCCTAGCCACTGACACCTGGAGACATGAAGGGTCCGGTGCCCACCTTCCACGATGTAACTGGGCTTCCTGGTTAAGAAGCACAGATGACTGGAGACTCACCGCTGTGCACATGGGTGGCCCCGCCAAGGGCCTTCCCGGCAAGACCTGATGCCAGCGCCAGGAGTCTGGGTCTGCTACGGGAGGAAAGGACTCTCCCTTCCCCCACTGCCTTCTGCACACTCACTCAGGGAACCCCCTGACTTCTGAGCCCTAACGGTGGGGCCTGGGAGATGACTACTTTGCACAATGCCTTCTAGGTGTCGACTGTGTACTCATTCCCACGGCCTTCTCTCTGCCACCCCTGCGGGTTCAGCCACATGTTCCTGACAAGCTGGAGGAAGCAATGGTAATTTTGGCTTTTTCGGTTTTGTCTTCAGATAATGAAAAGCTTTTGTAAAACAGCTGAGTGTCAATATGAGTTCTATGGCTTCAATCTCCTTTAAAAATAAAATTCTTAAGGGTCCCAAACAAAGGAGGGGGGCAAAGTAAAAAAAAAAAAAAGGAAAGAAAAAGAAAGAAAACCAAACCAAAAAGAAAAAAAAGTAAATTGCTGATATTGCCACAAATCATTAGAAATCTCCTGACATGCTGAAACCAAATGGCCGTAAGTTCAAACAAATCAGTGACTTGTTTTAGTTTTTTGTGGTTTCCTTTTGCTCTTTCTGCCCCTTCGCCGTCCGATTGGTGATGTTGTTCAAACAGGACCGGATCCCCGCCAAGTGCAGGAGGGACCCCGCGGCCTCCTTCATCTCCTCGTCGTCGCTCTCGGGGGGCTTCTCCGTGCGTCTCTTTTTGAGGGGCAGCGTGTCGCTGGGGACCTTCCTGGCCTTGGCGAAGTGTTGGCGCTTCTTGTGCTGGGCCGCGTAGCCGCTGTCCCCCAGCGCATCCTTGGCCTCCTTCGGGCTGTGTTTCCGGTCGTCCTCCTCCGCCTCGCTGTGGCTCTCGTGGCTCCGGAAGCTCCCCTCGCTGCCCTCCCGGCTCCCCTTGGTGGCAAACTCATAGTGGTCGTCGGCCGAGGAGGAGGAGACCGAGTCGCTGGCGGGCGAGGAGCTCCGGGCGGCGGCGGCCGTGGCACTGCTGTAGTTGTGGTCCTCCTTGGGGTCCCCGCTGACCACGGGGGAGCCGCACGACGGCTCGCTCTCGGTCCGCGTCCGGCAGCTGGAGAGGCCGTTCCTGCAGACAGAGGCACGGGAAAGAGAGGACACGGGTTAAACCCTCGGGGGACCGGCACATCGCTCGTCTGACGTTCGGCCCAGCCATTTGCAAACGTCGGGACAGCAGGCGGCTCTGTCTTTCGAACGGCGCCCTGAATCCTGTCACGACTCCCCGGCTCAGCGCCCAGCGCTGGCGTTTTCGCTGTGCGCTCAAAGGAACGCTGCGCGGCTGCCAGCAGGGGCAGGGCCGCGCCTCACAGGGCACAGGCGCGCCGAGCCGCGCTCGCTGCCCACCCGCGAGGGCGCGCACAGGCTCCGCTGCGAGGGCGGCTGCGACTTCAGAGGGGAAAACCCACTTTCTTCTAAAGCCCCAACGTTGGGAGCCTTCTGCAGAAGACTAGATCTGGTGTTCAGCGAGAGGTACCTGTCCCGGGGGAACAACTACTCTCTCACAGTCCTTCCCTCGTTCATTCATTCAACAAATGTTCACTGAGCACCTAACAAACGCAGTCCTGGGAGGGCCCGGGGAAGCCCCGGTGGAACCAGACATGCACTCTTACAAGGATGCTTACAGCCCCCAAGAGAAGCAAGTCGTGCTCAGAGCACAGTCACCAGCTCCTAGAGCCCCACCTGCCAGGCGCCCGCACGGCGCACCAGCTGGTGGCTCAGCTGGTGGCTATCGGTGGGTTTCTCTCATAGATGCCGGAAGCGCGGTCTGAGGAAGCCGAGCGACCGACTTAAGGCTACACAGCCTATAAGCAACAGGGCCAGGCTCACAACCAAGGTCTGACCCTCCAGCTCGAATTTCGCCAGCATCATCAGCTGGGGGGTTTTCCAGCATCCCCGGTAGCCACCTCTCCTTTCCCTTACGCCTGCCTGACAGCACCCAGCACATCTTTGCCTGTTTCGCCAGGTCTTCTAGTCTGAGCAAGGGCTGGTCTCCTGTTTCCTGATTTGCAAAATGGGAAGATGGCTACACCCTTTTCAAGGGGTGACTGGACAGAGGGTGCACAGGAGTCTGCATGGGCACCTGGCCCAAGACGGGAGCCTGGAGGTTTAGTCCTGGATAGGCTGTGCATGCCGTGGGTGGGCACTGCTTCTGTTTAAGGGGCAGTTCTTAGTACTGTGTGCATATCTCAGAACCTGGCACACAGTAGGACTCAGAAAAGGCATTAGAGAGATGAGGCTGCAAGAGGAGTTACTGATAGCAGGAGGGGACAGTGGGAGGGGACAAGAGAAAGGCCCCAGGAAGACCAGGCATCTGACCTTGAGTGTGAGTGAAGGCTTCCAAAAGAGCCCGTCTAAGGCCTCTGGGGAACCAAGCACGCTCTTCCTTTCTAGACAAGCCCAGCGGTGTGCACTCGATGCTCAGTCCACAGAGCTGCGGCCCCAGCTTTATAGGCTGCAGACCGAATGTCTCTGCTTCCGTTAGCGTGAGCGCCTCAGACGGGCCCAGGATGCCTGGCTAGTGCTGAGCCAGGTGCAGAGCAGCCACACTGCAGAGGCCGAGGAGTGTGGAACGGAAGGACTGTGTGGCAGGCGACTGTCACAGGCCTTCCAGGACACTCCCTGAGGACCTGGCCGTGGGGGAAGGGCCACGGGGTCAGGTCACTGGTCAGACTGAGTCTTCAGCCCTTCCTCTTTGTTTTCTGCTACCTTGTGGATTTTGAGGCTCAGAGAGACCCCGGTTGGCCCCCATCCCCACCCCAGCAAATGGAAGGGACGGAGAGGCCCTAGTATATGTGGACCGGCAGGAGTGAGGCTAGGAGCCCTCCCCGCCCCCAGTGTGCCCGGGCCTGTGTGCTCTGCTAAATTTAAGCTGCTGGGGAGATTCCCCACCATAAGCTAAGCTGCACCTGCAAAACACACGAGGGTCAGTTTTAAAAAGAAGTCTTTGCCAGATGCCTCACGACAGTCATGATTAAGCCAGTGGTGAGGACGTGTGCACCGCAGGGACGTCCCAGAGGCCCTGCAGGGTTGCAGCCTGCGTCCCGCACCTGCGATCTCAGGGCTGCCCTCTTCCCTGCCCCAATCCTGAGAAAGAGCCTGGTCCACGAGAGACTTCTGTTCGCATCCTGGAAGCGTTTATGAGGGGCCTTCAGCATGCTCTTCTTCCACTTCGCAGCAAGTATGGGGTTATTGGGAAGCTCCGGGCTCCAGAGAGTTCTTAGTGGGGTGTGAGGGTTCTGACCTGGTCTCCTCTCTCGCCATCAGGCTGCTCACGCTGCCATCATGACAGGCCCACCCCAGCAGTCCCATTTCTCTTCCCTCTGGGTAAGGACGCCTATGTCACCCAGGTAAAGAGCCCCCCTGAGAGAAATCCTCACAGGCTTGCCTGTGAACAGCCCCTGCGCTTGGGGAGCAGATTCCACGACATCTCTTTTCCACAGATGTCCCGTTTCTTGGCTCTGTCTCAGGTGCATGAAAGTGGCCAGAAACGGTTCTCTGAGGTGTTACCAAACATGAAACTTGATAAGTGTAATTAATTGAGTGGAAGCTACTGTTATTAAAGCGAATGAAAATGGAAAGCCTTGCCCTGGGTAATGGTTTTCTCAATCTTCCTAGTTTCAGGTAACGAGGGGGAAATACAAAAATAATTCATCTATTCAACTAGCACCAAACAGCTTCAGCGTCAACTCAGACACACTCGTGTGAGTCAACAGGGTTAGGGCTGTCTTACTTTTAAACATTTTAAATAGCACTTAGGATCACTTCTCTGCCCTCACTGAGCAGAAGAGGGCGCATCGCTGAACATACACAGGGAGGGAGGAGGAGGAGCTCCGGAGCAGAGACCGTGAGACACGTAAGGCGGTTCCTTGTGCCTTTCTCTAAGTTCGAGGTAGGGGCATGGGAGAAATACCCAGGAACAAAAGCAAAGACAGAACATCTTCGCTGCATTTTACCACAAGAGGAAAGGTTCTGAGCCTGAGAACATCTCTGAAACAAGAGAGCTAAGCTTGTAAGAAGTGCTGAAGATGCACTTTCTTAAAGCGACCAGAGGAATGAAAGCGAATCAGGAAAGAAAACTACCCCCAGAGCGCGTGAGCCTGCGCCGTGCCCAGCGGGGTCTCAGGCCCTGGCCAAGTCAAGCTCCTCACCAACAGCAGCTCCAGAAGGCACAGCTGGGGGACGCCAGCAGGGCTCAACCATTTCACAGAAAAACCAAAAGGAACTCAGAGATTTGTCCAAGGTGAGCCATCTAGTTCTTGCTCACTGTTCCAGCAGCAAAGGAAAGAAGTCGGCTGTGATGAAGACAGGTAACTAACACATCAATTGACAATGTTTCTGGCTGAAAATAGGTAACCAGGAGCAACTTCAAGGGAGTTCAAATGAAAACATAAACGTATCTCCTTCCTGCAGGATACAATGAGTTTTCCCTGAGACTTTAGCCTGGGCCCATGACCCATAAACCACAGCCATCAGCAGAAGTGAAAAGCTGTCAGTTATGCGCACCTTGATGTAAGGTACCTGACGGGATAAGCTGCACTGATTTGGGTGTCCAGCTCCATCACATGTGGTCCCCGTAGAAAAGGGAGGTTCCAGGTTCCCTGCCCCACCCAAGGAAGGGTGGAGCTGAGCAGCAAGGAGAAGGTAAAAAAGGCTGGAAAAAGGAAGGGAAGGAGAGAGAAGATGGGCTAGAGGAGGCACATGGAGCAGGGAGACATGTGAAGCAGAGGCTGTACCTATTTCTCACCTTGGACTTGTGTCGGATTTGGGAGAGATGGAAAGAGACACTTTGAAGACACAGAGATGGGGTGAGAGACCATGGGGAGGCTGACAATGGCAGCCTTCTCTTGACTTGGGTTTTGATTTTGCTCTTTTCCTTCCAGACTTGCCTAGTGCCTTCTGCCCTGTTCCTATGGGTCCCCACCAGGAGGTGCCTTAGACTTGTGGCAGCTTTCAGGCCCCACTCTGGGCCAACCGTGTTTGGCTGGGCGTTTACCCATGAGGGGGTGGGCAAGTCCGGGGCTTCATGGGCAAGCTCTTTCAACTATTTTCTTTCTTTTCTCCTTTATCACACAGCAGCTGTAGTAGTTCTCTCCCAGTGACGGTCTTCCACACTAGAGTATGTGTTGTCTCGATATGGTGGATGGCAGAACCCATTTAAAGCAGGCAGGTTTGGGGTCCTGGAGTGCCCCACATTCTGCCCGCTAACAATCACAGGGCCCAAATGCTTAAAAGAAGAAACCAGTGAACCTGAATATGTTGGGAGGTGAATTTCTAACCACCTCTTCAAAAGTCATTCATTAAAATGAACGTGATATATCTGAAATGTCTGCAATTTTTCAGCTTTAGCTGAATTGATAGATAACAATACCCACAATTATCATAGGTTAGCATAAATTAAAGCCACCTGATTTTACGAGGCCTCAACAAAACCATGTGCTATTAATTTCAAATAAAAATCCAGTATTCATTTTCTTGTCAAGGAGATGGGAAACACTGAACATAAAAGGTTCCGGTTGAGAATGAACAATGCTTGCAACTAACATGTTAATGGATAGCTTCTGATTAGATGTGGCCAGTTTGCTGTCCTCTCCACCAGATCGTTACTTATTCTGTTACATATAATTAGCCTATGTTGCCTCTACCTGTCACCTGGGCACTGGGGTTCCCTCTAAAACTGATAGTTTTAAAGCTGGAGGTTATCCTCTAATAAATCCTCCCAAGGGATTTATTAGTGAATGCTGATCTATTGCAAAGTGTGAGAAAGAGGAGGGGTTACTGAAAGTTGTGCTGGCGCTAGAGCTAATGTGGAGCTTCTGTCTAAACAAACCCGAGCTAGAAAGATGAGGAGGAGAGATGACCAGAGGCTCCCACTTCCAGCTGCGTGGCAGAGAAGACCGTGGATGGCATCCTTCAAAGGAGCCTGGATAAAGCACAGCAACATACTCTAAAGTCATTGCCGGGTTCACCAGAACATCGTGGGAATCTGAGACCTAGCACACAGGTACCAAAAGGACTTTATACGAGGAAATGAAGAGACGAGATCTGACGTGAGCAGCAGGCGGCCAAGACCGCCAGTGTTCCTTGGTGGAATGCTGACGAGTGCGGGGGCAAGAGCCCAACTTAGGGTGATGGATTCCGGCGCCTCCACCAGAGTGCCCCTCAAAGGGGGACAGCTGCCTTCGGTGCGCTGGCTCCTCAGACTCCCAGAGGCGTGTAAAAGCAAATCCGCTTTTGAAGAGAGTAATCCTAATTTAGGATTTCCACAGACTAAGTTTGGGCAAATACTCAAGTAGGAGCTGATAACTTAAAATCCAAGTTTTTAGATTTTAGATAAGAAACAGAATCAGAATAAGAAACAGACTAGGAAAAGAAATCTAAGTTTTAGATTTAGATAAGAAACATGAATATGGGCCTCCCTGGTGGCGCAGTGGGTTGAGCAACGCACTATGAAGCAAACCACAGCCACTGCAGCACGAGTTCGATCCCTGCTGCCGGCCGGGGAGGGGACCCACATGGCACAGCAGACCTCTCCTGTCTTGCCCGCTGCTCCCCTCAGCAGTGTACTTCCATTGATCTGCCTGTTCTGCTCCCTGCTCTCTGTGGTGAATCCTCTCACCCCCCCATACCTCTGGCCTGTACCCCAGTGCTTGCATGCACAAATAAATAAATCTTTCAAAAAAAAAAAAAAAGAAACATGAATATGTAAAAAGGCCATATCAAATGTTAGTACCCAGAATGAAGACACTCCCAACAGGGTTCTAGTATAAGTAACTCCCACTGGCAGACAGGAGGATAAATGGCAGCCTTAACCTCAGTTACAGATTTGAAGGGAGGAAAGCAAAAAGCCTCCCTTGTTAATTCTTAAGCACAGCCTGGAATCTGGGTGTATGAGGCTAGGATTCTCTGGTGTGGTTCAAAAGACCTTAAGCTAAATTTACTTTAAATTGCCTGATGGTGTCTACTAGAAGAAAACACAAATTCTTTCTAGAAGAAAATACTTTAAATCCAGGCCATAAAAAATTCCCACAGATAAGGTTTCAAGGAACATAGACTCATAATAAAAAAATAATTAAATACAAAAGAAATAAGCCACCATAAATGAGACAACAGAAAAAAGAAACCACAGAATTTGAATTGCAAAGCCCACAAAATTGAAATAACTAGGAATAGAATGTGAAGTATGTATAAAGAAATAAGATGGAACTGAAAAATATTAGAATAACAGATTATTAAGACCAAACGGACTGATTTTGGAAAGCATCAAAAAGAAATTTCTAGAGATGAAAGAATCCCTGAAATAAAAAAAACTCGATGTAGCTGAAAGAGAAAAGTGAGTGAAAAAAGTTAATGAAACAGAAGATAGAACTGAAGATACAGAATCGTATATCCAATAACATTATCTTCTAAGAATGAAGGCAAAATATATTTTCAGACAAGAAGTCAGTGCTTTAGCTGAAAGGAGGTACTTGCTACATGAACTTTTTATACTGTATTTCACAAAAATGTAGTCTAGTGTTGACTTCACAATACAATAAAGTAGTAATGACAAAGTGACTTGAAAAAGGTACTGAGGGACCCCCTAGTGGTGCAGAGGTTAAAGTCTCAGTGCTAAGAAGCTATCACCAAGACACTGCAGCATGAGTTTGATCCCCAGCCAGAGAGCTGACCCACAGGGCACAGAGACTTCCCCTGTCTCGCCCGCTGCCCCCCTCAGCAGTGTATTTCAGTAGATTTGTCTGTTCTGCTCCCCATTCTGTCTCTGGTGAATCCTCTCACCCCTTGCACCTCTGGCGTACACCCCAGTTCTTGTATGTATAAATGAATAAAAACAAATCTTTAAAAAAAAGGTAACTGAAATAGAACCAAAGTGCTGGATAAACGTAGCAAGCATATCATTTGTGAGGTAGAGAGAATAGAAATTAAAGCATTCTAAGGGCCTTATATTGATCAGAAGGCTAACACTATTGATTAACTTTAGACATTTTAAAATATTCATGTTAAAAGTTCTAAGACCAACACTGAAGGAGAGAATATAGACCTCGAAACCATGACAAGGGAAAAAAGGAAAGCAGAGTGGGAGAATCTTGATTAAAATAATGCAAGAAAAGAAAAAGAATCTGGAAAAAGTGGAACCAAACAAAACACAAGATGATAGAAATAAATCCAAATGTGCCAATAAAAAGGCTCAGAAAATTCCCACTAAAAGGTAACTATATTTACAAAGATCTCAAAACTTCACATGCTATTTACAAGAGACTAGTCTAAAACATAAGGACAAAGAACAGTTAAAAGTAAAAGGTGGGAAATGTTATACTATGCCATACTGGGATAGCTATATTAAGGAAAGGCAGGATACACTTTTAGGGGAAAAATCACTACAAAGGTCATTAAATATTCATAAAGGCTCAACTTACCGGGAATCAAAAACAGTTCTAAACATGACACAACAGGTACCCAATAAGAAAATTTCAAAATCTACACATCCCATATTGTAAAAGCTACAAGGAGAAACAATAAAATTCACATCGTAATGGTGAACTTTAGTATATCATTTTCAGTATTCAATTGCTCAAGCACTCCCTCTCTCTGACACACATCACATATACACAAAGTTAACACGTAGAAGATTCGACCTAATGGACATATACTGAACACAAGCTAATAATGCAGAAAGTATATTATTTTGAGGTACACATAGAATATTTGACAGACGCTAGACCACAGAGCAAATCTCCACAAATTTCAAAGAAGCAGTACCTTATGGTTAACATCTCTGACCACGGTGCATCATAATGAAATCTTGTCCTGTGTGACAATATGGATTGAATTCAAGGAGGATTATGGTAAGTGGAATAAGTGAGGAAATAAAAGGCAATTACCAAATGGCTTATCGTACATGTGGATAACAAATCACAATAAAAATAACTCAGACTCTGTGAAAAATATAGGGGAAGGGGAAAAATATAAGGGAGGGGAAGTGGGCTGGAGGAGAGGGGAGAGGGTTATCAGTCCAGGCGTGGGAAGGGCACTGGGACTTTGGCAGTGGGTGAAGTAAGGCTCACACACGCTAGCGGGGTAAAGCTCCGCTCCTGAGACTTATGTAGTATTGTGGCTCAATGGTAAATTAATGAAAACACACTCAAAAATACTTCTAAAAGCAGAGGCATAGTAAGTGTAAACTTTGGGATTCTGGTCACCTTTGAGAGAAGTCAAAGGTGTCAGTAATATTTTCATTTTCAAGCTGGGTGGCGAATTAATGAGTTTCTAATTACTTGTGTAGTGCAACATTATTCCAGAAGGAGTCCAGGGCCTCGATGCCAGCTGCAGCTGGGGAGCCCTTCCTCAGAAGCACATGGGTCCAGCATCTCAGGAGACAGGCCTCAGTGGTCATCTCCAGGTTGCAGAGACCACCGTCTTCTCCCATGATGATCTTCTAAACCACTGAGACTGCCTCCCTGCCTCAATCACTGAACGCAGGATGAGCCGAAGGCTCTCCTCCACAAATCATTTTGCCTTTCATTAGCCCAGAACCAGCAGATCAGAGGATTTTTAAACACAAAGGCAAGGCAAAGCCATAGTCACCCAGATTTTCAAAAGCACTCACCACTGCAAGCCCTGAAATACGAGAAGCAGCTGCAGAACACAGGTTAGGTTTCACATCGTTACGTTTGCTGGTCATTGTTTAGATTTCTGCGCCAGAAGAGCCAAAAGCAAAGGAAGGGAAAAGCCTGAGATGGGAACCCACGAGGGACTCAGTTTTCGAGGAACTACCATACTGTTTTCCATAGCAGTTGCCCCATGTTACAGTCCACCGACAGTGTACAAAAGTTCCAATTTTTCCATATCCTTGTCACCACTTGCTATTTTGTCTTTTTTATTTTTGAGGGGGGGAGGTTGTCAGGGTTTGATAGTAGACATTCTAATGGCTGAAAGGTGTAGTTTTAGTTGCATTTCTTAATAATTAGTGATGATGAACATCTTTTGAAATGCTTATTGGCCATTTATTTACCTTCTTGGGAGAAAAGTCTATTCAAGTCCTTTCCCATTTCAGAAATGGGTTGTTCTAATTGTTTATTCATCCAACACCTGTAATGCTTACTATACGCCAGCACATAACCGTGTGTTAATCCTGATAACCCATGAAACAGATGCTGCTTTCCCCATGAGAAGGTCTACCAGTCCCAGGTCACAGAGCTACAGGACATGGGCCCTGGGAAATCTGACTCCCTGGTGTAGACAAGTAATTTCTGGGTGCTGGTGCCATGTGAACGATGCCTCTCCTACCGGTTCACCCCCAAATCTCTGTCAGCCTTGGACATTTAATTCTTCTCTCCTTGGGGTCAAAAGAGTGGGAGCATTGAAGGCAAGTGGCCCCGATCCAGGAGAAAGACTATGGGCCCTACGGAGAGGTAGCCCCTCGTACTATGAAAGCAAGAAACTCATGGCTCCTGTACCCCAAGAGGGTTGGAGATTGTTCTTCTAGGGCTAGAATTATTTGTCCCATTCAAACATATTCTCACCAGGCAATTTCACTAAGAATGCAGCAGAAGACATGTGTCAGGCCTTTGAGCAGTTATTTTGAGGATAATATGTCTTGAGGCCTCTCCGCCCAGGCAAATTTAAAAATAAGCAGGTTTCCAACATCTAAGGATGGGCCAGTCTCTGAGGTTATTGAGTAAAAAGTCAACACCGTAAAGTCAATTACTCTATTGACAGATACTCTTAGGAGGAGATTTCACATCATAATTATATGCAAAGGAACCCAGCAAATACAAGCTGTGTAATGATCAGCTAATAAAAGTAACACTTCATCTATGTCAATAACAGTTTTAGAGTTAAGACAAACAAACATGGCCTTTGCCACTCAGTGGAGGAAAAAAAATCCCTGAAAGACAAATATTTTCTCTTAAGGAAAAGTCGCTTAGACTCACACAGAAAACCCATCGCACAAAGCAGAGTAGGAAATTGATCTTGCATGGGTGTCAATGAGCCTCCCTCCAGCTCCAGATGAACTGGCCGGGGCAGCAACCTCCCACCCCATAACATGTGAACATCCCCGCAACCCAAGGCGCTGCCAGTGGTCGGCGGACACATTGGCTGTTGTTCCAGTCTCTGTTGGATGCTTTTCCTTTTGACCTCAACTGAATTTAGGTTCAATGGACACATGACCAAATTCAATTTCTTTAAAATTACAAAGAACTGAAAGAACAAAATAAGGTCTACTCTCCTCCTGACACTTCTTGGGCTTCACAAGACACTGATTCTGCGAATACCTACGCACCTATGTTAATGGCAACTCTTCCTGAGAACTTTTCAGTACTTACTATTTGCCAGGCCTCAGGGACATAAAGAAGCCTCGTAGGCACACCACGGGCCACTGCAGGTTGGTTCCAGACACCTCAACACAGCGGATATTGCAATAAAGCATGTTACACCATTTTGGTTTGCTTCCCAGGGTATAGAATGTTCATTGTAGTCTGTTAAGTGTGCAAGATTGTGGTGTCTAACAAAACGACTGTGTGGAACCTTATTAACAATACTTTACTGCTAAAATATGTAACACAGAGACATAAAGTAAGCACGTGTTGTCGGAAACACGGCATCAACAGACTTGTTCAACACAGGGGTCCACAGACCTTCCATTTGGGAGAAAACGGCAGCATCTGTAATTCGCATTAAAGTGAAGAGCAATGAAATAGTTAGGTCCACAGAAGCAACACTCCTCTTCTAATTTCTCTTCTATTTGAGATGGAAGGGGAAGAACTGGTACCTGGACAATGTGTGTGGACAAAGCTGCGCCTCAGGCTTCACTATTCCACAGGTGGTAACTGGGCTAACGTCTGCCGGGGGATGGCACATTTTACTGAAGTGGTTCTGCTCAAACACCTGTGACGCTCAGTGCTGGACAGATATGGATCAGTTTGTGCCAAGGAGAAGCTTCTGTCCCTCCACAGTGCCTCTGCTGTGCCTGGGATGCTGGGCTGGCGGGGTTGAACCAGCCACCTTCCTACCCCACCACCTGGTTCCCGGTTAGGCTAGAATAGGGGGTGCCACAAAGACTGAGAAGGACGTGAAGGAAGAAGGAACAAGTTCTTTCCTGTGTTTCCACTTCCTCCATCACCCTACCATGCTGCTTCACTGCAGCTGCTGATTCGCTCTACAGTTCTTCCGGCACTTACAGAACCCACTTCTTCATGAGCCCCTGGAGGCACCCCATCAGTGGGCGCCTTCTCCTCAGGCGTGAGTACCAGCCCCCTCAGAGGTCTGGGCTGCAGCTCTGGGGCAATTGTTCCAACTTCTTCCCTCTGCTCCCTCTGCCCATGGGGCTGTAGGTGCTTCCTGTAGTGGCTCCCAGGGACACTAGTTCTTTCTGCCCTTCCAGACTCCGGGTTATTAACTCTGCTGGTTAAAGGATATTTATTCCTTGAAGCCACTCTGCTCCAGTATCCATGTAGTGTGGTCTCTGTCTCCTGACAGGAACTGCCCAATACATGAGTCCTGCCCTAGAACTATCAGTGGTCTTTCCCTCTGGAAGGAACGAGGGAGGTGCTCACAGGACAGGATGAGAGGCAACTCTTGAGCCAGAAACAAGACTTCCCTGTTTTTATCTTCTAGTCAGAACATAGCAGAGAAAAATCAGTATTTAACCCCTCCAGAGGGTACCAACTAGCAAAACTTGTGACGCCAACCATATGCCATGAGGGTAGTCCTGACGACATGGATGCAGGGCCCACTGAGGGCTGACCTGGTCTTGGGGCTCCCCTCTCCCCACTGTCCTTCTGTGCCTCCTACCAGGCACAATCAAGCCACACAGGGGGCCAGGCCTGAAGACACAGAGAATGGGCCCTAAACTGGAAGTCTATTCTCAGAATTTTCAAATGAAAGCAGGAAAATAGCCTGTGGTCTCAAATGATCGCAACAGAAGAGGTGAGGCAGGAAAGGTTTTAGGAGAGGATGGAAAACAGAACATGTTGCTTGCACAATGCGAGGTAAAGGCATTGCCAGTCCAGCTTCGAGGAAGAGGCCTGCTATTCATGAGCTCTGGGTTATGCATCCCGGGGTCCAGGAATGACACTGAGAAGTACAAGGAAAGGCGCTTCCTTGTCATTTTGGGAACACATCACCATGTTGGATCAACAACCTAGACCGGCCCTTCTATCATGACTCATCTAATCCCTACCAATTTCCCTCTTCATCAGGTTCTAGACACCAGCATCTGCTCTGGGATCAAGCCATGTCCATTATGGGGGAGTTAAAAGAGCAAGAGCAGTGGCCCCACATGGCTGGCTCACTGCAGGAGTCTGACCTGCCTCTCCCACAGGCCCAGCTCAACACCTTTCTGAGGTGGTTTCCTTAGGGATGTGAAACAGCACAGTGGCCTTCAGGCGTGAACTTGGTCTGCGTGTGCAGAGATGAGCAAGGCGATGCTATGAAGAAGGCACTCTGCGCACACAGCTCTGTGCCTTCTGACTGTGGTGAGACCCAGCCCCATCCTCAGAAAGCCAAGGATTGTGGGGCACACAGGGAAGTTGCGCACACATGGTCTTGCATCACAGGGTTACAATGACGCAAGGGGCTTATGGGTCAAAAGACAAGAGAACTTTGTCTGATGTTGTGGAAACTGAAGCCCAGAGAGGTCAGAGTCGCCCCCAAAGTCGAAGGAGTTGATAAGTTCCAGCTAAGTCTGTAGCTGGAACCTTTAGTCTCAATTCTAATGAACAACTCATCTACCATTTCCTTCTACCCTCATTACCTGTCTTCTTCTCAGAGTAAGAAACAAAAACCAAAAAACAACAAACCTCAATTAGATTCCTCAATCTCTCCTCATCTGGAAAGAAACCAAGATAATTTATTTGATGACCCAAGAAGCGACAACTGGCATTTGGGTTGGGTCTCTGGGAGTAAGTTTAACTCTTTTGAACACTGAGACCAGGTTTACTGCCCTCACAAGTTAGAGGCTGGCTCTCTCCATCCCCTCCAAATGCCACATGGGCCACACGAGGCCCTTCCCATGGCTCTACCCAGCAAGCTCCTCGCTTACCTCACCGCGGCCGTCATTCCAATGGGGGTGATGGGCAAAGGCCGGACTCCGGGAAACAGCCCTCGGCTCAGAACCCGCGCGCCGTTTTGAATCACTCCTGGAGGAACTGGGAAGGCAAAGAGGGAAAAGGCATCACACATGAATTCAACTGTGAAGATCTGTCGTAAGTCAGAAAATTTGGATATAGCAAAGAGAAAGGCAGTAGAGAAAAAGAGATGGTCACTGGCACAGAGAACTCTCTCTCTGTATCTCTCTTTCTCTCTCACACACACACACACACACACACTCACACTCACACACAGGGGAACAGAGGAAGACAGACAGAAAAAGAAGTCAAATGAGCACGTGCGAGAGAAAGATAGCAAGATACCACACTGTAAGAAAGATGTTCGGTCAACCAAGTTAGATCAATAGCTTACAACCATATTACTGATGTCTTGGTTAAAAAAAAAAAGTGAGTCTTGAAAAACAGGCTTCAAAAACCTTATATTCTTACATTATTAAATATAAGCTTTAATCTCTAGTCAGATCCCAAGAATGCTGACGCATGTGGACAGCAGGTGACCAAACAAAGAGCATTTCCTGTGCTCCTCCGGGAGATAAGCATCTTTCTCTCTGTCCTTAATCCAATAAAGGAAAAAGCTAAAATAACAGTTAAATCGCTTTTACAGGCTACTTGGTACTTCAATTGTTCTTCACACACTTCATCCTCACAACCATCTCTGCCACCTGAGGGAAGGCCAGGGAATTTCCCAGGGAATATGGGAAACTAGATGGTGAAGCTCTGGTTTCTGCCTCAGAATCACCCAGAATCTGGTCTGAGTGCCCGAGTTTCTCTTTCTCTGAAACTTCAAGAAAGTCTCATTGTGCCACCTTCGCCAGTCACCCAACCAACCAACCAACTAAGCCACCCAACCACCCAAGGCCAACCTTGTGTTGCCAGTGATCATGAGAACCTGTCCATTTTCCAACCAACTCAAGTGGCTTCTCAGCAGTTTGATTTTGTCTGACAATTTACATACCAGGGGAACCCCAGGAAACCCTGGCACTCAATATTTTTTGACCTCCCCACAAGCAAGCTGACGTGGTTCAAGCCAATCTTCCCACTACAACTACTAACTCTACGGGACAGCTGTGCATCATGAGGTGAGAACTCCGATAGAAGGCTTGTTCGCCTAGCTTTTAACACTAGTTGTTCTTGTGTGACTTTGTGCAAGTCCCCCAGTCTTTCCCTTCTCTAAACTATGAGGAAAAAAAGCATGAAATGATTTGCAATGTGATGGTGCAGCTAGTTATCATAGTTTGAAGATGAGTTGTCTATGAGGAAAAGTCTGAAATTTCTATTACCTGATTAGCAAGACTCCCTATATAGGTACTTGACAGTGTGGTGTAGGTTTAAATACAGGTACATAAATCAACAGCATATAAATCAGCAAAACAAAAAATTCCAGAAAATGACCCACACAGATTTCATTAACTGATTTTTGATGAAGGTATCAAGACAATACAAACGGGAAAGGAGCGTTAGAACAACTGAAGATCCACTTAGAAAAAAAAAATGGAACTTGGCCCTTACCTCATATCACATATGAAATTACAAATGGATCAGAAACATAAATGTAAGAACTAGAATTATAAAACTTCTAGAGAAAATATCAGAGAAAAAAATAATTCCCAAGGTCAGACACATGGAAAACCCAACTGAATTTTGGGTTTTAGATAGTGTCTACATGTACGCGGCCTGGAAAGAGGTTTTTTGTTTGTTTTGAGTATTGTGGCAAAGTTTTTACAATTATTTTGCTGTATCAAACTCTCTTCAAAATGGTCTGTTAACTACAGGTTCAGTTTAATTCTGATAATTAAACTGAATTCCTAATATATCAGTTAGTGGGGGGGGGGTTATCTAGAGCAGCAAGTATATCTGAGAAAATGAACCATCTACAAATAAGTATTTGAAATCTGCACTAGTTCTCACTAGAAGAAATAACAATTCTGTACACAGATTACATCAATCCATGGGTTAAATCTTTAACCTGTTGCCTCTGTGTTAGCTGAAGGGGACTCGGGATCAGGACAGTTAAGTGGGAGAGACAGAGAACGGGGCAGAGAGTCTACAGGTGTGAAAGATGGAAACATTAGCTCAACTAAGGGATCTGGGAAGACCGCCTATTGGAAGTGCCACCTCAGTTGAAAGGTAGAGGAATGGCACAGACGAGACCTGGAAGTGATGAAAATCACAACGTGCACAAGGAAGTGAAAAGTGATTTTGCTGAAGTATAAACTCCTAGCAGGAAAGAGAGCATTTGGATTTTACCCCAAGGATACTGGGAAAACTACTAAGGGGTTTGAGCAGGAAGGTGTTTTGCAACACAGAGGGCGAGAGCCAAACTGGTGCGGGATGACCACGTCTGAAAACCATCTGTCATTTGCCCTGTGCAAACCCCGAGCAAGCTACTTAGGAAAGACGGGGACAAAAACGACATCTCAAGGAATATGTGGAAATGTAACAGAATTCACAAATGTCCTATTAGGTCAGTTGTCACTATCATCACCACCAAGACAATCAGTGTCCAGAGAGAGGTCATGCCACTGGTGACCCGTGACCGTCCGTTTCAGGTGCGCTGACGCACAACGGCGGAATGAGACAGCGAAGACCACTCTGAACGAACCCAACCACCTTGCCAGTCATAGAAGCTGGGGCAGCTCTGTGGTGCTCCTGGCTCCTTGTGCATAACAGTCAGAGCCCCCTGCGGCGAAAATGCCCCCAAAACATCTAAGCCCCTGGGATGAAGGCTAAGGACCTTGCAACACAGAGACACCAGATGGTGAGGATGAAGCCATGTTCTTCTGAGCTCTCCCCTCGTCGTGGGCTCATCTACGGTCAGAGGACAGGGGCAGCCTGAGGACAGAGCCCCATGACTGGAGTTCTCCGCCCGAGTGCCTGGAACCTTCAGCACCACGGCGCACCTAGCAGGAGGGGAAACAGGAAGGAGGCTGGATCCTGCCAAGCGCCTCCTGGAGACCGGGTTCTTCTGACACTCATTTAACACGAGGAAGTAGGTAGAGCTGGTCCTCAGATGAAGTCATTTCATAATGCTCTTGAGAAAAAAGCTGATTCCCAGCTGGGGCACTGTCTGTGCGGCGTCTGGAGGTCCCCCCTTCTCTATGCAGGAGTTCTCTGGGGACTCTGTTCCTACCACACCCCAGAGATGTGCCCGTGAGTGCCACCAGCATGCCTCGGTGTAAGTGTGGGCGTGTGTGACATGCCCGGTGCAGGAGGACAGTCCTGCGTGGGGTGGATGTGGGAGGTGGGTTCCTACCTTGATCCTGGAGGTTCCCGCCCCCCAAGACCCTGACCTGGAATAAGCAGTTGGAAAATGAGTGAACAAATGATTGTTGAACACTAGAAGTGTTTGAGTCTTTATTTACAAGTTTGGTGACTTTCTGTGAGCAGAAATATGTGGCAGAAACTTCCTTTTGTTTTTATCAATTTAGCCTACACAGTCAAGTTGGTTTCGTTAAATGCCATTTTGCTTAAAGTGGCTGTTTTGAAGACCCTATAAGCAATACTGAGACAGTATTTCCTGGACACCTCGGTGGTAATGATGCTGAGACCAGGGACCCCCATCTGAGTCTTGCCCTTCCACTGGCTCTGTGGCTTTGGGCAAGGGCCTTAACTTCTCTGTGTCGCAGCTGTAAAGGAGGGATACCCACGCCTTGGAGGGTTGTTGTGAGGATTAAGTAAGACAAGTTAGATGAACTGCTTAACTCCACGGCTGGCTCGTATAAGCTCATCGTCATCGTCATCACAGCCATCCTTCACTACCCCATCCTCTCTAGCATCCTCTTATTAATTTCCTATAAGGCACAGGGTCTAGTGGGGTCAGGATGGGGGGAAATTCTTTCAGGCTACTATGCTTTTTGGACTTGTCCTTAATGCTGTATTCACCCATTAAACATCCTCCTGATTAATGAGCTATACTCACTTCAAAGAGAATCTCACGGACAAAGCTATCCTACAGCATTAAAAGGCTTTTTCTGAGCTATTTCCTGAACCTTTCAAGACTTCTGGCACAGGGACTAGGTTCTTCTTCCCAAGCCTGGGGCCTGGTCTCAAACGTGCTGCTATTGAGACCAGCCCAGCCCATCCTGGAGGGTCTCAGTCCTTATCTCTGGCAACGAGCTTCCAATGGGGAGGCTGATGTGTCCACAAACACTCGCCGGCTGCCAGAAACCAGCTGGGACACTTAATTGACCCCCCATCTTTTCTCCTTTCTGTCGCTATCCCCAAGTGTCAGGAATGCAGCTTCTGAAAAACGAATCACAGCCAGTCTGGAACGTCTGAAAAAGCCTTTGGGAGGCCCCACTGCTGCTTTTTTTGATTCTGGGAACCTGGAGGAGCAGGAGTCCATTCTCCAGCCCTGCCTCTGTCAGCAACCTACTCCTTTCCTCAGAGAGTATCAAAACACTCACCCCATGCCCTTCACAACAGCCACCCCACCCAACGTATCTAACAGACACAGGCTCTGGTGAGAGCAGAGCTGTGAGGGGAAGGCTGGGCATTTACAACCAGCTGCTCGCTCTGCTCTGCGGCTCATGACAGCAAAGGCACAGGCCTCCTTCCTGCTGGCTCAACTGAACAGCCGGCCCTTACAGGCAAGAAGCACAACTGGAGCTCGAGGACACGAGTACCAGGGACCCCAGCACTCGCCCATTACCCACTTCTTCTGAAGTTAAAGTGACTGTGAACTTTCTCATTTTTAACTACGGAGTCCCCCCCACCTCACATACACACACACACACACACACACACACTCCAATCAAGCAGACGCTCACTAGGATCTAAAGGCTATCCTCTTGAGAACCTGAAGGCATCCATGGCAGGAGAACCACAACCCCCCGCGCCATGCCGCCCCTCAGCACGTCCCCAGCTTCCCTCCCGAGGCTTAGCTTCCTTGATTTTCAGGACTTCTAAAATTAACCTCTGAGCTCCTCCTGCTGCCTTTGGAGGGCAGCCCGGGCTGGCGCTACTGAGGCCATAAGCTGAGCAGCGGGTGATTCCGACAAGCCTGCTTCCCGAGCCCACCTCTCCACCTGCTGCCTAGAGGGACGCTGGGGCGGGGCTGTGCTGGAGCCCACTGCCCAGTTGCTTCTCTTCCTTGGTACCTGGTGTGTCTGAGCCCGAAGCCAGGTCCAGGTAGGCCATGGAAAGCGCCACCTGGCCCATTTTGTTGTCCTATTATCTAGAGCTCCTGCCTGGGAACATCCAGGCCAGGGGTTATATAAGCCCCTGAAGATGAGAGATGGTGATCTGGCTTCCCTGACTTAACAGCAATTCCTCCATCAGGGCTGAAGATGACTCATGGGGCCGGTCACAGGGACATTTGAAGCAGGTGCTTAAAGCGTCTCTAGAAGCTGGAATTAGTCTACACGGCACTTCGGGGTGGGCAGATTTGACTAGAAGCAGAACCCAAAGTCCAGGAGACAACGACGCAGCGTGTCCTGCGCTGACTCGGCAGCGGTGTCCTGAGGAACACGAGACACGCTGGCACTCCCTGAGGGTGTGCCCCATGCGGCCAAGGGGCCAAGTCTCAAAAAGACATCTCGCGGCCAGTGCTGCCAGACGGGGGACAGCGTGTTGGTGCGGGGCTTCAGTGCTGCTCCGTGCCGCCAGGTTGGAGCGGACGTGAGACTGCAGAGACAGGCAGCGGGGGCCCTGGGGGGGCTCTCAAACATCCCCTGGTGCACTCAGCTCCCCAGGGGCAGTGTGGGGCCCTCCAAGGACACAGGGCTGGCTGACCGGGGTGCTCCCTAGCTCCTTAAGGCGCTGCCCTTGCCCCTTGCCCGACCTCCTCAGCTCAGATGCTGGACTGCGGCTGGTCTGCCAGCCCCGAGGGCGCTTTGCAGCCGCTCAGCAAGGAAGGACAAGGACGAGAGGGAAAGATTTAAGTGGCTGCCGCCAGGCGACCTAACACAGAGTGGTTGATGACAAAGGGAGAGCCTTTCAAGTCATGCAGGCCAGCCCCTCCTTGCTGGGAGTGGCAGCGGTGGACAGCTGCCCTTCCCATGGGGGCTGGTGGCCCCGTTCAAACACACGGCTGAGGAGGCGAAGACGAGGGCTGTAAACAGCAGCACACAGGGAGGCCCTCTGGACAGGTCCAGCCACGGCCCAGCCAGGGGCAAATCAGGTGGGCTCTGCAGACAGGGACCCGCGCCCCTGTGCAGGCAGTGGGAACCCTGGGTGAGGCACGCACACATCCACAGGGGACACACGCACACAGACGCTGCCAGGCAGGCTGCCTGCGTGCATGGGTCCGGGGGGTCTGCAGCCATCAACCCTTTTGACAAGGAAGCCGGTCTCGGTCGTCCAGGCTGTGGGTAAAGTGGGCAGGGCAGGAGCGGTCGGTATGTGTGTGTGCAGTGCTTCTCCTGCAGGAGGCAAGGCAGGGCTTCGAGGACGGGGCATTGAATACGGGGTAGTGCGTGTTATAAGCCCTGCACTGGAGGTGTAGGGAGGCAAAGGAGGGGCGCCAAGGAAAGGCAAGCGAAAGCAGGGCCTGATGTCCAAGACGGAGAGGTTGAGGATGGGCCCCTGGCCAGGCAGAGCCGACCCCCACTGCCGCTCACTTCTTCCTTGGGTCTGGTTCCAGTCCCGGGCCCCACATCCGTCTCACAGAACCACACCCGAGCCTGACTGACCTCCAGGGACTTCCCGAGGACTTGGGGCCAGATGGGAAGGGCAGATAAAGGAGTACCCTGCCTGCTCCCAGTCTGTAAGCTGACTTCTCTGCTACTCCTGCCCACAGGCGTCTCCTTCCAGCGATGCTGGGGGAGATTCTGTGTCCTCCCTTCCAGGCACCCCCTTGCCACGGGCCTTCGTGAAGGCCGCTGCTAGGATTCCCGTGAGTGGAAGGAAAGTCCACGGAAAATGACCCCCTGGCTTCGCCATGTGAACCTGGACCTTTAAGACGCAAATTCAGCACTCAGTGTAGGAGAGTAGGGACACCCTGAAAGTGAACTTACACTGAGTATCGCAGTGACAGAAAGGGAGAAGTTCGTTTAGCCATGAAACGTTAAAAATAATTAACTGTCAACTAGCAGGATGGACCAACCCTTCTCCTCTCCTACCCGTGGCCCAGCGTTCAGCGCTGCTGGACTTCTGCGGAGGCTGCTGGGGACTCTGGAGTGATCTAGCCCTTTGCTTTCCCCTCTTAATACCATCATCCTGGCCCTTCAAAGTATTTTCTGAAGCCAGTAATCTCTGAGTACAGGGGCTGGCGCCAAGGAGGTGCCTGATCTTACAAGCGCTGATGAAATCGGTATGTCTCCTTGAGACAGTCACACGACTTGATTTTAGAAACCATGTCGGACTGCCAGCCCATTTCCATCTGGCCCACACTGCACTGGCCTCTGACAGCGGAGGTTTCCCTATTTCTCTGTAACTTCAAACATCATTTAAAAGCCACATCACAGGCTAACTGCGGCCGCAGGTCTGCGCGGCGGTGGCGCCGGCTCCTCAGGTTGGGGGACCTGCCCCTCCCCTTGCTGGCGCTCTGTGTTCAGCAAAAGGGAGCGAGATCCTGCACGCTTGGGAGGGGGAGCGCAGCCTCCACGAGGGGACAAGTCTTGAGCGTGCCTGCTTGCTTCTCTGGGGTCTTTCTAAAAAGAGGGACAACTGGGACAAGACGGAGGGAAAGGTCCCATGGCTCCTGGGTGCCTAAGACAAGGGCCAGGGCTGGGAAGGCTAGTCTGTGACCCCTTTTGTAGTCCAGGACTACAAAGACCTGCTGGGAGCCCAGGCTGGAGGCACTCCTGTGGGAAACCCGACTGGCTTCCAAGGTGGGGGCTCCCCTGTGTCTCCCGGCCAGCCCGAGCCCCGCGTGGGCTGAAGTCGGTCATAGTGTGGGCCAGGCGGGTTGTGGAGGACGGGTGTGGGTGATGCTGGCACTTCATAGCACCAGCCAAGCACAGCGTGTTTCATAAGAGAAAGCTGGAGGAAGCTGAAGGCAGTGAAGTCGTGGGGCATCAGCTGACTTTTCAGGAGGCTGCTGGCTGGGCTGAAATGTGGGCAGGGGGCAGGCCTCGACTTGCGAGGGGGTGGGGAGAAACAGGATCTCCATTCAGGTCACCTTCCCTGGCTCGGGAGGACACCTGCGGAAATCGCAGGAGTGCATTTTTCCAGAGGGTGAAACGACATCAGCTGGTGGGCAGAAGAGAAGTTCAAGTGAGGAAAAGAGCTGCCCCAGGCTTGACATCGCTCAGGGCCCGAGCGGGAGGCAGGACCCCTGCTGATGTGCACCTGGCCCTCCCTTCAGCCAACGCAGGGGGGTGGCTTGGGGGCACGGGGGTGGTTCCATTTCAGGACTATTCTGACTTCCGGTACCCCCACCTCGCCAGAATTTCCTCTCTCTTTTAAAATGGTTACCTGATATTAAGGAAGTCCCCAAAGGGAAAGATACTTCTAGCAATGGGCACTGCTCAGTGCCATGGTGTTAAAGCTGGCCCCACGAAGCCTCTGCTAGTAGAAACTACATAGTCAGAGAAACAATTTTGGCAGGAAAAAGAAAGGGCTTTCCACTGGGTCTCATGGGGCTCTGCTTCCCTTCTCCCAACTCTGAAGCCCTCGAGTTGTATTAGGAATCTTTCACCTTGGAAGCACACCTGCACATTCGTTCATATATATGCACGAATGCGCATTCAAAGACACGCGCATGTGACCATGCACGCAGGTAGTTTTGAAGGGATTCTACAGCGGAAGTTCTACTTGACCATTAGTTCTTCCTATGGCCTGGTAGATACATGAGAAGATTAAGTTCACAAACTATGGTGCTATAGGCTATAAAATATCTACTCACAACCTGCTTGTATCTCAGGGGGAGTATTCAAAAGCATCATGGCACTGGCAGCATCAATGTCAGGATCTGGAAAAATCAACCAATAAATAACATTATTTACAACGGGGCTGGTGTGTGTGTGTTTTTCCCCCTGCAAGTTACAGTTTATGAATGAAACAGAGAAAAGAAAATAAATCCAGGAACTAAGATGAGCTGTTGTCTCCCCAAAGGGGATGTCCTCCCCTTGTTGACTTTTGGAGGAAAAAGGTATTCTATCTAGAATAGGGCTTAAGGGGCCGGCTAGTTAGGTTTATTGGACAAAGCCTGGTCTCTCCTAACTGCTAGTTTTATGACTTGCACTGTCTGTTCCCGACTAATCACAACTTGCTCCTTGGGATGGAGGGATAAGAGAGGGGTGACAATCAGCAGTACATCTACAGAAGTTCTTAGAACTTGGGGAAGCGCGGAGCCTCAAGAAGAGAAGGCATTAAATGCACCTGATCTAGTGAGACACAAACAAGACATTCGGACAGTCCCACTTGTCAGCAGAATGTAAGCTGCACTGTCTGAGTAGCGGGTGTGCACAGCAGTGTGGAGGGGGTGAGAGCATTAAACACACACACGCACACTGACTTAAAATACACAGAAAAAAGAAAGTTCCGATGTGGGGGGCACAACGTTTGCTTCCACGTTTACTACTGCTTACAGTACGAAGCAAACAAACCAACCTCATCTTTTCATTGCTCTAATTCTTAATAAGTTTCTGAATCCTTACTGATCTACTGTTTGACAGATGGCAGGTTATGCAGAAACAGAGAAAAATATTATCCTTTTATAACTGAATTCATTTTCCTGAGAAACAGCAGCGTTGCTGCTATGGAAATGACAGTCTCCATGGCAACAGTAAACAACCCCCAAGAATGGTCACTGAAAAGGCTGAAAAGAACATCTGCCCCAGCACAGCGAGTCCCAGCTGCCCTGGGGTGAAATTCGCTCATAGCGAGGTGACGCCGTGTGACAGAAGCTGCCGCCTGTGCCCTGTCCAAGTAAATGAAGTATGCAATTGAAGTCGACATCAAAATGCCTGTCCTTGCAGATTAGTGCCTCTCTGTCCCTAAACCCAGTGACTAGCGATGGGGGGGAGGGGGCTCGAACTTGTCAGTTTTTGTACAAATTATATACCAAAAAATTCAATTTACTTACTAATGGCTCCATGGCACTTTATTGTGGGTATTATGTTGAGAAAATAACCTTTTTACTGTTTTAAAAGATACATTTTTCATACTTTCTATGTGAAAGTATGGGACAAACTCCACAAGAGATTAATAATATGGATGATGCTGGTTCCAGAAAGCAATGTTGCACAAAAAAAAAAAAAAAGGAACTTTTTCTCTGCAGGCAGGCCTTTTCTATTTTGCCTGCAGAAGGCCTGTTACTTACACTCCATAATGGAGTGACAGTTTATTTTAATAAGTGCATTGTATGAAAAACAGGTAAATTAATTTATTTGGTAACTCCTAGGGTGAAATTCCTACAACAGTCATTGTTATCTTTCTCTCTCTCTCTGGAATGATGAACTGGAAACTTGAAGTTCCACTCCCTGCTCCCAGGGTTCTGGCTGCTCTGCCTTCTCATCTCCCCACAGAACCTGTTGCCCAGACACAGGACCCACAGTTTTGGGTTATTGCTGGCACCCCCCAGTCTGCAGAGAGCCAGCATCCCGTGGAGGTGCTCTTGGGGGCAGAGGCCAGGTCTTCCTACTTGCTCCTTTTGGGAAGGATCCTTTCCTAGTCCTTCCTGACAAGCAAAGGCTCTGTGTCATCTTCAAGAATCTGAGGACTTGGTTATATAGTCCCCAAGGGTGACTTACCCTGAGTTTTCCTGAGTGACCAGGAGGTTCAACTGAGGCGGAACAGGAAATATAGGTAAGAAGTCAGGAATCTTTTCCCATAAAATTAAAGTAGTTCTGTATTCAAAAGCACATTGGTTCTCAGGAGGAAGGTTTAAAGGGCCATAGAAAGAAAGCCATAATAAAAGAAATAAAAAAGAAAGAGAAAGGAAGAGTATCAGCACACCCAGACAGGCATCCCAGAGTCCAAGGGTAACTTGGGAAATGCTTTAGATCCCATATAACGTCCACCCGTGACTCCCATCCGCCACTTCAAGAAACCCTATGAACCCAGCATAGTTAGGCCGCTTTAGGATAAGCCCCCCACTGCTTCCTTCCAGCTGGATCTGCCAAGGCCGAGGCCTCAAGACACAAGCTCTGATGCTCCTCTGAGCCGCACATGCTCAGCAGGCATTTCAGGATGGTATAATATAGTCTTCTCATGATCTCATTCATAATCAGTTCCACAGCTCCATTCTCCAATCTGAATGGGGCAGTTCCTGGGAGGCAGAAGCTGGAATACACAGCCCCATGGGAAGAATGGAAGGGAGGGCAAGGCAGGAGAGACTCTTCCCTGACATCTTGGCAGGCGAATTGGCAAAAGTCATTGTGTGTTTATGTAAATGTGTACACACTGGCACTATGGTGCCAGCCCTTCCCTGGGGGACCAGTGAGGCCAGCCTTTATCCCCCCATGATGTGGAGTCACATGTGGTTCATTCCTTCTAGAATTTTCCATCAGTGACTATTAGAGTGTGGCTATACCATGATCTGTTTACTCATCCATCTGTAGATGGATATTTGGGTGGTGAAGTTTTGGATCTTATATAAAATAAAGTTGCTGTGAACTTCTGTACCAGTCCTGTGCACGTGTGTTTTCATATGTTCCCTTGGATGCCTGCTAGTAAGTGTGTGTTTCACTTTGTAGGGGACTAACAGTTCTTTACCCAGGATACTGCACTATGGACAGAATTCTTGCTGCTCATTTTGGCCAACACATGAAATCATCAATCTTTTAACATTTTAGTCAGTCTAATGGATGTGTAGTGGCATTTCATTATGGCTTAAATTTGCATTTCCCTAATCAAATGATGTGGAGAATCTTCTCCTATAATGACTGGCTGGTCATATGTGAAAAATCTGTTCACGTTTGTGTCCATTTTTCCACTGGGTTGTTCAACTTCTTATTAAGCTGTGATGGTTTCTTTAAATATTCTGGATATTAATCTATTACAGATCTACTTTTTGTGTCTATGGCTTCTCTCCTTGGCTTCTTAAGTAAGTAGAAGCATTAGCTTTCATAGTCTGATTTTGTGTGCCAACTGAAAAATCTTTGTCTACCCAAAAGTTGCAAAGATTTTTTTCTGAGCAGCATCTTTTAAATCCTCATTTGTGAGTGCACCAAATATAACACTACTTCTGCTCAATCCCAGGTCTACAGGTAAATGGAAAGAGAAGTTATCAAGCCAATCTCTTCTTCACCCAGGACACAGGCTACCACTAATCCTGGGCACATCAATATCAGAAGCATCCTCCATAGCTCGGGCATGCTGGGGACACGAGGCAGCCTGCGAGAACACCCACTTATGCACGTTTCTATGGGAAATGTCTCTTGAAGCCTGTGCTAGAAGCTGACAGGCCTGACGCCTGTGGGACTCTGGCATCGTGGGCCACTTTATCTGGAGAACCGGTAAGCTCCCCTCTCTTCTTCCAAGGTGATGTTGCAAACGCATATTTTTAGCTATTATGAAAATGTCTACTTTTTTCCTTAAACAAAACAAAACACCAAGGAAGTCATGCATGTGTTCTGCAAAAAAATGCATACTACATGGATATAATCTGAGAGATAATTGCCACCCCTCCCCCCAGTTACACTCTCAGCTCACATTTCCTTATGTATATGTCTGGAAGTTGTCTAGATGGGTGTTCATGCACGCTCATTGAAATACCGACACTCACCTACTCCCGCTCATGCATGTGGGTCTACTCTGAAAATGGGTTCATATGGAAAACGCTTTTCTGCAATGCTCCCCTCCCCGCCACCACTCAGTTTCCCTTAATAGCCCGTCCCATGCCTTCCCTGTTGGTCTACATTAGCTGACGTTTTCCCGTGGAGACTTTCACAGGGGAAACACAGGCACTCTCCTGACATTTTCGTGTCTCTCCACTGCAGGGGCAGAAGGCAGAAACCCGGTGTCTGTGCCCTGTACATGTGCCCAGGATGTGGCTTCTCCACACAGACCCGGCGCCCCTAAACACCAGCCTCAAGCTCAGGGGTCCTCTCCTCTTCTTTCCCCGCCACGCCTTCCTAGGAGTCTAGGGCTTCGGCCCACTCTCAGCTCCTTCTCCCTTGACCCCTCTCTAGAGCCCACATTCCCACCACCCCCCCACCGCCCACCAAACCTTGGGTAATATGTCCTTTTCCAGGGACACACTCTGGGGTCCCCAAAAGACTTAGTTCTCTGTGGTCAGGAGAGCTAGCGGGGTGTAGGTCTTGGGGTGGAAGCACACTTTCTTGGGCAGGAAGCTTTTGACCAATGACACCTGTTTCAGAGGCATGGCTGATTCCCATCCCTCTTTATCCCATGAAGGATAAAAGGTCCAGGATTAGATTGGGGGGGGGGGGGGGGGGGGGGGGGGGAATGGACTGGCTGAGTATGATTTTCCCTGAGCTTGAAAGAAAGGACTCCCCCCCACAGGTGTTTCAATCCAGCTTATCAGCATGAGAAAAGAGTGAGCTATTAAGGCCAAGAAGCCTTCTCAGGCATGAAGGTCCACCTCGCAGAAGGATCTTCCAGTTGTATTTTTGGGGAACAGGGATGAGGCAGAAGGGTGCAGGAGAATAAATAAGTACCACTCTATTTTTGGAGTGGTGGGGGGTTACCACTCTATTTTTGGAGTGGTGGGGGGTTAATTTCCTCCAAATTCTGCTCTGAATACAGGAACCCAAACCTGTGGGTTAATTCAGTGTAACACCAAGCGGCACGGAGGCTTAATAAAGTCACAGCCGTCTTTAACACTAACCAACCTCAAATTCTGGATTGAAAAAACAACAACAACACAAACACCCTCTTTTGCTCATGCCTCAGTAACAAATGTGCCTTCTTCTCTGGACGGTTCCCAGAGGCCCTTTTCAATTTTCATCTTTAATGTAGTTGTCTTATCATATTGTCCCTTCTCTGCAGCACAAGACTAAAACACAGGTCCTACATCTTAAAGATGGTTTAAAACCCCCTTCTCTTGAAGGTGCACCCGTAATTACATTGTGTTACAGTGTAAGAGGTAACTAAGTTTCTGGAATCATTGGTTCAGCTTTTGGATTAAAAAATATTGCTCTTTACTCTCCCAAAACACCGAGGGGGTGCTCCTGGGCCTGCGTGGGCCTCTATGGTAGGACGGCAGAAGTACCAGCCAGGCGTAAGGCTCCTTGCGCTCCAGTCTTGCACCTGCTGCCAATTACATGTGACTGGCATCTTGCTAGGACGGAACTCTCTCCCTTTGCAGTGGTGGTGGGGTGCCTGCAAACTTGGGGGTGGCAGTGAGGGCCAACTGCTTCTTCATCTCCCTCAACAGCTCCTGGCTGTGCTCATGATGCCCCTTGGCTCCTGCCTCCAGTTCAGGCTCGTGGCTGCCTGAACTGTGGTCTCCAGGAGCACCCACGAATGAAGCGAGTATTCCAACTCCTTCGAAGGTAGAGAACACTCTCGGTTGGCTGGACGAGCATCCTATTCTCTGAAAAGCCACGGTCTGTCGTTCTGGACATCTGCTGGGTGCACCTCAGAGCACGCCACGCCGCCGGGCAGGGCTATTCCGTGGTTCCCAGGTTTCTGTGGCAATCACGCCTCCTCCTTCAAAGGGAAGTGTGCGCACAGGCCATTTTAACAAACTAATAAAGGATGGCTGGCAGCCCCAGCTCAAGCCTCACTGCGGCAGAACTGCAAAAATGGAGCCCCACCTCAGCATCTCTGAGCTGAAGGAGCCAGCAAAGTGATAAGGAAACATTTCCCCTTGCAAGGCTTAAGAAACGACAACCAACAGTCATTACTTAGAAATCACTCTACTTTGCAGAGATAGGATGCTTCTCTATTTCTCCCCGCTCCCCCCATGCCTAGAGCACTGCGGATGATGAAGGTCTTTCCATATAGTGGAATAACAGTCAAGCAGCGCTGAAACAATGCCAAACAATGGGGGACACACACGGCTCGAAGGACACAGCCCGCCTTTAATCAGACACACACTCTACGGTGCCCCAGCTCTCTGACAGCCTCCACTAGAAAGTGAGTTTGCCTCGAGGGCTCCTCCTTGCCTTCCGGTTCTCAGCGCTCCCAGCACCTAGACAGCACCTGGAGCACCCGAGCTCGACAAACGGTTGCTCCACAGTGACCGGACGGCTGGGCCAACCCAGCGCTCTGAGGCTCAGACCTGGTGTGGAGTGGGGTGGAGGAGGTCTCTGGTGACTGCCAGGCACTGCCTCCGATGTACCGCGGAATCCCCTGGCACCCCAGAAAGCTCCATGTCAGGCCCACTCCAGACGTCACTGTGTTTTGTAAAACTTCCTCAGGAGATTCTGATGTGTGGGAAACGTACAGAACTACCTTTAATGGTGACTGTCATCCCAAGAAGCCATCCAGGATGACAGGCGCTCCCCAGACATCCTTTATCATGTATAACTTCACTAGGTCGCTTTGATTGGAAATATCTTTATCCGTTCCCTGTAACGCTGCATAAGGGTGACACATCTGAAAGTATTTGGTTAATCACTAAAAATGAAGGGCAAAAATACTTGGCTAGCACTTATGGTCAAGGGTACAAGGAACAGATTAAAGCAAATAAGCAAACAAGCAAAAAAATCTACACAACTCACAGGCAAGTCGTACATTCCCAGGGCATTCTGGACAGACACGCCATGATCTCATCGAAGTCAGTGGTTCTCAACTAGGGTAGTCTGCCTCCCTCCGGGGCACACAGCGGTGTCTGGCGATACTCTGCACTGCCAGGACAGGGCACGAGGGAGAGGGCACTACTGGCATCTAGCAGTGGAGCCCAGGGGTCCTACTCAACTCCCACGCTTACAGGACAGCCCCACGACAGAGAATTAGGCAGTTCGAACTGAACAGCACTGCGGCTGGAACACTGTACCAAGCTTAGTGCATGCATGCTGTGGACCGCCCCCACCCTGCCAAAATCTTCAAAACAAATGATCTCAAAAGGAATATGTCAAAATAAAGAAATAGATATAAAGCTCACTTTGCCATGAAAATCTTTTCCCTCTTTTTTTTTTTTTTTACAAAATCCCTCAGTCTAGGTTAAGGAAGATGGGTTATCTCTGTTAGCGGCTTTGAAATCAGCAGAGGAGCCGCAGACTGGGTGCGGTTAGCCCACCAGGGCATCAGCCCACAGCCTCTGATACTGCACTGTAGGCTGCAGACCGGGAAGCTGCCAGGTCTGTGGGGGTCATTCACCACAGGCATTCCCTCTTGGAGGAAGGTTTTTAAGACAGTATTCACCACACAGGCGTGCACCAGGGTCTGTGGGTTCTCATGGCCAGACAGGGGCAAGCGGCTTGCCTGAGGCCCCTGGACAATCTTCAAGATTGGTGGAATTTCAGGGATGAAAAATCCCACACAAAGACAGACTCCAAGCTGCGATTTTAAGACACCTGTATGATGGACATCAGGATATGGGAATGTCAAGAGTGGGTTCCCCCTCACCCCCAAAAGACGAGTCCAAGAGAACTCCAAACTCTGGCTCATCTGAAGAAATGAGGCAAGTTAAAACTCACAGTCAGGCAAGGTGAACAGTCTGAAAGCAAGTCAAGCAGAATCAAACTGCTTGGAACAGTTAAGTCAACAGAGTCGGTCACGTTGGGATGAGCAGTAAACGGTCTACGCATTCAAGGCATCACTCACACATCGCCTCAGTCCTTTCCAGCTCGAAGGCATGGGCCGGGAGCTCCAAATAAAGAATCTGCTGGCTCTGAGGGGCGGCAGGAGCAACTCCGAGGAAGCTCCGCCAGCGAACATCTTTCTAACTTGTGTAAACTGCCCATTTACTATTATCCCTAATTCCACTTCATGCCATAAGGAGAGTTGAGGAGAAGTTTCTGGAAGTAAGAGCAGAACAGATGACAAGGGCTGCTCTGTCTTCAGGTCTCAGATGCCCTGTCTCTAATGTGGCATTAGGGGGGCTGCCCCAGAGCCCTGACTCTCCACAAGTCAACTGCTGTCACTGCTGCATCTCTGCCTGAGAAATCAAAGAATTCCCGTTGACACTCCCACGGCAGGTGCTTCCAACTTGTACTTTCTGTGAGCGACAGAAATGAGTTAACTTAGATGTTTTCAGAGTCCCTGGTTCTTGTCATCCCCTTTGCTTCTACAGAGAAGTCCGTGTCTCATTGCTTGTTTTTCCAACTCTCTGCTTTCAATGCCAACGAGCCCAATGCCCTCAGTCCACTCCTGGACCACCCGAGGGTCTACCCTTTCCTTGACTTAGTCAGACTCCATCACCCCGGCTCCTCTTTTCTCTGGTATCCTGAATTTTCCTGATGCTGAATGACTTGCTCTTTAATGTATTTGACTGGCTGATGGAAATCCTACCAGCCGCTTGGAAGCAAACAAATGAAAAGGAAACTCAAGGACGGAGCCTGTGGTATGAAAGGACCTAAAATTCTGGAACTTGACCAGGGCAAAGATGGCCGGAGATCCCAGGCAGGCTGTGACTTCTGTGCTGATGCTGTCTAGCTTGTTAACCTGGGTGTAGCTGCCTATCTGCAGTGGGTTAGAAACTTGTAGGTGAATGAGAGACGGTATTGGCTTCCACTTGGTGGGAACAAGAATGGGGAAGTCCTCGAGAGCCCTGAGAACCTGAGGGTCTGGCACAAAGATGTCTCCAGGGAAGGGCGTGCCAAGTCCAGAAGCCAGAGAGAGAACTAAGCAGGTGACCCCAGATGTGTGTTGGAGGCCGCGAGACAATCAGCACACAGAGGGCTGCGCATATGTGGGGCAGGCCATCCATGCTGTTAGCTGGTCTCCCGAGCTACTCTTCCTCTCCACTACTGGAGGGTCAGTCTCGCCCAGGAAGCCACTTCTTCACCTGGCAAAGGGCCTGAGACTTCTGGTGGCCCTGCACTGACCTTCCCACCTCCCACAGTGCGAGCCACCCTTGGGGTGACCAGGCCCCCCTTGCCAGGCACTGCCATTGCTGTGCTGACAACTGATGTTCCCATTCGCGTAGCATCTTCAATTAGCTCTGTCTTCAGCCGTGAGATGTGGAAGTGCAAAGCCTCTTCTCCAGGAGCAAAAACGCCACTGCGAGCGACACTGGCAGGTGTGCTGGTTCGAGTAAACAGCACCCAGAGCATTGCTCCGGGGGCGACGACCACTCGCTGGGCCCCGGCGGCCCTCCTCTCTAATACCCGAGCCACGGGGGCTGGAGGCGCGAACGCGGAATGCCAGGCTTGCCCTGAGGCTCTGTGCATTATGTGGCTTCACAGAATCTCCAAAGGGCCCATGGAAGCACTGAACTCCCCAGATCTGACAGTCGACGGTCATCGCTGTGTGCGCCCGGCTGACGCCTCACCCAGAGCCTTCTGTGAGAATGGCCACAGCCGCGAGTCACACCCGCTGCCCATGCTACGGTGCACCCCAATCTCCTCTGCCTCCAGCATTCACCCAGTTAACATGACCTCCTCACTGGAAAAGGTCCTTCTACACCAAGTCTAACACTGTGACTCAAGCTGCTTCTCAAACACCTAGAAAGAGTGACCACCGCCACCCCGGAGCCCAGTCCATGGATAGCATAGCTCCCCGGGAGAAGCACGGGCGCCATGGCTGCGGCAACAGCTCCGCTCCATGTGGAGGCGGGCAGAAAGATCAGATGTCCGGCGTTTTCCATTTTCACCTCGAGTCAAGTCGGGGTATTCTAAGAAGTCAGAGGATATGGGTGGGGTGAGGAGGTCAAATTATAAATGAAGGAGTTCACCTGTTTCATTAGCCCACCAGGTGAGACCAGTTGCAGTATCTCCCAGAAACAAGTCCTGGGGGCTCCCAGACAGTGTCCAGGAGATGCTTGAACTGGACGGGGTGTCAGAGGCCATGCAGTTCCCCCAGCCCCTGGAGCCTGCCCCACAGAGACTGCGCTCAAGTAAGCACTGCAGGATTCCTCCCTTTGCCACAACTGATTCCAAGTGAAAACCGAGTGTTCTCTGGAGAGGACAGTCTGTCCACCTGGGTCCACAGGTGCTGTCCATCACTCTGCGCCCTGTGCCTGCAGCCCCTGAGGCCGCCAGCCTGGCACCGCGAGTACGTCCCCGCTCTGTGAAGAGGAGAGCAGGAGAACCAGCACCATGTGTGAGGAAACTGAGCTAACAGAGCCGCCCCACAGGGACTGCTGTGTGAGATGGGGCTCAAGGGAGCTGTGCACACATCAGACACGTTAGCGGGGCAGGGTGGGTGTGGCGGCTGAAGGCTAAGGAGGGAGGTTTATGCATCAGGAACCCACAGCTGCATCAGAAGCAGGATGCTGACAGCAGAACCCCAGCGAGCGGGACTTTGCCACCTTTAGCTCCAAGAGAACAAAGGTCAGTGGGCGCTCCCAGATGAAACGTTCACAAGAATTCACTACAACTTAGCCACGTAAATCCCGTTTGGACCATCTGGTCAAAAGACCAGAAGGAAACACAGACACAGCAGCCACCCACATACCCCAAACACATACTTGACGTGCTCAGTGTGCGTCCTCGGAGCTAACTCTGCCTCCCTGAGAGCCCTGAGCTTCACAGGCAGGGAGAGCCAAAGGGGCAGCAGCATATTTTGCATCATAGACTTGGGGAGTCTATTTCCACTGTGGTCTGTACACACCAGAACAAAGGCTCTGCTTGGCTCTGGGATGATGGGGCGGGGGGGGGGGGCGGGGCGGGGGGCTGTCTCCAGGCTTCTCTTCCACAGCAAGGCAGGGCTCCTGATTCTGGTCACAGGGTCACTGGTTACTGTCTGCACCTCAGTTTGAATGCTTAGTCTGCCTTTTCTGCTTTCTAACCTAGCCCCCACCATCCCCCACTAGAGTAAGAAAAAAGATAAAATTATATCGTTGCTTGGTATTTTTTTTTTAACCTTTGCACTGTCCTCTGAACAGTGTTTATTTGGGAACAACCTACATTATGAACTATATTGATCAAAAAATAAAAACAAAGCACCGCCAAAGCACGAGTTTTCCCTTATCCTTATTGTAACTTCAACCAACGTATGTCTCAAGCCTGGCTCCTGGGGAATCCTGTCATTAATTCTGTTTCCATAGAAAAGTGTATACTCAGTTACAGACTCCATCCACCCACCTACCCATCCATCTGCCCACCTACTTAAGCATCACTGAGAACAAAAACTATCATTCAATTGTTAAGGAGTAATTCATTTTAGACAGTCAAATATGGAAATACATGGGAATATAGATTCAAGATTAAGACAAACATAAAGATATTCTAGGACTTTGTAGACTTAAGTATAATGTGCTTCTGGAAATGAGAATGTGTCTGCCCTGCTGCAGTCCTGAGGAGCTGCTACCAGCTGAGAACATCCATCTCTGAGGATGGAGGACCCTGGCACCCCGAGAGTCAAGGATGAGGAGGCCAGGGATAGCTAGTTTGGGTTTAAAGTTTAGACTAAGCAGAAAGCAACGATCTAGTCACCCAGTGGGCAAACAGGCAATCATTTAGGAAGACAATTTCCACTGAAAATCCAGAACAGTTTTGGGGAAAGGATATTCCCAACGTCTTGGTTGTTGGGAAACTTTGAAGGTTCCCTCTTATTTGGATATATGTGATAAAGAAATGGTTGTGCCCCTTACATTGCAGGCACGTGGCCTACAGGGGCAAACACCCCGTGTGTAAACATACAAAATAAGCACGGTGTGGGATAAAGTAGGTCCAAGTACAGAGGGAGGAGCCTGGTCAGGGAAGCAAACTGCTAAGGAAGGAGAGCTCAGGCCAAACCCTGTGGCCTCTGATGGCCGCTTGTATTCGTTCCAGAACTATGAATGCTGTGCCAAAGAGAGGTTTCCACTGTCTGGGGCACACTTGCTTTTTGCAAAACCAAGAGGGATGGCAATCACCAGATAACACAGTGAATAAACCCAAGGAGACTCTAAAGCTAAAATGGACAAAAGGTGATGGTATGGAAAAAAGGTCTGCTCCAGTTAGGGGCATAGCAATGCAAAGACCCTCTGAGACAGCTTTGCAGGCCAGCTGGGCAGGCTGGTGGATCAGGTTACTCTGTGACAGCAACTGGGTTCATTCTCTTACCACTAAAGGCATATTTCATTTTTCAATAGGAAAAAAACCCACATAGTTACACGGCCAGCATTATACAAGCAAAACCAAACAAAGAACAATGCAAAACAGAGAAGGAAAAATCCACCAAAGCAACCACCACCGTGCCAGCACCAGTGGTTTTCTCTCCCTCTTTCAAGAATCTTTGAGAAAAGGTTCCAGCACATTTCTCATAAAGCTCACTCTCAGCCCGAGCCTAGCCTGGGAGCCTTCGGTTCCAGCTGCGCCAGGTCAGTGTGGCTACTGCACCTTTAGGGGAAAGGCTCTGAGAGGAGCACAGAATGGGAGTCAAAATGAAAGTCTATTTTTGAGCAGATCCAGCATCTATTTTGAAGAATCCCCCGCAGCCTGTGTGTGCGAGCTCTTCCCACTGAGATGATGTGACAAACATTCAGGCCACCCTGCTAGGCACAAGCTGTCCCTACTGCCACCAGCCTCCTGTTCCCCACAAATGGTTACCACTCCAGAGAATATGCACGGTGACTGAGACCACAGAGTCTGATGGAGGCAAATGCTAAGAAGCCCACTTGATACTGATGTGATTTTGTTTCTCTCAGGTAAGAAAGGGAACTTGGAAAGTTCTTCAGTCTACAAGTGAACACACGTAGTCGACACAGTGCCCCCTGCCGGTTACTTCCACGCAGTCAGCTGTATTCTCCATGGAGTGGAGTGGAACTGATGGAGAAGTGGATGGAATGACCTGCATCCCTTCTTAGCACAACCTGTTGCCTCCTGCCAGAGACGGTTCCCAAGTTATTCCTGGACCTTGCCACGTGGTGCCACAACACCCAGGCGAAGGTTGGTGGACTACTGGCCAGTCGTGCTTGAATACACAGAGCGCTAGTCTGTGGAGGTGGCAGATGTAACTCAGTCACAAGGTACCCCTCCTGCTCCCCCGAAAACCTCCATCTACAACGGTCTCTCCCTTTCTGGACACCTAGAGCTCTCTTACCACTGCCTGTCACCGGCCCTTGTGCACACATAGAGGCTTCTCAAAAAGATGACCTCCCTGGTGTAGGGACTCTTAACCTTTATAATCCGTGTGAAGCTCGGAGACACACCCTCTAGAATATTCTCTCTCTTCTACAAGCCTGGCTTATTTGCATTTGGGAAAAAGAATTCATTTTACCATCGAGGTCTTAAGTTTAGGAAGGATCATTGCTTCAAGAAGTGCTAGGAGCCACAAGTGGCCACCCCACACTCGCTGACATTTCCGGAAGTCCCCAGAATCAGAGTGAGGTGTCAGGGAGAGGAGCAGAAGTCAGAAAGCTCAACGAGCTCTCCTTGCTGGTGAACAGCCATAGACAGTGACTCCACAAGTTTGTCAAGGACTGCCCAAGGCCTTGCCTCAAGCCAAGTCCCCTGGTCCTCAGGAAGCTGACTATGAAGGATCGCCCATTCATTTGCAGGCAAATCTGATCAGTTTTTAGGCTCTGCAACTTCTGGAACTTACCATATCACTCAACCACAGGCTTCTTGGGCTTAGATCAGGCTTGACATTAACATATACTGAGCTCTAGCCTGTCACACCAACTTCAAAGGCAAAAATAACATTAGTTGTATCAGTCTCCCGAAGCAAATGGTTCAATGCAAACCATATGGACTTTGGAGTAATTTGCAGACTCTTCTAAAGAAAGGACCCATTTATCAAGTGCTAAGAACTTATGTGGGTAGAGTCTGAGACCCAAAATGAAGAAAAGAGCCATGTGGTACAATTACCGGTCATCAGGCTATAGTCTCGCTACTGAAAGAATCCAGGACTCCTTAGAAAGGGCTGACTTCTGATTTGGAGCAGGAAATCTACATACAATGTGCCCAGAGCACCTTGTCATTCCAGAAAAAAAGGATACTATCAAAGAGTACTGGCTTCATGCCAAAAGGACTCAGGAATCTGCTTGAGTATGGCCAAAGATGGGACAATCTGAACTTCCACAAGTAATACCAGCATTAAACTGAAACACAAATATGCTTAAACCCAAGAGTTCATACTGACATGTTAAAAAACACAGACTCATCAATTATATTTGGAAAATGCTTGGGAACTGATTCATTCTCTGAAAACTGATAGCAGAAAGAAGCGATTGCTCTGCCTTTCCTGTATGAAGCATACCCGAGGTAGCTAAGTGACTGGTAAGGAGATGTTTCTCTTTATGGAAGTATTCAAGGTAATCTGTGGAAAAGGAGTGATAAAATTGTATCTCTAACCACCCCCCTCCCCGGCTCTAATTAATTTATCTAAGCTCTGATTATCAGTAGTTGCTCATATCACAAACATTAACAACCCACTTAGAAGTAATTTTACACCCCCAAATGGCGTTCAGTCTAAATTTCCTGATGTCCCGGGAGCAGTCATTACAGGGTTATAGAGATGACTGTGGGCCCCTGGGGACACTGGGCAACGTCGGAGACATCCCTGGTGGTTGTGACTGGCGTGCACATGTACGCATGCGCAAGACCAGCGTCGGCGTGTGGAAACCGAGGCTGCTGCTAAACATCTAGGCCCACAACAAAGAATGATCCAACACCGAACACGTAGGGATGAGGCTCAACACCTCACTCTAGTTCTAACTACCAACTTACAGGAAATCAGGGGACGAAGGAACCTGTGAAATGACACACAAGTTGAATTAGCCAAATAGAGACTAGGAAATTCCAGAACAACCTAATCCCTTCACCACCATAGCAATAACGAGAAAAAGATGGAGACGGATGAATAATCAAGGAAGGGAACTTATAGCTTCAAGGAACCTTAAGGGACATCAACTGATAACAATGTGTGAACTTTATTTGGATCCTGATTAGAAAAACAAGTGGGTTAAGAAAAATAATATATAAGCAATTGGGGAAAAGTAAACACTGATGAATTTCCAAGGAATTATTATTAAAATGTTCAAGGTATGTTACTGATACTGTGGTTGAGTTTTCATAAAAAAAAAAAAAAAAAAAAAACCTTTGTGTTTTTGACATACGATATATTCTGAAACGCTCAGAGAAGTATATGGTATCCAAGGGATTAGTTCCAGAATCCCCATTATTTGGAGGTGAGGGGTGGGGTGGGGTGGTGGGAAGTGGGAGAGGTAGAGATGAAACAAATCCCACTGGGATTTGATGATCTTTGGGTGAAAGGGGTTTATTGTTCTATTTTTTGGTAGTGTATTGAAATGTCCTATAATAAAATGTTTTAATAGTTAGGGAAAAAATGATGGCAAGACAGGCCAGACCAAGAGCATGTAGGACATGCTCTTTATCAACAAAAATGTGACATGGAGCTCCGGGGATTCTGGTCAGATCTAGACTCACTCAAGTATTATTTCCCTCTTGAACAAGAATTAAATTTGACCTTCTGCTGCAATAAGTGTTAAACAGTGGCTCAACCCAATGCTTAAACAGCATGATAAAGCACAGCAGGCCCCATTTACTTTGTCTCCATGCAGGACTGGTCGAGGCTGGGGGAGGG
The DNA here is from genome assembly GCA_019455555.1 of Galemys pyrenaicus. NCBI lineage: Eukaryota > Metazoa > Chordata > Mammalia > Eulipotyphla > Talpidae > Galemys > Galemys pyrenaicus. The sequence goes on from JAGFMF010011015.1 coordinate 60,072, forward strand.
TGTGTGGGGAGGGAGAGGGGTCAGTGCCCTCTGACCCCTGCAGGCAATTAACTTATACTTCCAGGCAGGAGATGCCATTATCTGTAACTCAGCAGGCATAACTGTACATAATTAGAGGTCATAATTACGGTTCTCTTTTTAAAACGTGACCATAGTATCCAAATTGACCTCTTGCGGCAGCATTGCCCACATGCTGGGAAGTACATAAAAGGCGGGTCTAGGCCCTGCCCCTCTGTGTCTTGGTGATGAGCTGCCTAAGCTCCCCGGCAGCTTCGAGGTCAGGCGCCCCTGCTGACTCCCAGTGGAACTTCGATCTGTTTGGGGTTTACTGATTATCATTTTTTCACTGAGACAAGTTTAACTTCTTTAAATAGACATGGACAAGTCAGGGCTTTACACTGTCTTTTTGACCACAGGAAAAAGGGAAAAGTAACCACTCAAATTAATATGCCAGTCATTATGTGCACCTACTGCCTAATTACCCATGTAATGACAAAGTCGAAAAGATCAATTCCTCATCATTTTTTCACTTTAGTGTTTTGCAAAGTTACTACAGAGACCCTACTTCACTTTAAAAATTCTGGCTTATTGTTATTTTATTACACTCCATAATCTTACCCCACCTAGCAATAGTCCTGGCTGAGAGCCTGAATCATTATGCAGAATGAATTGTTCTGCGGGGACATAAAACCTACTTGGATTTTTGGATAGCTAGACTGCTTTCAGTCTAAGCAGAAAATAACAGATTTTTCAGAACTAAGAGACCCTCTGAAATCACCTTACAGATGAAAAGCCTGAGGCAGGTCCAGACAGTGGGAAACAAACAAGAACGCAGGAGATCAGGACATTTCACAGTTAGTGCCTTATCTAGGAGCCACATCCATTCCAGTCTCATTCCCGCACAAGCCCAAGCAGTAAGTCTCCTATTATATGTAGAAGCATCTGCTTCTTCACCTTCACCAGTAGCCATTACACAGCCCTGACAAATAGTCAACTTCTTCCCAGTGGTATTTTAAATCCTCAGCCAATGCTTGAAAAAAATTTGAAAGAGAGGTGTTGTAGCACCAGTGAATCGCTTCCTGGCTGAAAAAAGGGATAGAGAATTTCTGAATCTGATATAAGTCGTTTCAAATGGATAAGACAATGTCAAGTCACAACATTTACACAGCTGAGTGACAATTCCCGCTTGGAGGCATGAGCTTCAAATAAATGGCACTGAGAAATACAGTTTTTTACCAATTTACTTTTCTTGAATAGAACAGCCTGGGAGTGAATGATGGTTCTCTATATTTGTAAAAGCTCCTCTATTCAGAAAAGAAAAACTTAACCACTATTCAGAGGTGTCCAAAACTAGGGTTTAAATAAAAGAATAATTGCCTTACTGCTTTCATAGGCATGTCACTACTAAGAAATACTACTTTACTACTATTTTCTTTTGGTTCAGTAGAAAAAGTCAAAGGAACAAATCTAACTCCATCACAACAAAGGTATTTAATTGAGCCCAATTCATTTGCATTTCAATGTAAAGTCTCTGCAAAATACACCAATGCAAATGGATTGATAAAGTTCATTCAGCCATTGTAAAGTCCAAGTAGGAATATTTTAGTGCCAAATCCTTCCAGTTATTTATTACATTATTTATTGGGAATATTTCCTATAGTTACTCGGCTGAGAGATTCCAGTTCCATGCTTCACAAATATTTTGGAAGATACGGGTCTGTATGTCACACAGAGCTCTAGAATGGTAGCTCAAAATCACACCTAGATACCACAGTTACTCAGATGTCCTGTTAAAATAAAAGGACATCTGACTCCTAAGAGCTTGGCTTTACTGCTCATAAATCAGTCTACCATATTTATCTATCAGTGTTATCTCTGCATTTATTTCCATAAACAAGTCACAAATTAAAACCTATTATTTCCTATTTCAACTCAATCTTGGTTCTGGATTGCACACTTCCATTTAACAATTTCTTAGCCATAGAATTTGGGCAACCTGTGCCCCTGGCCACTGAAAGGGGGGCTATTAAGTCAGTGTCCTTCTTGGGTGGCTCACCAGGCTAAAACAGGACATCAAGGGGTTAAGTCTCAGCACTGTGAAGTATCTGCAGCCACTGCAGCAAGAGTTTGATCCCTGGCCAGGGAGGTGACCCACATGGCACAGCAGACCTTTCCTGCCTCTCCCTCTGCTTCTCTCAGCAGTGTATTTCAGTCAGTCTGCCTGTTGTGCTCCCCACTCTGTCTCTGGTGACTCCTCTCATTCCCCATCCCTGCACCCCTGGCCTACACCCCAGCTCTTGTATGCATAAATAAATAAATTTAAAAACAAAACAAAACATCACTTCCACATTGTAAAGTCCCAGTATCTGCTGAGTAGCAAATCTAGCTCACTCTATTTTGCTTCATTTTATTCTTTTTTTGAAATAATTTCTAAAGACTTTATGCACAGAAGAAATGGGGTGTAGGCCAGAGGTGTGGGGTGTGTGTGAGAGGATTCATCAGAGTGGGGAGCACAACAGGAAGTCCTACTGAAATACACTGCTGAGGGGAGCAGCAGTTGAGACAGGAGAGGTCTGCTGCACCATGTGGGTCAGCTCCCTGGCAGGCATGGAGGGAAGTGGAATAGGGATGATGGATTGAACTCAGGCCCCACTGGTGATAGCACTGAGACTTAACCCCTAAGTCACCAGGGAGGCCCTGCTCATTTTAATCTCAAAAGAAACAATACAGTTTGGACTACAGAACAAAATTAATTTTTACATTTCTTTACACTCCTTAGCTGACTATTGTCTCCCACTAAGCGTTTTGCAAGAAAACAAAATCCTGAACAGCAGTTAGTGAATCCAAAGTGGATTTTATTTTATTGATTCCATTTCACATACAACTGTTAATTTATCCTAGTCTCTCTCTCTCTCTTTTTTCTCTCTCTTTTTTTTTTCCATTACCCTTCATCTGGACTATACTGTGCCCCGCCGAGCCAGGTGATGTCACTCTATACGTTTTACTTTCTGCAGTTTTCAGTGCTGGAAGGACGAGAGCCCAAACTTGAGGCAATTTTGGAGATTAAACTTCCCAAGTAAATTCATTTTTATCACAATCTTCATGTTCCAAAGTGGCCAAGTCATCTTGGTCATGTTTATTAACTAAAGGTAATAGGAAGATCCTAATCAGAGCTGTGGTGTATATGCAATTGCATGAACCGGTTATCCCTCTGTCAATGTGGACAGATGGTTCTCTGCTCCAACACTGAGTGCCCTGGGACTTGATCAGCAGCACCTTGGCTTGTGGATGACCACCCAAGCAAAGAACTGCTCATACAGAAGACAGGGCAAGGAATCATGCAGCTGGAGGGAAGGGGGTTGGCGGGCAGTTCCATAGTTCTATGGAACTGCAGACAGTGCGTGTCTTTGGGAAGGGTTCATAGCTTTTATCAGTTCTCTTAGGTGTAATTACACAGAAAAGGGTAAAATCACTGGCTTTAGGCTCACTCCTCAGAGACTGAGTCTAACCTTGGAGGTGCTTCATTAGATCAGAGCAGAAGCACAACTCTTACTGAAAGGAAGCATTGTAACTCTAGGGTCTGGAATGATCTTGAAATCTTTACAATGCTATGAAATGTTCATTCTGTTAGGACTGTATGTTTGTGTTCCCACAAGATTCCTAAGTGGAAGCCCTAACTCTCAATGTGATGCTATTTGGAGATGAGGCCACTGAGAGGGAATCTGGGTTAGATTAGGTATGCAGATAGGGCCCAATGATGGAGTTAGTGGTCTTATAAGAACATGGAAGAGAATTCTCTCCCCATCTCCCTCTTTCCCTCTCTCTCTCTTTCTTAGAGTATAGGGGAAAGGCCACTTGAGGACATGGGAAGAACATGGCCTTCTGTAAACTAAGACATGAGACCTCATCAGACTCCAAACCCTGCTGGACCTTGGAACTTGGGCTTTGCAGTCTCTAGGTTGAGACTGGAATATATCTCTGTTTAAGCCACTCAGTCTTTTGTATTTTGCTATGGTACCAGAAGCAAACTAAAGTACAGTCCTTGGTGGGTGTTATATTATTAGAATTAACAATTCAAAAAGATTGTGTGTGGCACACACAGTGGACCACTCAAACTGTATTCCATTAGCCTTCAAGTTGGAGAGTCTGGGAAGGTAAAACATAACAAAACCAAACAAAATGTTCATTTCCAGACTCCCTTGCAGCTAGAGTTTTCAGTGTGGACACAGTTCTGCCTAGCACATGCAGTCAGATTGACAGAGAGTACAGTGAGGCAAGGCACCCTTTGGTTCTTTGAGTGGATGCACGTGGATATAGAGGTGCTTGTTTTCCCACAGCAGAGGACAAGTGTCCACTCTTTAACACCCTCTCTAGGTATTGAACGGCAGCTGTAGGAATGGCAGTGGTCTTTGGGTCACACACATGAGGCCTGTTCCTCACTTCATAGTCCAGTGATGGTGGCATCCCCAGTGGTTGGCTCTATAGGATTCTGTAAATCATTCCTGACGGGCTGAATTGGCTCTCACTCCTTTGACCCTTATAACAACTTAATTCCCAGACCACAGGACTGGGAATTCACTGAAGATGACAGAATGAGTTGCTTTTCTCTAATAGGGAAGAGTCAGATGGGGGGAGGTGGGGATATTTCCATTGAATAAATTAGGGCCAGTTACTTTCTGTATTTGCTTGGTTCTTTAAGAGATAAATTAGTAAGTTCAAATCTTTTTAACTAATACAGTATTTAACTAATACAGTAGACTAGAGGGCCTCCCTGGTGGCGCAGTGGGTTAAGCAACGCACTATGAGGTGGACCGCAGCCACTGCAGCACAAGTTCGATCCCTGCTGCCGGCCAGGGGGGGACCCACATGGCGTAGCAGACCTCTCCTGCCTTGCCCACTGCTGCCCTTGGCAGTGTACTTTGGTCAGTCTGCCTGTTCTGCTCCCCACTCTGTCTGGTGAATCCTCTCACCTCCCGTGATTCTGGCCTGTTCCCCAGCTCTTGTATGCATAAATAAATAAATCTTTAAAAAAAAAATAAAGGTAGACTTCTACTATTTTATGAGGCTGGAAAGTAAAGGAGAATCTCCTTACTCACTTTTTTCCTCTGAGCATCTAGGTGGCATTTGGGCATACTCCTATCCAGCTATGTTGCTCAGCATTCTCAAATACAGTTTCTTCTGAGGTGTAATTAGGCGTCAGAGCAGCTTAGGTATGTAATCACATGCCTGTGCTTCATCTCTTCCCCTACTTCAAACAGCATGGCCTTGTGACCGAATCCTTGATTTTCACCAAGGGTCTTATAAGAAAAAGGTATGGGGGCCTCCCTGGTGGCACAGCGGGTTAAGCAATGCACTATGAAGCAAACCGCAGCTACTGCAGCACGAGTTCGATCCCTGCCGCCGGCCAGGGAGGGGACCCACATGGCGCGGCAGACCTCTCCTGCCCTGCCCGCTGCTCCCCTCAGCAGTGCTTCAGTCGATCTGCCTGTTCTGCTCCCGGCTCTGCCTCTGGTGAATCCTCTCACCTCCCTGGACTCTGGCCTGTACCCCAGTGCTTGTATGCATAAATAAATAAATAAATCTTTAAAAATATATATAAGAAAAGGGTATGCATGGAACCTTTGCATCTGTTCTTAAATTCTATTAAAAACATTATTTTTTACCCCTCTTAGATAAAGTCCTGATAGATCAACCTTGTTCTCAGAGCCAGGCACTTCACTGGTACGTGTGTTTGTACTAGAGACCAGCACTCTGTGCACTACCACATTTCTCTCTTTGCTTTTGCTGCTAGGAAACTCATTCTGGGTTCAGAGTCAATTGCTGTCCTTTCCTTAATCTGGACTCTTGAAGTATAGATCCTGCCCTTCCCTCCCAACCCCCATGTCCCTCTCTCCCTTTCCTTCTCACACAGCTACTTTGAAAATACCCTGCATTAAGGACTATTGATGCTATTGTTTTGTGTTCATTTATCATTGTAAGTCTCCTTTCTTTCTTGGAGTTAGATGAGGAATAGAGTGATATAAAATAAAATATTTTGTGCTTTGGATAAAGCCACTGATTTGAGGACAGGCCCCTCCAGCTCACCTAATTAGAAAACTCAGAAGAGGAATGACAAATAAGGTCCTTCTCTTCTGGAGGACACAGGAAGACTGCCACCCAGAGGAAATCTGACACCCATGTTTCTAGAAAAAAAAGTAGGTAATATCAACAATTCTGGTGTACTTGCTCAAGGGCACTTTTAACAATTTATTAAGCTATTGCTTCTTCTCAGTTTTATACTGGGTTTGACAACATCAGGTGCTCTGATACTATGCCTCTACTTTGTTATGGGTCTTTCTCTAGTGAGCATTCTCAAAGATCCGTGGAGATTTAAAAAGCTAGCTCTTGGGGTGATGTGTAAGCAACCAAATAGCAAAGCATTCTTGAAGAACATAAAGAATTCCCAAAGATTAAAAAAACAAGGTCAGTGTTTCTCTACACTGTGATGCTATATCTTCTTTTTATTACCAATTCACCAATATTAGGCAGGTGACGAATCACACATGGCTTGCTTCCTTATCCATAAAGTAAGGAGGCTGGACCAAATCTCTGCAATTGACCCTATCATCTGTAAAGCAGGCTCAGTCTTGCCCGGTGACCACCGACCACTGTGGGAGAGGATGAGGGCTGGGTAAGCAAGGCCCTGCCCAGACCAGGCCTCCTTCACCCTGCAGGGATGCACCCTTGGCCTACTGGGCCTTCTTGTTTGGTTAGTCTCTCCACTCTGTTTGCTCTGCTGCCTGGACAACTCACAGCAAACAAAGGTCTGGGCTTCAGGCCTCAGGCTACAAATTGGGAACTCGCCTACTTTGTTTGTTTTGGGGCACAAGGAGGGAGCAAACAGCAGCTTTTATAAGTCAAGTTGGTGAGAGTCTTCACTCAATTAAGGAAAATGGAGAAATGCAAAGGACCCTCCCAGAGCAGGCACCTCAGGCTGTCAGCAACCCCTCCTCCCCTCAAACACAACACAACACAACACAACACACACACACACAGTTTCCTTTCACTGTATTTGCCCCAGAGGAGTTCAACTTTTATGGGAATGAAATATATTTTCTGCATTTTGTCAGATACCTATTTTTTTCCTTTTCTTTCATTTTTCTCCCTCTCGGCTCACTGGGGACCACGCAATGGCCTTCTAACTTCAAAGGTAAACAAAGGCACCACCAGCTCCTTGGGAGCAGCACAATTCCATTTTCTGATCCCTATCTTGGGACCAGACACGTCTTCTGACTGTAAAACTGTTTATCAGGCAAGGTGAGGCAAACCGAGCCCTTTAAGAAAGCAAGGGAATTAAAAGAATTTACCTTCAGAGGGTTAACAAAAGGGAGAAAGTATGTGAGACAAGAGTGGTGTATTCTATGGAAAATTATTTTGCAAGGAGTCTCAACCAGATAAAAAACAGGACTGGTTGGTTAATTACGTAATTAAACTGCAGTCAGCAATAGGCTGGGTCGTTATCTTTCAAAATCCAAACTAGTTATTCAAGCTTTCATTGGGTAGAGTTTAGAGATTCTATTTGGGGAAGGCACCCAATTTTTCTTGTCTGGATCAGAGTTTAAAAAAAAAAAAGTGCTGCTTTGCAAATCTGGCTTCCAGTCTCCAGGATAAAACAATCACAACCCCCCTCCTCCTTCCTCAAATACCTTTTTGCTTCATTTCTTCTGAGTTAGGAGCATAGAGATTTTTTTTTTTGGCAGGAAGCCAAAGTAATATCCCAGCAAGATATCTGACTTCTTTACAGAGACACATACTGTTTCATGTTTGATTTTGATTTTCAAAAGCAGAACAATTTTCACATCATTATATAAAAGGCTTCCACTATTTAAAATGTCGTTTCTAAATTAATTTTATGCCCTGGAGGCAGGCTGCATCTGACCACACTGAATTCTATTCATTTAATAAGGTGAGAAAAGTTCTTGAAGGAGAACTTAGTGAAAGTGACAGTAAAAAACTTTCAGTTTAGAACAAGCAGGGCAAGTCTGTTGTTTCTGGAAGCTTCTGTCTTCACGGGCATGCCCCTTATTGTTTATCCCTGTCTGCCCAAATGCAGAAAAAAGTGGCTTCCCTGGGCAATTTCTATTGTATCACAGTCGACAGAGTATGATGGGCCAAGAGACTTATAGTGACATTTGATACGTGTGTCTGGCAGTGGTGTGGAGACAGCTGAGGAATGTGATGACTTGCTGTCTTCAAATTTTAACCGCTGGGCAGATGCTGATAAAATAAAAAAAAAATGGCCCTTTTAACTAAAACTTTTCATTTCACCTTGAAGATCCACAAAGACCGTCTTAAGACAGTAACCTCAGTCATTACTCCTGGGAAACCTGCTGAGCCCTCTCCAGACACGCGTCTGCCTCTTCTGGTCAAGTCAGAAGTGGGGCATTTTTTGTCCATAAGCAGAGGTTAGGTGAGTAGCTCAGACACCTGAAGCAGTCAGGACACAGGCAGCAGACTGGCCAAATCGCCAATGCATGGGCTGCTGATGTGAGAGCTGGTTAATAAGCTTTTACAGAGGATTTAGTGTGGCCAGACACACACAGAGTAAGTGAAGGAGGGGGTGTGCGGTAGGGGAGCGTAATGGAAGACATATGCCCTGATAGGGAATAGACTTTCCATGTCTGTCGATAAAAACACAAAGTCTTTACCCCTTTCTAATTTTACTCAAGGCAAAATAAGCTATGAGGGATGAGTGGGGGGAGGGAGGGCATGTCTTGGCATGTTGCAAATGTGTTAAGATGCATCCAGCCATCACCCCACACTGCTGACCTGGGAGCTCATCAACTGAGCAGACCTGGGGAGCCACTTTCAAACAGGTCTCCCCACAAACACTGTCCAGAGGGGCCCAGCCCAGGAACCTCGTTGCTAAGCCTCTGTCAGCTTTTCTCACCCTGTGAGACATGCTCAGCTCTCCCACCTGGCATTCAAGCCACACGGCCTGCTTGCCTGTCCCTGGAGTCGCCTGGTCCTCCAGCCAGCCCGCCAACCGCCAGCCCTGGCTTTCCTCAGGGGCGTTTCCGCTCGCCCGCTGGCTGGCTGGAGTCCCACCCCACCCCTGCTTCCCAAGGACCAGCACGCGCTCCATAAGAAGACCCGACTGTCATCAAAAGCTTCAGGACCGATGCTTTTCCATCTTCCTGAGCGGACAACGAGGCCAGGCCTCAGGAAGGCCAGGCGTGCTGAGCGAGCGTCCTGCTGATTGTGCTGTCTGCCCTGCTCCAGCCTGGAACCCCGTGCTGAACGGAAGACACCTTCGTTCCTCCTGTATGAGGCTCCTGAGCCCGTGGGATGGGTGAGTCCTGGGCACCGCTCAACAGAGGAACAGGAGTCTTAAGGAAAGGACACACGTGCGAGATCTCAAATGTCCCTTACCCCCAACTGCTGGAGACAAGGACGCCAGAGAGCCAGCGTTCTGGACTAAATATGTGTGGCTTTCAATTTGCTGTTTGGGTGCTGTGTGACCCTGGGCAACTCACTTTACCTCTTTAAGCCTTAGTCTCCTTTCCAAAGGGGACGATGCATGCTGATTCACAGGGTGGTGGTGAAGAATTAAATGAGAATAAAAGTAAAATTAAAAATATATTAACATTTTTTGGTTCGCTGACCCCAATGAGTCCCAACAAACTACCAAAGAAAATGGGTAAAGTCCGGCCCCACCAGCTTAAAGAGGCCCCCTCGCCTCCACTCCCGTGCTGAGCCCGAGGCACCAGGCAGCGGGGCTCACGAGGCCTGCGGCTCCCCGAGGTGCCGATGCACTCAGGCAAAATGAACATAACATCTGTATTCTATTTGCTAATGAGCAATCATCATTTGTACCTTTCTCCAGCCTGGGATTCAGCTGCTTGGAATACTAATGCCATTAGAAATTGGAATCTCTGAAAAACACACACTCATTTAGCAAAACCCTGTTTAACACATCGGCATTTGGATGGTTCCTAGAATTCCTTGGCAGTGCGTGGCTACTTATGAAGCTCTCAAGGCCCCTCTACCTCCAACCCCTCTTACTCCCAGCTCTTCCCCCAATAAGATGCTTGGGTATTTGGGTGTGTGAGTGGGGAGCAGGACGCAGGATACTCGTTGGGCCTAGCCCTGCCCTTTTCACTAACTCAGACAGGCCTATGGCTTCCTTTCCAACTTCATTTCTAATCATGCGACTAGTTCAAGAACACAGTCGCTCATTTTAAAAGTCAGATCATTACAGGGAAAAGTGACCCAATCCTAACGGCCTGCCCCCTCTCTGAAGGTAACTTTTTCTGCATCTGTCCAGAATATTTTCCTCTGCAGGAAATAATCTATATTTTTCGAAGCTACGTGTAAGTGTTGACTTCTCAAATGGAGTCTGATTTATATAGTGCTTTGCAACTTGCTTTTTCTCTTGCAATAGACGACTTGGCCTCCCAAGTTGTCTGGGGTATGCAGAGATACAGCTCGCATCTTTCCCTTGCTGCAGTTTATTTGCAACATCTTTCTGGCCACGGACGTTTATTAATATTTCGACAGCCTCTAGTTTGGACTTTATAAAGAAATTTGCAGCCGGCCAAACGTGGGGCTTTTCCAGTCCCTTCCCTCTTGCAGAAAATGCATCTCTGTGATACTTTCTGAGCTCCACTTTCCTCATCTGCAAAATGAGAGGGCTGCACCGAGGGCCCACTGTGATAAGGCCCTGCTTCTGAGTACACGCTCTTCCCAACTGTCCCAGCTGAGACTCTCCTGCGCCCAAGGCCTTCTGGCTCCAACCCTAGTCCAAACTCATTTTTCCTTACTTGTGGCTTTTTCTCTAATACACCCAGAAACTCCTGATCCTAGATCTTTGTAACCTCCCTTCTCCTAAAACCCTACCCTCTTTAATACTCGGCATGCATCACGGGAGGCTATAAGCACAGAACTGATAACCTGTGCACATCGGCCCCACAGGGAAAGGCCCTGTCAGCGCGCTTATCTTTCCCGAGTGTGATCTGTGTTTGCCCCTGTGAGTTCCTAAAACATCTGGAGCTGCTCTGGCCAAGAGCTGGGAGCGTAGCCTGGGATAAGCTGACTCAGCTTCTCTATGCCTGGGTTTCCTCAGCTGGAACATGCCATAAGGGCACTGCCCTCTCCCAGCCCCCTTACAAGGTGTCTGTGAGGCTCAAATAAGCTGCTCCATGCTAAGCCTTTAGGGCAGTGGCTGGTAGGTGGGCACAGCCAATTAAGGGAGCAGTGACCACAGTTATCATTGTAACTCGTGTGCATTTGGCATTCCACTTCATAATGGGATCTTGTCTTCAGGGGTACCCTGAGATTTCTGGGGTACAGTGCTAAGCTATGTATACTACAATGTCAGGAGTTCTGTCTGACAGGGAGCACAACACAGGATCCTGCTGGCAGTCCATCATCCTGGTTATTACGATGCTATACAATTCTATATTGAGAACAGCTTATAAGCAGAACTTTTTGTTTTAGTCCACTTTATTTTGTGTTTTGCAAGTAATGCTTCCTCACTGAATTTCAAAGCTTTTCTTCTTATCATCACCTTTTCTTTTTCCTTTCCTGCCACTGATCCAGGCAGTTCTTCCAGGAGGAGCCAGGTTCTCTAGATGCATCTAAGGCCTCTGCTGGATCCAACTTAGGTCATGGGGAAGAGATGGAGCAGCTGGGAACACAGGCCCCACACCAGCTCCAGCACTTATGAACAATTAGGACATTTGAGCTCACCGTGCAACTGTTTCTTCATCTGAGAAACGGGCTGTGGGAGGCTTCGATGGGAGGACGTGTGTGTACGTGCAGGTGAGTACCTGGCAGCCAGGAAGTGCTGCATCAGTACCGTCAGACCAAAATGATGCAACCAAAGTGGCCCCATCTTAAGGCACAACCGTGTTTTCAGAAGGGTGATGGATGCTTCTGGACACACACACACCCCTGACCCTTCCCACACTCCTTACCCGTTACCCTGCTGGCTCAAGAATGGGCATTCATGAGCTGGGTGAAGTGGAGGAAGGATGCAGCCAAGACTGAGATGAATCCAAATGGTGCTCTTGGCCTTGAATCCCTACAAGTTCTCTGGAGCTAAACCAATCAGGCAACTGAACTTCAGGCCATTAAAGGAGGAATTTCCACCAACTGTATCCAAGGACACACTTCTGTCCTGGATACAGGACAGAAGCATGGGAGGCGCAGCCAGAAGCAGATGGCCCCCAAACCCTCAGAAAGCAAAGACTACCTTTGGCTTAGAAGGTTTACCAGAAGGGTCACTCACCCAACATCTAAGCTGATAGAAACAATGGCTGCAAAATGACCAAGAGGAGGTGACCTTGACAGCAAGGAGAAACATGGAAATTAATTACAGGGCTCTATGGTGTTCACACCCTGAAGCTGGTGGAGTTGGGCCAGTGGCCGAAAGAGAGTTCAGGGAGCAATTAAAAACGTGACCTATTTTTATACAACGAGCAGCCAAAACACTGGGCACCCACTGTCCAGAGAAGGCAGAAGCCACGGGTGTCCATCCTGCGAGTCAGAGACTCCAGAATTACCCCCAAGAAGAAGTGGAGCGGGGATTTTACTATTTGACAATACACACAGTGCTCACTACTGTTATTTCATTCTACGTGTGGTGCTACTGGAGCCAGTGTCTCAGGCCAGCATTTCCCTTCTCAGGGATGGTGTTCTATTGCCATGGTAACATAACGTTTTGCACACCACAGAGCACTATATCAGGAACCACCAGGGCAGAAAAGGAAATGCCCTACTGTACTTAAAAGCCATCTTCTTTTCTCTCTCTCTTAAAGTCTGTTATCACGCCCCATGCATTATTCACCACGCCCTAGTGTATATAACCTTTGGTTACAGTGGATTCGTGATACAGGTAGCAAAAGCCAGAAAGCCTCACAAATCCCTTAACATTTTACAACAAGTAGATGATAACCAAGCCCCACGATTCTGGTTTTTTCCATGCAGACAGAACTTGTTTTGACCAACTTCCTCCTCAGATCAGGGGCCTTGGTCAGACTTCTACAAATGTTTGTTGCATGCAGGGAGCGCGCAGTCAGCCACATGGTTAGGAAAAAACACTTTCCTTTTTAGAGAATTTATCCAATCATGAGGCACTGGTTCTTGACATTTTTTTTCATTTAAAATATTTTCATGAAATAAAAATCTTGCATCCTATACTTCCCCATCTACATAATCTTCCCTTGACTGCTTAGTGGTCACCATGGAAACTCATCACTGGACATTGCTTTTACAGCCCTGGAGACTCTCCAGGGCTGATGTGTGATGTCACTCGTGCAATGAATGGCCTGCTTGGGAGGCGGGGGGGCGGGTTGGGAGCTCCAGTCAGTCAAAGGTGAGCATCTGTGGGCTTATTCTTCGCATTCTATGAAGGTCATGGTCAATCCCATGGCTTCTAGACCCTGAACTCTTATGGAAAGATACCCGCACACAGTAAGGTTTAGAAGATGTAAAGTCCACACCAGCTGGAGGATAGAATGACCCTCATTGCAGACAGAACAATCTAGTCTTGTCTGCCTTGACTCAGAGATATGGGCATCTGAAGCCTGCCTCTTGGCAGGTTGGCTTTTGAAATCTTACTATCTGACAATAAATACAGTGCTCCCCACAGTTACTTAGCTCTAAGTGTGTCAAGAGTGTTGTGGCCTTGTTTACAAAGGGGCTATAAAAGGGGCACAGAAATTCACCAGAGGCAACTGACACCCACTGGACATTAAGAAATCCCAGCAAGCCGAGAAAGCAGTCCCTGCCCGGAATCTCTTAGGAAGTCAATACCCAAAATTTCTAGAGATGACCTCAAAGTTAACAGTTAATTGTCCTTTGGTGTCGTATGTTGTCTCCTTCTTTCTTTCTTTCTTAGAAAATGGATTTTTTAATTTTGGTTTTAATTTTAGAAAAAGGTATTATTCAACATGTAATCGTTTGAGACTTACTGTATTTAATATTAGATTGCCAAAATTTATACAAATTGTTAGTGAATAATTTTTTGGCATCTTATTATTTTTCACTTGCTATTTGGTGACAAGAGTTCTGTGAAAACATCTGGATAATACACCGTCCAGCAGCGTTTCTCTAGGACAAAAAACAACTGGCGTCAGATTCTTAACAAGTGAGAGATCTGCCTGCCACTGTCAGTGACTTGGGAGACCGGAATGGTTCTGACCTAGTGCCCACTCGAGCACCCTCTGACCTGACGCAGCAGATGGAAAGAGGCCTGGTGCAGCTGAGGTGTGTGGTCTTGCTCACCAGCGGAAGCACCCTGGGTTTAGACCGTGGCCTTGGCGCCATGCCCGACCCAACGAGCCTCCTTCCCTGGTGTCCCTGAACAGGCAGCATGTGGGTGACGGGCAGGATCTCTTGGGAGAGTTCTAGGTAAGGGTAGCTGATGGCCCCCTGATCAGTTGGGTGGGGTTTTTGGGTCCACTTTTGTAAACTTCTAGTGGGTGAAGAAAATTTAGAAAACATGAGGATTGAACTGTGATCCTGGCAGTTCCTAACCCCAAATCATCCGACTTTCTCAAAGCTGCTGGAGGCCCCTGGGGGGCCCTTCGAGGAGCCAGGATGGGGTTTTATGGCAGTTATTCTACTTGTAGTCCAGGGTGGGTGGGGGCATGGCTAGATGTTGGTGTATACAAGTTTCCAAAGATTCCCTCATACGCAAAAAGTTCTGGAAGGCAGAAGGAAGAGATGTCCTTCTTTCTGTTTTTGGACAATTTAAGTTAGCATCTTTTAATCCCAGGAAGATTTAAGAAAATCAGAACTGTAGAATTAATTTTTAAATAAGAAATCAATGCACATCCAGCATTTTAAATAACTGTTATAATTAAGAGTCAGCCGATAAGAGTGAAAGACAAGCCTCGAGACTGTGACTTAGTATGTGGCATTAAATAACCAACATAGATGTTGATTTAAAGTTCAAATCTCACGAAGGTCACACACAGTAGAAGAAAATGGAAAACACTGTGAGGTGTAACATACTTATAAGCTTAATTAAATTTATAAGAATTGCTTAAGTGCTTGGGGAGGCTTGTTTGTTGAGTCAGGTCATTGAGTACTTATAAATTTAATATGTTCGATTTCCTTTACAAATGCAGTTTAAAATGTTTAAGGAGTTTAATTAACTAAGTTTGCAATCAGACCAAACATTAATAAAGGCCCCCTTAAAAGTGATTGCTAAAAATTACCAGGCTTATAAATAAAATAATGAGATCTTTGAACAGCTCTTCAAAACTAAAGTAAAGGTAAGGCTTTAGATTGTGTAACTTTAATAAAAATTAATTTTACAAACTAAGTATCAGAATAATCTTTTCTGCTCAATATGCTTTGAAACGCCATGCAGTCTCAGTGGCATTACCTTTTGCAGTTATGCAGTCTTTAGGAAGAATTTCCTAACGTGCCCACTGTGAGTCAGGTAATACGCTAGACGTAGACCTTACACTACCCTGATAGGGGAGACTGAAGTGTGTTCGCAAATAAATACTGTGTTATGAAACAGGAAGTAGGTGACACTCTCTATGCCTGGATTTGCCTGAATATGAGGTAGTATCCCAGAACTCCTGAAGACTATGGGGTTGCTCCTTTTTTTTTTCCCCCTCTTTGTGTTTATTTTTTAATTTTTTGCAAAAGAACTGGTCTGTAGGCCAGAAGTGTAGGGGATGAGAGGATTCTCTGGAGACGGAGTGGGGAAGCAGAACAGGCAGATTTACTGAAATACCCTGCTGAGTGGGCGAGACAAGAAAGATGGATTAGCTCACTGGCTGGGGACTGAATTCAGACCTTAGTGGTGGAAATGCTGAGACTTAACCCTCAGGCTACCGGGGAGGCCCTCTGGGGTAGGTCTTAATGAAATAGCATCTTTTGAACTAGTAGTGATACCTACCTACCTACCGCTTGATAATACAACAAGAAGACTGGATTACCTCTTTTTGCCCCATTCTTTGAAGACCACAACATGTAAAGCATTCCCTAAGATACCTAAGAACAGGTGATGATTTTAGCTGAAGACCTTGGCTTGTGGGGAAAAAGATACAAATCTCTTGGGTTTCCTGGGAAAGGCCCTGAATAAAAAGAAGAATAACTATCCGAATCATCAGCTTCAACATCAGAAGGAAGCAGAAAAGTCAGCTCAGCAGGAAGCAAGAGTGTTGGTATATGAGGAAGGCTCTTCTGAAAATCCTTTAGCCAGGAAAAGGACTTAATACCTAAAGGCTTGTAGCAAGTTTTCGAATTGTACTGGGTCCCTAAATCAATCTTAGGAATCTTCAACTTCTCTTTTATGTGATTACTCTCCTTTTCACCCTGTATCCTAAATCTTCTTGTTATGCAAGTGAATAAATATGTCTGGCATTAGGAAAAAAAAATGAGACTGGAATTTAGAGAAAAAGTATCAATAAGGCATCCTAACAGAGCAAACATCAGGACTAGATCTAAATAAGAGACTTATTTACTTGTTTGAAGAATCAAGTACCAGGAATATTTTCAATTATTCTTCATTAAGTGTTATGGATTGAACTGTATCTCCTGTTCTCCCACCAAATTCACAGGTCAAATTCCTACCCACTAACTCAGAATGTGACCTTACTTGGAAATAGGGTAACTGTAGACAGATTAGTTAAGATGACGTCACGCTACAGTAGGGTGGGCTCTTAATTCAATATGACTGGTGTCCTCATGGTAAAAAGGGAATTTGGACACAGACACAGACAGAAGCACAGGGACAATGGCAGGTGAAGATAGGAGAGACACTGCCTTGAGTGAAAACAGAGAAGCCAGGAACAGCTCTTCCCCCAGAGCCTTTGGAAGTTAGTACAGTCTGATGATGTTGCTATCCAAATCCCGCCTCCAGAACTGTGAGAGTACATTTCTGCTGGTTAAGCCACCATGGTATGCTTTGTTATAATGGCCCTAGGAAACCAATAACTGAGTAAACAGAACCAGAGAGAAAAGCAACTTTGGTACTATTCCACTAAATTCTACTCCATACTAGCTCACATTCAATTTCAAACTTTTTTTTTATTAACTCATTAGAGTCCAAGTAAAACAAGAATAATCTCCATCAATAGGCTGTTACATCCTTGACACCAAGAATAAGTTTTAAGCTGTTTGGGGGTTTGGTTGCCTTCCATTTGTCCAAACCATGATTTTCTGTCACAAAACAAAAATAACCCAGTGCAAATATGGCTGCAATACTGCCATAAATAATTTCAGGAATTATTCCTTAATATCCCACCAATGAACTCCCAAAATGTTGTTGGACACCAGGTTGTGAACCTTTCTTTTTGTCTAGTTGCTAAAATATGCTGCAAAATTTGGTAATATCTGGGAAACTAATGAGGTCACACAGTATGTCCATAAGGGTCCCGTGCTGGTCCATTTTAACAGCTTTAAAATGTAAATGATTTGTTTCATTCTTAATTTGTAAGAGAGCAGCTATTTTAATATTCTATCATCTCCAACTTGCGCAGAGAAATTGAAAAGCACAGATTTAAAGTGAATGCAATATTTTACTTTATTAGAAGAAAATCTTCATTCCTGTCTCTTCTAGCTTAATTACTGGAACAGCAATGACCAAGAGCACATGAGCTGTAGGGACCTGAAAGGGTTTTACAAGGACACATTTGGAGGACAGGACTGGCTCATTCACAGAGAAGAATGTGCTCAGAACCAGTATGATCCACTTGACAGACATTTACTTCCTAAACCAAACATCTTTTGGGGTGATATACTGGAAAGAAAACAAGCAGAAATTAAAATTCCTGAATTTAAGTCCGTGTTCTACTACTTGCTGTATGCCCAGGAGGAAGTGATTTCATTTCTCTGAGCTGCTACTGGGTCCATCCATCAGCCCCTCAAGCCTAGGAACACTGCAGTGAGAATGAGTACAGCCCCACACACCTGTGACTTCAGTAAGACATACGGCAGCTGATGCCATAAATTCACTGGTCCAAACAGCATCTGGGAACAGTGCTTTTCCACGATGGTGTCTCTACTGTCCTAGGAAATGGAGGAGGAAGGCGCATGCCACCCTGTTACCATCACACGGTGTGCTGGTGTCTGTGAAGCCCCTCATGTCAGTGACAGCTGCTGGCATTCCTAGGCCCCAGGTTTCTCAGTGACGCCAGGTCCAGGGCGCTGAGCCTTCCCTGAGTGGAAGATCCTTAATCTGCTCTGCTTCCCTTTTCATTGGCTCACCACTGCTGGCATCTTTGTTAGGCTGCCCGAAACTGACTTTTAGCTCTGGCATGACAGCTGTGTGACCCTGGGCAAATCACTCTGCCTCCACGTGGGTCATTTTCCCTAACTGGTACATAACAGTATCTACCTTATAGGCTGTCTGGGATTAAATGCAAGTTGAAGACTTTAGACCCCTATGTGACACCAAGTAAGCACAATTTACAAGTTAAGCACTGTTGTTGTTGTTATTATTATGGTGACTACACTGGGCCCTTGAACAACACAGGTGTGAACTGCAGGTGTCCACTTATACACAGTTTTTTTTTTCAATAAAACATAATCTGTTGGTTGTTGGTAGACATTCCTTGCTAAGTTTTAGCTTCAGTCTATTTTCCTTGCGATTTTCTTTTCTAGCTTATATTGTAAATATACACTGGATAGAATATGTAACATACAAAATATGTGCTAACTGACTGTTTATCCATCAGTGAGAGTCCTGCTCAACAGCAGCTACTGGGGGCTTGTGGGAAGGCCCTGAGTTTTGGTGAAAGGAGAGGGAAGCAGGTGTACGTGTCCAGGTGTGATGTCGTATCCCAACATTTACGATTTTGTAAAGAAATGGCAAACCAATAAACTTTGATTACAGAAAGTTGTACGTGAATTTTCTACTGCGTGGGGGTCATGGCCTCTAACCCCTCACATAGTTCAAGGGTCAGTTGTACCTCATTAAAAAAGATTGCTGCACTTACTGTTTCTTACCCATGTCACCCACAGGCCCTCCTACAGCAGGAGCCCTGTCTGTTTTCTGATGAATCCCAAACACCAAGAATAGTGCCAGGCCCATGGCCGGCCCCAATAAATATTTATTAAATGAACACATGAACTTTTCAGATTGTAGGGGCCACGCCTTCCTGTGTTAAACTGAATAAACAGCCTTACAATGTTCTGCCTTGTCTCCCACTATAGATGAAAGTTCTCTACTTTTTGTTGAAAATAATAGCTTCCATTTATAAAGTACTTTCACATCTATTTTCTCATTCGAACCTCACAACAACCCTGTAATAAACCCCCATGGGGCCCAGTGGAGTAGCACGTACCCAGCAGCCCTGCAGAAACATCAGGACTTGAGGCTGGTGATAATGAGGCTAATGTCCCACACCATCTCACCTGCGAAAGGC
Source organism: Galemys pyrenaicus (assembly GCA_019455555.1). Taxonomy (NCBI): domain Eukaryota; kingdom Metazoa; phylum Chordata; class Mammalia; order Eulipotyphla; family Talpidae; genus Galemys; species Galemys pyrenaicus. The sequence continues at coordinate 79,445 of JAGFMF010011015.1, forward strand.
CATTTATTACTTGATGAGGAGGAGCAAACCAGCCTAATATTTTTGCACTGATTTACCTTGGGTGGTTTTGTTGCTATTCTACAGAACGAAAGATTCTTTGTTTTTGTTTTCTGTTTCCCAAGCTGATCTTTTAAAATGGCTTTTTCTTTCCAATTAAAGAAATAGTACATGTTCATTATAGAAAATTTGACTGAGCATAAAGAAAAAAATTGAAATTATTCACAATCCCATTTGGTGTGAGTACTTGCTTTTGACGGAAACTTTTGCAGCATAATATTACTTTTTTACAGAAAGAGAAGTAAGTGGCCCCTTGGCTGTGCTGGTCACACGGAATTCTGGGAGAGCAGAGCAGTGCAGGCCTGGAGGAGGGTGAAGTGGAAGGGGGGCTGGCCACACTCGGGAGCCAGGGTCAGAAGGGCCAGCCCTGCCTGGCAGAGTGGGAGGGGGCCTGCCTTACTTCTACTGCAGCAGGACAGCATGGCCCTTCGTGCCAGCGGGCAGTGGCCACTCAGAAGGCCCCAGCCAGAGCTGGAGGCAGACATGAAGCAACTGTGGGGCAGCCCCATCCAAGGCTGTTTTCTAGATCCTTCCTGCTCACATGGCGGTGCCTCCAAGCTGGGTACAGGGCACATGTGCCCATTCTGCAATCTTTTCTGGAATGGGTGGATGGGGTAGCAGGACGGAGGGAGAATCGCTTTCTGGGTGTGCGCAAATGGACTGGCTGGGCGGAGAGGCAGTAGTAGGTCACTGAAAGAACTGGGAGGGGCCTGGGGGAAGCGGGTGCTACCTCGGTGTTCCAGAAAAGCATGGGCCCAGGTCTCGGGAATCCTGCCTGCCCTCTGGCTGTGACGTTCCCACCCTGCATCTGAGTCAGGTCTGAAAGAAGGAGCACTTCCACTTCGTGGCAGCCAGAAGGCCCCGCTTTTTTGTACTCGCACTTGGGCCCGTCGAGCCTGGCTTTGGCTGTCTGACCAGTGAGAGAAGTTGCTAAAGTCAGAACCCGAAGGTCAGTTCTTTCCACTGCCTGTCTGCAGGCGACACGTGTCTGCAGCTCTCTTGGCAAACACGCTGTCCACACGTGGATGGGAGGACTGGTCACCAGTGGGGCGCATGTGCTTGAGTCAGCACAGTGCCTGCCTGGGCTGCTGCGGGAGCCCGGGGCTGTTATCTCCTACCCTGTTCCAGTCAGTGGAAGCCAGGACAAGAAAACCAGGACCCTTAATTGTGTGAGTGGAGGGCTATCTGACAGAGGCCTGGTGCGACTTTAACTGTGTGCCGGCGGGTCGGAGGAGCCTGCTTCTCAGAAGCAGCTTGAGCCACGCGGAGTTGCGCAAGCCGTTTTCAATATGGGCTTAACTGACCCCGCTTACTCGCCATCCACAGGCGTCTCTGCTCTTCAAACCTTGTTTTTTCACAGCAGTGGGTGAAGCAGCCCTGTTTGGGGCGATGGCTGGTTAAAGCGACAGCACGCACGCCTGTCCCCAAGAGACAGGCATGAGGGGTGACAAGGGCCTCTGAGCGCGGGCCTCGCGCTCCTGGCAAGGTGGTGGCTGCTCCCTAAGGGTCACGGGGCACTTCTGCCACTTCAGAACGGCAGATCGCGCCAGAGAGGAAGCCTGGGTATCGCAGGCTTCTGAAAGTCACACAACACTTCTGCGTTGGAGGAACCCAAGAAGCTCTAATAGTAACAACAAAAAATAGCACCCCCTTCTTTTCATTGTGTGCTTCCAAGCAAAATGCTCCCTGCTCACGTCTCCTTTATGTCTTGCTGATAGAAATTACCTTTGAGGGCACCCAACGCAAAGAACGCGCCTTCAAGCAATGTGCCTGTTGTGGACGACAGTCCTCAGAAGCCGGAGCAGAAATATTGATTTAAAACTACCCAGACACCGGGCATGCAGTGCTGCTGCCAGAGCGGATCTGCCCGGCGCTCCACACCGGCGATTTAAAGTGAGCTTGGGAAACTGAAATCTACTGAAACAACATCAGTTGCTCTACTTCACCCCACAGAAGGATGGAAAGTCAGAACCGACTATAAGTGCTACTTGGTGGCATGTGAGACAGTATCGCGGCCACTGATTTTACAAAACTACAATGTCCTCTGGGCCGGAAGGGACCAGGCGCAAGTGGCCAGCGGAATGTCTAGTCCCTGTGAGGGGGGGGGGGTGTCTGCGATGCGGGAGTAAGACTGAACAACCCTGGCTGGGTCTCTGCTGTTTTAAAGACACATGATGTCTTCTTTCAAATTCCTTTCCTACATTTGTGTGTTCCCGCTTTTGCTTTTTCTCTTTTCAAATCCTTCCGCCTCCCAGGCATCGCCAGTGAAGACAGGATAGGCACATGTTAAAATTCTGTGCCCCAAACAAAGCTTTCAGAAATCAGAACCCGGAAATCTTAGAGGTCCGGACGTGGGTCTCAGCCCACATCCAGACTCGACCACCAGCAGAATGACCTTGTCAGTCACTCGTGGCCTTGACTCCCAGGCAGCTCATCATCCACTGAGGAGTCAGAGGCACGAACCCAGCAGTCTCTCACCTCCAACCCTGGACTCCCATCTGGCTTCCCCTTCTGACAGCAGCCACGGCGCCTCGGGCCATGCCAGGGAGTGTCTGCCTGCATCACACGGAGGCTGCGCCTGCTCCTTCTGTCCTCCCTCACCCGTCTCCACTCTTCATGAAAAGCCCAGAGACGCCAGAAAACCAAAGTGCCCCCTAAGATTGTGCGAAGAGCCCCACAAAACCACCTATTAGCCACTGAGGGCTTCAGAGGAAACCTGGGGAGGAGCCCTCAGGCCCTCGGGGCAGAGGCCCAGCACGGGCGGTGGACTGACATGTGGTGGTCAGTCCTGACGGCTGCCGTAACACAGGGCCACAAACTGGTACTCAAAACAACAGGAGCTCCTTATCCTAAAGTTCTGTAGACTCCAGGTCCAAAGTTGAGAGGCTGGTAGGGCTCTGCTCACACTGAAACCTGCCAGAAAGAATCCAGCCGCCCTTCCCGTCAACCTGGACTAGCAGCTGCATCAGTGAAAATCCACCTCCTCACCCCAGGGTGTACTTCTGGTCTGTCTGTGTCCCCAGGCACACAGGGTCAGGACCACCCTTCCAAGTTCAAGTCCCATCCTGAACTTGATGTCATCTGCAAAGACACTTTCCAAACAAGGTCACATTTGCAGGTAGTGGGGGTGGGCTGAGACTTCAACACCCTTTGGGGGTAACTCATAACCCCAGAATCACATTCTGAAGACTAAACTCAAGGGTGAAAGCTGGAGAGAATGACCCGAGGCCATTCTGAGTATAAGGGAAAGAGAAACCTGTGTGGAAGAAGGTAACATGGCTTGGGTCTTGTTTTGTTTTTCCCCCTATCTTATCTTTATTCAGAAATTTGATGTTCTGTTCATTATGGGGGCTTTTTTCTTTGTCATTATTTTTTAAAGACATCGCAGTATTTAGCTTAGGAAAAATAACTCCTTTCTCACTTGAAAGGTACATGAGATTATAATTATAGATTATAATTTTATTCTATTTTCCAAATTATGTTTATCGAGGTAAGGGAGGTTTACAACCTGTGTCTAGAGCCCCGGACCAGATGTATGGCCACGTGGGGAGAAGACATTTGTTTTTAGCGGCTGGGCAGGAGAGAGCTGGTGAAGAAGGAGGGGGTTCTCTCCCCAGCACAGTCCGATGTGCTCCTGTGCTCTGCTCCTCAAACAGGCCTGCAGCCCCCTCTTATCCCATCCAGAAGCCATTGCCTGTGGAGCACCCCAACCCCAGGTGCCGACAGCCTGCTCTGTCCCTACAAACTCCAGCCCAAAGTGCACCAGTGAGACGCCAAGCTGCCTGCAGGTGACCTGTGAAGGCCTTCTGTCCCTTCTTGGTGACACCTGAACTGTAGCCATTTGTATCCTCTTGCCTCTCACTCCTTATTACTCACTCAATCACTGAACCCACAGTCGGTGCTTGCAAGTATTTGCTAAGACAAATCAGCCAGAAGGTAAGAGAATGAGAGAAATAGCTTGTTTTGAAAACTTCACCATGGAGAAGGACCTTTGAAACCGGAGGCTGTTAGAGGCTTGTGGCCTATCAATTCCTGCACTGAATCTCTGTGACCTCTGCCCCGTGCTGTATTTTGTGGAAATCTTTGGCCCAGAAGATAAGCTAATCACTCCAAGGACAGGAGTGTTCCCACGCAAGGGGTTGATGCCTCTGCCACTGGCACCAGCAGCTCTTGGGCTCCACCCGTTGCTGCAACCCTGGGGGTCCCAGGAGGGTCAACTGAGCCCCCCAGTGGCTGGACTGCCGCTCGTCCAGTGGGAGGGGGTCTTAAAAGAGAATGGTAGAAAGGAGAAACCTCCTTCCCAAGATGCTGAATCCCAATCACCAGAAGCCACAAAAATGTTAGGTTACCTGGGGGGTGGGCTGGGGGATAAGGGTGTCTGAGGGTATAGATGAACATAAAGTCCTGGAGATGATCCGAGATTATCTGGGCACAGCATAAGTCCTTAGCGTGACAGAGCGAGGTCAGAGTGATTTCATATAAGAAGAACTTGATTTGTTCTTGTGGGCTCCATAGATGTAGAAATGGGTTATAAGCCAGAGGATGTTGGTGGAAAGATTTCTAGAAGCTGGGAAAAGAAAATCAGACTCTCCCCCAAAATCTCCAGAAGGGACACACCCCTAAGACCCTTGATTTTAGTCTCGTCAGAGTCATTGTGGACTTCTGACCTTCAGAACAACAGGATTTCAATTTTGCATTATTTTACGTCACTGCGTGGGTGATGCTGTATGACAGCAGAAGTGGCTCAGTGCTCCTCTCGCCTTCAGATGGGGAAGCTGAAGCCTGTGTTATCCCGATGATGCGGTGGCCCCAGTCCCTTCCCTGCAAGACGCGAAACACTCTTGTCAAGGGGACACCTGCCCCAGTGGCTTTCTGGGCTGGCGGGCTCACCAGACAGGCCTGAGTTCCGTGCCTTTGAGAAGTTCCACTTTGAGAAACAGTCTCCCTTCGGGCTATCAAGCATGGCATCCTGACTCTCTGAGATGACCTAGGGCTTCCAGCCAAGTCGGCCCCACTGCTCATCAGCTTTCAGCACAGAGGAGATTCTCAGCGACCCTCTGGAACCTACCCCTGGCAGGTCGCGCCATCTGTCTATAACACAAGACACGTTCCCCTCAGCCCAAGTTTCAGGCTTCCACTGACACACAGCCATTTGGCAAATAAATACGCTAGGCGAGAGAGAGCATGGGGGGTGCCTATCAAACTTTGCGGGTAGCTGTGTGAGATCACCGACATCTCGTAGGTAACACGGCTTAAATGAATGCCCGCAGCTCAGCGTTGGGACAAAGTTCGTGAGAAGGCCTCGCTCTGTGGGTGCTGATTGCTGGAGGAAGAGTCTCCATTATGTTCCCTGACATGTGGTGGCTTGAACAGGGTCTTTCTTGCGCTGGGGAGTTCACAAAGTGATGTGGGGGACCGGACGTGGCTTTATCTCCTAGCTCAGTCTAAATCTCTTTCTTTGATTTCCTTTAGAAGTCCGTAGGTCAAACTATGATAATCTGGTAGAATTTTTTACTCAGCAAGACCTGAATTCAGGATGTTCTTTTCTTTGGGTGGGTAGCAAAAATACAGCTGCTTGAATGTATACCTTAAAACTGACTATCTGGGGACCTCCTTTTGTGGCGCAGGGGTTAAAGTCTCAGTGCTAACAGGCTATATCGCCTGTCACTGCAGCCTGAGTTCGATCCCTGGCCAGGGAGCTGACCCGCATGGCACAGCAGACCTCTCCTGACTCGCCCACTGCTCCCCTCAGCGTGTTTCAGTAGATCCGCCTGTTCTGTTCCCCACTCTGCCTCTGGTGAATCCTCTCAACCTCCCCACACCTCTGGCCTACAACCCAGTTTCTTGTATGCATAAATAAATAAATCTTTTTAAAATACAAAACTGACTACCTCAAGGAACTTCTATGTCTATTTTCCCCTACTCTTCCCACTAACTACAACTAAAAATTCTGGACATTATATGTAAAGCAATCATAAGAAAACTCCAAAAAGGAGAGAAGCAGACTAGCTAAGGTCAGTACAAAAAGGGAAAATATAGACAAGTATTCTTTATGACTATAGAAATAAACATCTTTAAAGTAATACTAGCAAATACGATTCAGGAATACATAAGCATTATATACAGTGACCCAATGGGCTTTATTCCAGGGCTACAAGTCAATATTTGAAAGCCAATCAACCCAATTCTCCATATCAACAGGCTTCAGAAGAAAAATCCGATGATCATTATCAATCGAGTTAGAAAGAGGACATAAAAATCCAACACCTAATAATGATAAAGATGCTTGGTAAACTAGGACAAATGAGGACTTCAGAACTCGTGGAAGAGCTACAAAGACCCCTACCGTGAACATTAAGCTTTATAGGGAGATGGTTAGAAGCAAAGCCAAGGATGTCTATGCTCCTCTTTTATTTTACACAGTGCTAGAAGGTCTAGCCAGTATAATAAGGCAAGGAGATGAAATAAAAGGCCTACAGATCAAAAAGGAAGAAATAAAACTGTCCCTTTATACAAACTACCTACAAAGAAAATTCCAAGGATTCTAGAAATGAAAAAACAAAGAAGCTACTAGGACCAGCAAGTGCATCCAGCAAGGTTTCAGGATGCAAACCAAGGACGCAAAGTCAACTGCATCCCTAAATGCTGGCCGTGAATGAATGGACACCGACATTTAAAAAAATAACGCCATTTACATGGTTCAAGAAAAAGTAAAATACTTGTCAATCTAACAGAACAGGTAGAAGATCTGTATGCTAAAACCCACAAAATGCTAATGAAAGAATTCAAAGAAAACCTTCATGACTGGAGAGCAGCTGGTCCGCGGAGCAGAAGAGCCAACACAGCAAAGACATCATGTGCCACCAAAGTCACAGGCCAGTCGAAGGCAGCTAACTCCTATCAAAACCTGGCAAGCATTTTTGTATTGCTAGATACAGATGAGACTGTATATACTGCAATATAGATTTGCAGATGTTACCGGCGCAAGGAACTAGATAAAGGGCATAGCAGACCTTCCCTGCATTATTTCTTGGTGCAGCAAGTAAATCTACAAAATGTTGACAGAAGTTAAAAAAAAAAAAAGCTCTTTGCTGCACCTTCCATGAGCATGAACACCATGTGCGGGGCTCAGACTGCCATCTTCCAGAAAGATGCTGGCACCACTCCACTGGGTGAGAAGGGCCCCAGGAGGCCCGCCGCGGCACCGCCACACGTCAGGGTGGTGCTTGGTGTCCTTGGGGGAAAAAACAAGGAACTTGGGTTGACAAAGGCCATTGCTTGCAGCGCTTGTCACATGTGGAACAGGACGGGGTGTGTTATGCAGAGTGCTCCCTTCCCCCGAAGAGTCTTCGTTCAGGAGAATGTGTCTCTTGCCCCCCAATCTGAAGTTTTGGGGGCAAAAACTACATCTGCAAATTTGGAATGAGGCCAGGCACTGCTTCCTCGATGTCTAAGTCAGAAAGATGAGTTAATTCTTGAAGGGAACAACACCAAATTCCTGCTTTGACTCTGCAAGCCACAACAGTTAAAAGCAAGGAGATCCGGCAATGCTTGGATGGGATCTACATCTTGGTCCTGAGGCTGGTGAAGTATATCCAAGCTGTCCAGCTACAGACACAAGATGCCAGAGGATTCCTAAGGTCTGTCTGTGACAAATTTTAAAGAAGCAACAGAAGTCCTGTATTAATGTGAGGAAAACAAAACCAAGCCCCAAAGTGGCCTCTCCTCTCCTCAGGTTTTCTTGTCATTTTGAGAAAAGCTAACAAAGCATTCAAAGGGTTCAAGTAAAGTGGTGCCTTCGCCCCTCTAGTCCTTCCCTGCTTTGTAATGCTTCACACACTCCTAACTGCAAGGCATGATATCATGTCACATCCGGCTATCGGTCCATCGATCTGTCCTGTCTGTCTGCCTTGCTTCCCCAGGGCCTGTCTTGCTTACATTCTAGGTACTAAAAAAAGTTGCTAACTGAAGATGGGAAACTCAATCCTGTGTCATTTTAAAGATTTAGTTATTTATTTATGCAGAGAACTGGGGCACAGGCCAGAGTTATGGGAGGGTGAGAATATTCACCAGAGTCAGAGTGGGGAGCAGAACAGGCAGATTTTACTAAGATAGGAGTAGACGAGCTGGGAGAGGTCTGCTACAGCATGTGGGTCACCCTGGCTGGGGACAGAAACCAGGCCGCAGCAATGACAGCGCTGACACTGAACCCCTCGGCCCCATGTGTGTTTTTAGATCAAGAATTTCTGACTGGGCCTCCCCTGGTGGCGCAGTGGGTTAAGCAACGCACTACGAAGCAAATCGCAGCCACTGCAGCACGAGTTCGATCCCTGCTGCCGGCCAGGGCGG
>JAGFMF010011018.1:0-34032 GCA_019455555.1 Galemys pyrenaicus
CTGCTGCTTAGGTTCCGCTGCTTGCTGGAGCGGAGAGGTTGCTGGGGGCACTGCTTGTTCACAGATGGAGCCTGAGAAAGGGCTACCGTGACCCCTCCCGACCACCTGTTCCAAACAATAGAGATACATATGCTACGTTGGATTTGCTTACACTGTGATGGATGGGGTAACAGGTTTCCCCTACAACCTGTATAAAACCCCTGCCATTTCTGCTGTTTGGGGCTCATGCTTTTGGGGGCTCTCCCACTGAGCCCACCGGTGTGACAGTTAAATCTCTCTCCACCTCCCTGAGCATCGTCTAATTTCTCTGGGAAATTGCTGTAACAAGCTGAGCTGTTTAATAATGGAGACTGGTCAGGGGAGACCACATGTGACGATGTTTGAACTGAGGCTTGACTAAGGGGAGGCAGGAACACCCTGGCAGAAGGAATGGCCCGTCTGAGGCAGGAAAACCCTTGCCAGAGAGAATTCCACCAGGAAAGCACCAAGGCTGAGGACAGTTGGGACGTGAGGGAACCTCAAGATCGGAGGAGCTCAAGCTTTGAGCGGGGAGGTGGTTGTGCCGGCACCGACCAGACAGGATGAGAGGACTCTGGATTTCACAGTGAGTGTGGAGCCCATGCCATCCTTCTAGCACAAGGACATGCTCTGTCATGTTTTTAAAGGCTCGCTTGGCTGATGTGTTGAAGATAGACCGCAGGAGGGCAAGAATGGGGAGCCCAGCTCCTCAGTAATCCAGGGAAGGATGGTGGCTTCGCCCGTGCTGGTAACAGTAGATGCGGTGGCGAGGGGAGGGCCCCAGCAGTGCTATGTGTGGGGGAATTTAAGAGGAGATGGGGTTACCGTGGGCATTTTGACCTACTGGAAAGATGCAGCAGCAGTTGTTGGAGAAGAGACAGTTAAGCAGAGAAGGGAGTGGGGAGACGGGACAATGGCTTTTGGGTCAGGACGGGAAGATCTGAAGAAGTAGGTTTGTTTCAGGCTCTTTGTTTTTCTTAGTGGCGTATCTTTGCTTGTTTTTCCCCAGTGTGGGCTTTGTCGCCTCAGGCGTGGTCACCATAGTTTCCCCACCACAGTCCACGGTGCTCCCCCCACTTTCTCTCTTCCTCCTTCGCACCCCAGCCTCAGGATGCCTAGCTCCATGGTCAGCTTTTAAGGGTTGCTTATAAAGATTGTTTTTCTCTGATCCTTGGTTTCTTTGCCTTCCACCTGTGAGTGTCCACCTGGTGTTTATTCTTCTCCTTCTGGCTCACTTAGGATAATCCTCAAGTTCCACCCATGTTGATGCAAATACCATGAGTTTTTCTATTTGATCCCTGAGTCATAGTCCTCTGTGTGTGTGTGTGTTTGCATATACACCACATCTTCTTGATCCAGTCATCTGTTCTGGGGCGTTGGGTGGTTTCCATCTCCTGGCTACTGTAAAGCATGCTGCTGTGAACACAGGAGTGCAGGTTTCCCTTGAGTCAGTGCTTTGTATGCTTTGGGTAGAAACGTAGGCGTGGAATCGCTGCATCATGTGGTAGATCCATTTTGAAGAACCTCCAAATTCTTCCATAGGGGCTGGACCAGTCTCCACTTGTACCATTGGCCTCACCAGCGTTTGTTGTTCGTTTTTGTTTTGTTTTGTCTCACAGGTGCGAGGTGGTACCTCACTGTAGTTTTGATTTGTATTTCCAGATGGTAAGTGGGGAACTTTTTTTCCAATGCCTGTTGGTCACCTGTATGTCTTCTTTGGAGAAGGCTTCTCCTTGTTCCTTGATTGGGTTGTTTATTTTCTCTTTGTGAGTTTTATGAACTCTTTTAGATATCAGCCCTTGTCACATGTGTTTTGTGCAAATAATTTCTCCTATTCAATAGGGCATCTTTTGTTTTGGTTATTTTTCACTGTACAAAAACTCTTGTTTGATGTAGTCCCATTTGTTTATTTCTCTGTTTTCCTTGCTGCTGGAGATGATCCACAAAGATGTGTCTGAAGGTTATGTCATGGATGTTTGCTTGTGTTTTCTTCTGTGTATTTTATGGCTTCAAGCCTTTTATCCAATTTGAGTTGCTTTTTGGAAGTGTGAGGTAGTGTCTAGTTTCATTTCTTTGCACGTGACATTCCAGTTTTCCCAGCGTCATGTATTAAAGAAACTTTCCTTGTTCGGTGCACTTACTTTTTCATTTGCCATAGATTAGTTGTCTGTAAATGTGAGGTTTTAGTTCTTGGTTTTCAGTTCTCTCCTGTTGGTCTGAGTGTCTGTTTTTATTCAGGTACCGTGCTGTTTAATCATTCTGACTTCATGCTATAGTTTGAAGTCCAGAAGTTTGATGCCTCCATTATTTTCCTTTTTAGTCTGGAGACCTTTGGCCGTTTGTGTTTTTTGTGGTTCTCCTCCATATGAATTTCAGTAGTCTTTGTTCTCTTTAGTTGAAGAATGTCATTGGGATTTTAATTGGGATTGCATTTTATAAGTACATGAACCTTAAAGGGCTTTTTCTGATAACTTTCAATGAGGATGCCCCTATTTGTTGGACAGTTGCCAGCAATTTGAGCTGGACGAAATTCTTCTCATACCCAGTATTTTCCTGGCCTGAGTTTAATAGTGTGAGTTAGGAGCTCAGCCTACATAGGTCTTTGTCACACTGGACTCTACCATTGTCAGCTTTCTCCTCCTTCCCTTCCCAGCTTATGCATCTGGAAAAGGATGGAAGGGGAAGTGATCTGATAAAGTGTATAAGCCTAGAGGCTGCTAAAAAATAATCAAGAAAATCAAGTCAGACACAACCACGGGGGTACGTTCACAATGAGCAGTGGAACGCTTGTTCGTACACAGGTACAGTCCCCTCACACTGCACCTTCTGGAGGGGAATGTGGTGTGCTGAGCTTTAATTCCCTAGTTGAATAACCGTATTAAATGAAATGATGGCAAGATTCTCAAAACTGTCCTTCAAAGCAATGTTTCTGTTACAAAAGCCCAGCATGCTTGCCAAGTTGGTGACTGTACACGAGCAAAAGGGAGAAAATACTAGCATTCATGACACTGCCGCCTAGAGATTGTCACTGTTGACGTTTTCTTGCATATTCATTTATACATTTTGAACTTTCTTTTCTCATGACACGAAAGGGCATATCATTAAATTTTGGTTGTTCCTTATATAAACTCTTTAGACAAATTTTATATAATTACTGTAATTGTAATAGCTTTAAGGCATTTTTTATTCATCACCGTATTTTAATTTTTATCTTTTGCTTTTCCACTTGTGCGTGTGTTCCACTCACCCTCCACCAACCACCTGTGCCCATACCCATCTGGCTCCTTTCCCCACCTGCTCCCCCTTCCCCCATTCCCTCTTGCAGTCATTATATGTTCACTGAGTTCAAGACTCCTTCCTGCTCTGTTTTGCCTGTGTATGTTTTCTTCCCATTGTGTATGTATATACCAAGGGTGAGTGTAACCTACTGAAATCTCTCTTGCACTTCTTTTTTCATTTAACACAGTCACCTCACGGGCCATTCATTTTGTCCCAAATGCCACCCTTTTATCTTTTCACAGCTGTGTAATATTCCAAGAGTATAGATTTCAGTTTCATTATGCATTCATCTGTTGAGAAGCTGCCATGACTTGGCAATTGTGGATAGCACCACTATGAACATAGGTGTAAATAAATCAGGGCATTTGGGCTGTTTCCATATCGTGGTTCTTGTAGAAAGGGCTGCAGTGAACAGAGGAGTGCAGGTTTTGTTTCAAAGTAGTGTTTTTGTGTCCTTTGGGAGGAGAAACCTAAGAGTGGACTTGCTGGGTCACATGGTAGCTCTGTCTTTTGTGTTCTGAGGAAGCTCTACAGCTTTCAGTAGTGTCTGGGCCCATCCACATTCCCACCAGCAGTGCCAGAGGCTTTCTTTTTCTCCACATCCTCACATCCTTGCCAGCTTTTGTTGTTTCCAGCTATTTTGTAATATGGGCCATTCTCACCAGAATGATGTAATACCTCATTGTTGTTCTGATTTGCACTTCCCTAGTAATCAGTGATGTTGCACCTTTTTTGATGTGCCTGCTGGCCATTTGCATTTCTTCTTTGGAGAAGTGTCTTTTTAGTTCTGCCCATTTTTTGACTGGGTTGTTTGGGTTTTTTTATTGAGTTGTTTAAGATCTTTGATAACAGTCCCTCATTTGTCAATTTTGTACACCCTTATTATATGGTGTACAAAGAATTTCTCCCATTTAGTTGGATGTTTCTTCGTTTTGATTATTGTCTCTTTTGTGGTACAGAAGATTTTAGTTTGATGTAATCCCAACTGTTTATCTTCTCGTTTGTTTTCCTTGCTGCTGAGATGAGTCCTCAAAGATGTTTCTGAGGTTAGGTCATGGAACGTTTTGTCAATTTCTGTTATTTGATGATATCAGGGCTTACATTAAGTCTTTTATCCATTTTCAATTGAGTTTTGTATATGGTGTGAAATAGTAGTCTAGTTTCATTCTTTTGCATGTTGGAGTTCAGTTTTCCCAACACCATTTATTGAAGAGGCTTGTTTAGTTCTTTGCATTTATTTCAATATTAGTTGACCATATATGTGTGGTTTTATTTCTGGGCTTTCAGTTCAATTCCATTGGTCTGTGTGTTTTAATACTTTTTGTTTCAATACCATGCTAGTATTATAATGCCTTGAAGTCTAGGGGTGTAATATCTCCATGTATAATGGTTTTTTATCTGGAGGTGTAAAAAAAATCTCCATTTCAAATTTGCTGTTTGTCATTGATTTTCTATTCTTTGTTCAGCTTTGGGTGATTGTACAGTTCTAAGAATTTGTCGGTATCTTCTAGATTATTGAACTTGTTTGCATATAAATGCTCATAGTGATCTCTGATTATCCTCTGGATTTCCACTGTGTCTGTTTTGTAATTTCTCCACTTTCATTTATAATCCTACTTACTTAGGTTTTCTCCCTTTTGTTCCTTGTGAATCTTGCTAGAAGTTTGTCAGTTTTATTTTTTCAAAGAACCAGCTTTTGGTTTCATCTATCTTTGGGGTTATCTTTTTTATATCTACTTCTTTTATTTCTGCTTTAATTTTTTTTTCCTTCTATAGGTTTTTAGCTATTTTGTTGTTCTTTTTCTAGTTCCTTTAGGAAGGGGGATTAATTTGTTTCTTTGGTTATTTCTTGCTTCTTGATATGGACCTGTATTGCTATAAACTTTCTTCTTAATACCACTTTCATGGTATAGGATTCATAGGATTCATAGAATTCATAGGATTCATAGAATCCTATACATTCTAGAAAGTTGTGTTACCTTTGTCATTTTTCTTAGTGTATTTTTTTAATTTCTTATTTGATTTCCTCATTAACCCTTTGGTCTGTCAACAGCATGTTGTGCAGTCTCCATGTAATAGGTGGGTTCCTTGTTTTCTTTTCACAGTTGCTTTCCAGTTTGATGTTTTTATGGTCAGAGAAGATACTTGGTATGATTTTGTTGCTGAACGGGTGGATTCTGGTGTCTTAGTGATTCAGGAACAATCACCAGCACACCAGAATGAAGATTAATAAGCTCAGGTGTATTGCAAGAGAGACTCCTGACAGCAGAAGGGGGTCCAAGGGAGGAGTCTGTTACTGTTGGGGGTAGGTCTACTTTTAAAATCTCTCATCAGAACTTTTCCTCTCCCTCCAAAGCTCCTGGGGGCTTCTTCCTTCTTTGGGTACTTTTTCACTGCCCCACCTTTGCCTCATTGCCCCCTTTTTCCACCAGAGGTGTGAAGCAACCACAAGAGCTGTTCTTTCCCCAAACCTCTCGTTGCCAGCTCATGCCAGCCAGCTCTGTGGCTGTCAGTCTTTGTCTGCCAGACTTTGCCCCCTGCCTCTTTAAGTACCCCCTGCTCCGTCAGTTTCAGTCTTCATGTATTGGTTGATGTTTGTCTTGTGATCTAGTAGGTGGTCAATCCTGGAGAATGATCCATGTGCCTTTGAGAAAAATGTGTATGCAGGTTTTGGTGGGGGCTGCAGCGTCCTATAGATGTCTTTTAGGTCCATGTGGTTTAGATCTTCATTTAGGGCTATTGTGTCTTTGTTTGATTTCTTTTTGTTTATCTCTTCCTTGGTGAGAGTGAGGTGTTGAAGTCTCCTACCAAATACATACTTTGTCTCCATTGTTTACAGAGCTGATAGTAATTGTCTAATGCATCTTGGAGCTCCTCCATTTGGTGCCTATATATTGGTGAGTGTTATGTCTTCCTGGTGTACTGTCCCTTTGATCATTCTATAGTGTCCTTCATTGTTTCTTGTCTCCTTTTTTAGTTTGAAGTCTGTTTTATCTGATATAAGTATAGATACCCCTGCTTTCTTTTAGGGCCCATTTAATTATAGAATGGTTTCCAACCCCCCCCACTTTTTTATTTATTTGTGCATACTCCAACCCTTTATTTTCAATCTATGTTTATCTTTAGAAGTTAGGTGTGTTTCCTGTAGACAGCAGAAGGTTGGATTCTGCTTTTTAATATGGCCTGCTCCTCTGTGTCTTTTTATTGGTGAGTTTAAGTCATTAACAGCTATGGTGATTATTTATATATGGAAGTCTGTTATTGCCATTATGGTCATTGTTTTGTGTTTCTATTCAGTGTCCAGTTCTGTTCCTTCCTCTGGGTTTAGATTTTAAGGCTTCTTGTAAAATTTCTTACAAGTGGGGGCAGGGGCTCCTGTGGCTTTCTGGGACCAGACTTCTTGGAGTTTCCAAAGGCTCCTGATGTAGAGTCCGGCACCACAAGGCTCCGGCTGTGGCCCTGTCCATTGGCAGGTGCAGCAGGCTGAGGGGGATGCTCTTCCTGGTGTAGCTTGGAACAGCTGAGGGTTTCCGATGCAGGGCACGGCAGTGCGAGGCTCTGGTTATGGCCTGGTCTGCATGGAGGCGTGGGCCAGTTCAGTGGTTTGGCAAGGCCTTGGTCTTTCAAGATTGCAGCTCAGGAAGCATAAAGAACAAAGGTTTATTTTCTCTGCTCAGAGGTACTGGTGGCTGGCATTGTGATCCTGTTCTCTAGGTGGCGCCAGAGGGCTGAGTGGGTTGTATTTACCAGTGTGCAGGGGGTTGCTCCATTTATGTAATTTGTAGCTCAGGAAAAAGGAAAAGGAAAGTTCTGTCTACTCCTGTGGAACTAGCAGCTGATGCTGAGGTCTGGATTACATCTTTGGGGGTGGTTCTAGATATAAGGTGGGACGTGGGGGGCTCTGGGCTGTGTCCCAGTCCAGGCTGGAAGATGTTGGCCAGCTTGATAAGTTGGGCTCTTTTTTTTTTTTTTTTTTTTTTTTGCCCCTTTTTGGTTCTTGGGTATCCTAAAGAAGTGCTGGTGTCTATAACTGGTTCGCCGTATCTCGGTTTTGCTAAGAGCTTCTATTAGAGTTTAAGCTCACACTCTATTCCACCATGTTGGGGCATTTCATTCCTTTTGGCATGATCATAAATGGGACTTTGTTCCTTATTTCCCTGACTTCTGATATGTTAATTGCATAAAAATGCTGCTGAGTTTTGTGTATTGAGTTTGTATCCTGCCAGTTCACTGTACACATCTATTATTTATATTAGCTTTTTGGTAGTCTCCTGGACTCTCTGTGTACAAGACTTCTAATACTATGGTGAATAGTAGCTATGAGAGTAGACATCCTTGTTTTGTTCCAGATCTCAGAGGAAATGTGTCATATCTTTTATTTTTGGGTGGGTTTCATTTATTCCCATTTTATTGAGCGTCTTATCATGAAATGAATGTTGGATCTTGTTGAATGCTTTTCTGGCATCTCCTGAGATGGTCACATGGTTTCTGTCTCTAGGTCGACCTGGTGAATGCCAGTGATTTGCACATGCTGAACCAACCTTGCATCCCTGGGATGAATGAAGCTCACTTGACAGTGTTGAATGATCTTTTGTTATGTTGCTATGTTTGGTTTGTTAGGATTTCGTTAAAATATTTTTACATCTTTGTTCATCAGAGATAGTGTCTATAATATTTTTCTTGTAGTGTCTTTGTTTGGTCTGGGGGTCAGGCTAATGCTGGCCTCAAAATGTGCTGAAGAGTTTACTTCCCCCCTTTTTTTTTTGACCTTGAGTAGGATAGGTATTGATCTTCTTTGAAGGTTTATAGATATCACTGGAGGAGCCATCTGGTCCTCTGATTTTGTTCTAAAGAGATTTCTCATTACTCTATCAGCACTTATGATTGGCTGTTTAAGCTGTCTATTTTATCCTGACGGACTCTGGGGAGGCTGTATGAGTCTGAAAATTTATCTGGTTCTTGTAGCTTTTCCAGTGTGCTTGCATGGAGACTTTTGGAGTAGGTTCTTATAATCCTATTAATTTCTGCAGTATTTGTTGTGATTTTTTTTCTTTTATTTCTGATTCTGTTGATTTGGGTTTTCTCTCATTTTCTTCATGAGCCTAGCTGTTGTCTTGTCAACTTCATTAATTCAAAGAACCAACTCTTGGTTTCACTGATTGTTTAAACTGTTTTGTTTTGTTTTCTCTTATTTCATTTACTTCCGCTTGGTCACAGCATGTTTTGTTGTGATATTTTTTTTGTGTGTGGTTTTTTTTTTTTGATGGTTAATTTCTTGCTTTATTGCAATGTGGTCTGTGAAGATGCTTGATGTAATTTCTATATTTGTATATTTTCTGAGACATGTTTTGTGTCCTAGTGTATGATCTGTTCTTGAGACTGTTCCATGTACATTAGCAAAAAAAGTATTTTGAGAAAGAAATCACCTATAAATGCCCAATAAATCATCTAACAAGGCATGTAAAGACTTTATTTCCCTGTAGATGATGTATCCCTTAATGCAGTAATTAGTTGAGGTTTCTGACAATTATTGTATTTTTGTTGATACGTTGTTTTAAACCTGGTAAGAGTTTGTATAATTTGGTGTGTAAATATTAATAAGTCATATCTTCTTGGCGAAATGTTTCCTTAATCACTGTATAGTGTCCATCTTTGTCCCTGATGACCTTTTTAGTTTTTGAAATGTCTAGTTTATCTGACTTGATAGGCAGTTCTGCTTTTTCTCTGAGTTAGTAGCATTCATGTACTAGTCCAACTATTTATTTTTAGTTTGTTTTTGTCTTTCAGTGTTAAATGGGTCTTAAAGAATGGCATCCACAGTTAAAAATTTTTCACCCACATTGTTTTCTTATACCTATTAATTGGTAAATTCAGACCATTCTGATTTAAGGTGATAATCAGTCATTTTGGTCTTGACTTTTGATTTTTTTTTTTTAAAGATTTACTTATTTATGCATACAAGAACTGGGGTACATACAGGCCAGAGTCGGGGGAGGTGGGAGGATTCACCAGAGACAGAGTGGGGAGCAGAACAGGCAGACAGACTGAAATACACTGCTGAGGAAAACAGCCGGTAAGGCAGGAGAGGTCTTCTGCACCATGTGGGTCCCTTCCCTGGCTGGGGATCAAATCGTGCTGCTGTGTGCTGATGCTTCCCAGGGAGGCCAATTGTTTGTTTTTCTATTGTTTCTTTTTTCATTTGTTTCTCTCTGTTCTTTCTGCATGGCTTCCCTTAGTAATTTCATTGTTCTTCATCTGTGGGTCTCTATGTTTTGGTTAGTGGTTACCATGGGGGTTTTACTTAAATTCCTGTGTTTTGGGTCATTTTTGAGCTGGTATCTTCTCTCCAACATTCACCTATACTGGTTCTACCCATTATTCCTTGAACCCTTTATGAATATTGACTAATAATCTTTTTTTAATGATTTATTTATACATACAAGAGCTGGGGTACAGGCCAGAGGCGTGGGAGGTGAGAGGATTCACCAGAGACAGAGTGGGGTGCAGAACAGGCAGACTGAAACACACTGCTGAGGGGACCAGAGGGCGAGGCAGGAGAGGTCTGCTTTGCCATGTGGGTCCCCTCCCTGGCCAGGGATCAAACTCACGCTGCTGTGCCATGGATGCTTCACAGTGTGACGGTGACGCTCAACCTGCCATGCCACCAGGGAGGCCCTGACTAATAATCTTGTTCGTGCTTCTGGTTTTATATTACTGTTTTCATTTTACTCACGAATTTGTGATTCACTTTCTGTGTTCTTGGAGAATTTTAATTTCTTTAAAGGTAGATCTAGAGATGGCAAACACTACTGGCCTTTATTTCATCTTCATACTTGAATGGTAATTTTGCAGAATAGGGAATTCTTGGCTGGCAGTTCTTTTCTCTTTTCTGTTAGGGTTGTGATCACTTCATTCCTTGCCTGGAGAGTGTTTGGGATCATGTTACTTTTTTTTTTTCTTGCTCCCTACAAAATGTTCCCTTTATCTTTGATTTTTGATAGTTTGACTATGACATGTCTCAATGTGAATCTTTTTACATTTAAAAATTTAGGTGTTCTCTCTCCTTCCTGCACATCCATATTTATTGGGATGTTATCAGCAATAATAGAGAGAGAGAGAGAGAGCGTGAGGGAGAGAGGGAGAGAGGGAGGATCCACTGCTGTACTGTGTTTTTGTGGTCTAAACTTCCTACCCCGACTCGTGGCTGTCCTGGTGGGAGGAGCAAGGCTCAAGCTCTGGAATAATTTGCACTTGGTCAGGAGGTGGCGCTCTCTCTGTGTGTGTGTGTGTGTGTGCATACACTATAGCTGTCTACAATGGCCACTGCCACCCCACCCCCACCTCTGCTGCTGCTTCTTCAGGGCTGGGGCATGTGCATACCCTTTGTTTGCTTTCCCAGCATATTTGTGAGTTCACTCTATAGTCCTCTCTGCTGTGGGGCTTTTAGTGGCGTCTGGTCTGGTTCCCCCAGGCTTCTTTGATCTCTTCCAGATGGGAGCGAAGGGAGGGAGCGGGAGCGTTTGGTGCCTATACCCCCTGACTCACAGAGCTCCAGTTTCCTTCTGTGCCTGCAGAGCCCCCCACAGTGGCAAGTAGGGTCTATGCCCAAGGGCATGACAGCAGAGTTCCTCCAGGGAATTTCAGAGTGTCTGGCTTGCCCCATCACTGCTTGTGGGTCTACCCCAGCCCAGACAGGTTGGAGCTTCTTCCAACCTTAGTTCTGAATCTCCTTGCAAAGTGCTGGGACTCTATAATGATAAGAACACCTGGATGTTCCTATGAGCAAGTTTTTTATTTAATAGTTGTTTTTAAGGGAGATTCCAGCCTCTCCATTGCTGTGCTATCTGAGCAGGTTTTAAGTGTAAGTTTAAAATAATCAGTAAGCCATGTTGTAGACAGATGTGCTGTCCACCAGGCTTTGCTCTGTTTACAGAGCTCAGGCCAAGTAGACCTAGCATTGTGCTTAAGAGCCCTGGGACCTTCAGAAAGGTAAATGGGCACCAGCTGCGTTAGCCAGCAACCTTAGTCTGTCCTTTGACACTTGAAACTGGGCACTGGCTTCTCCCTAGCCATGAAAGTTCTTGACAGCCTTTTCTTCAAATAGAAGACAGTTTTGTTTGCATCGACAATCTGTTGTATGATGTAAACCCTGCATCCAGGATCCCTGCTAGATCTCTGAGGTCACTTGCTGCAGCTTTCTTAGTGCTCACCTTGCGCTTTGATGAGATGGAAGCAGCTTCTTTCCTGAAACCTCATGAGCCACCCTCTGCTAACTTGAGCTTTTCTTCTGCAGCTTCCTCAACTCTTTCAACCTTCACAGAATTGAGAGTTGTGGCTTTTCTGGGCTAGGCTTTAAGGTTATGTTGGGACTGGTTTGATGTTCTATCCAGACCACTAAAATGTTCTGTAAACTAGTAATAAGACTTTTAATCTTTCTTATCAGCACTGTGGGCACTGGAGTAACACTTTAATTTTCTTAAAGAGCTTCTTGCATTCATGGCTTGGCTCTTTGGTGCAAGAGGTCCACGCACATCCTGTTGTGGCTTTTGACATTCCTCCCTCACCATCTTCATCACTTCTATCTTTGGATTTAAAGTGAATGACTAGTGACTGCTTTTACTTGAACACTTAGGTTTCTAAGTGTTCTAACTGTAGGGTTACTGATTGGCCTTTTTTTGTGTCTTTTTGTGTCTCAGAGAATGAAGCGGCCCAGGAATGGGTGAGAGAAGGAGCAATCAGAACACACACAGTTACAGATTAAGTTTGGCATCTCATGAGCATGGAAGACCCCTCCAATTACAGTAGTGACATCAGAGATCACCTTAACAAACAATGAAGTCTGTAATAGTGTGAGAATCATCAAAATGTGACACAGATAAACAGTGAGCAGTACTGCCCACGGACTTGCTACGTGCAGGGCTACAGAACCTGGGTTGAAATACCTGCAAAGAACAAGAGACGTGAATAGTGATACACTGAGTAAAGACCTGGAAACTCGGGGACTAGAGTGAGGGAAGGCACTTATCTCAGTGAACAAGGTAGGACATGCATGTGTGTTCAGGGGAATCCTGACAGATATTTTAAGTGTATTCATGGCCATTCTTTCCATATATTTTACTTATTTTGGGTTATGTTTCTTTTTATGGGGCCATTGCAAAGTGAAATTAAGAGATTATTGATGAAGTAAATCAATTTTCAGATATCTTGATTTTAGATTGGTTAATACCTAGCGCCTTTGGAGAAATCCCCAAATGTTATTGACCCCTTGGCCCTTGGCATCCCGGTTTCAGCTACCTGCTTGTGACCCACCTCTCCATACCTCATGAAAATGTCTGTTGATTGAGTCCTATGTGCTGTGAGGCAAAATCTCCAGTGCCTGTCACTCAGGGAGCTAGGTAGCAAGGCGGCCAGATCTACTTCTCCAGCTTCTCACCTAGTTCTACAGCTTCATGTCATGATACCAGCTCTTTTATTGCATTTGTGGGGGGAATGAAGCATGACTGAGATTTGCCAATTCAGGGAAGCCCTAAAGGTCTTAGGACACATGTTGAGTGTCAAAAGTGTTCATAAAATCTGTTTCTCATGATTGTATTAGGTAAGATTATATATTACATAAGAGCAAAAAATCTACATTGGTTATAGATATGGTACAGTTACTAGTTTAATTTGTAAGTTGAAGTTAACTTTGTTTTTTTGGGGGGTGGTGGAAGGTCATTTTTTCAAAACTAAAGTCACCTTTTTTGTTTTTTGTTTCAGTGACCTCGTTTTAGACATTAAAATTGAATTCAAAAGGTTAGTCTTCTAGTTGATTGTTGATCAAGGCTTTGTTTTTTGCCTCAATGATTTAATTTGATTCCAGTGAATTTTACTGAGAGCACCTCTACCAATTATCCTAACAATTATCCAGACATGCCAGACTGCCCTTGAGCTACTTATCCCATGTCCGGAAATGAAGTCAGTGATTAAAGACTTTATGACAAGACCCTCGGGACTATGAAGGTGATTGATTCCTTCACTATATGTGATGGACTAGAGCAACAATCAAGATTACCTGGTAAATACTTTTCTTCAGTGACCTACACTTAAGTGGTATTTACACAATATGTATTTGTGGAAACATTGCTTTGGGAACAGTATGTTTATTGTCAGTGATTTTCCATCCTCAGAAACCCAGAACTTAAGTGTGCGCACTGGTTCGAGCATAAGACACACTCTGATCCTGACCTTCACTTCCTATCTCATTTTACAATTAGGGAGTATTCTAGTTTTCTATTTTTCAAGAGTTCATCTCCTTTATGAGGTTTCATCTCCTAAGCTGCATTATTAGGGAACTTTTTGAAAATAATTACTGAGATTTCATTCTCACAGTAGAATGGCAGCTCCTTTTCAGTCAGGGTGAATTAAAAAGTGTGAATGTTTATTTAGCTTGAACAGCTTTTAGAATTTATTGATAATGTATCACTCATGCCTGGATGTCAGACAATATACTGTTCTGAGACTGACTCCTACAGAGGAACTTTTCCAAAAATTGTGTAATGCAATATGTCACTTTCTTCATTCTCCTCCCTCCTGCTACTCAGCAACAGTTGCAAACCACCTGTTAGAAAGGGCAAAATTAGTTTGGCTGTTACCTTTTGTCCCCAGAACACTTTGTCATCTATGACATTTGAGATTTTATTACAGAAGTTCATTAATTTGATTTGAAGTTCCAAAGCACCTGCCATTATATGGGTGAGTTTGGTTGATATCATGGGTTCTAAGACAATTAGAATAGGGGGGAGAGAGAAAGACTAGAAACTTCAAGGTAATCATTTCCCTTAAGATTAGAATGAGGTTTCTGTAGTATCAGATCTTGTCACCTCTTATAACAAATATTCATTCAGACCCTGGGGATTTAGGAATCGTTGAGGACAAGAATACACACCATGGAGAAACACTGAGCCTTAGTAACAGGGTATCAGAACTTACTGTAGGAGTTGTTGTTTGATACTTTTAGCCTCTAAGAGTGGACACTGCCCTAGATTGATGAGTGTCTAATCTTATAACTTGATGTCTCAATCATTAAATAATTGGTAAAAAAGTAGCAATCCCTTATTTCAAAAAAGAGAGGTTGGTGCTTGGTAATTTGGTGTTGGCACATGACCTCTTAATAGATTCAGAGACCCCTGCTTAATTAATGTTTCATGAGTTTATGTCCAAGAGAACAGGATGTGCTGTGAGACCATTGTCTGGGCTGCTGGTCTTGTTTTGAACCTAACAACGTGATTCCTCTTTAAATTTTCATATAAATAAAATTCAGGTGTCAAATTATATATATCCGACTTTTCTTTCTAAATGTATCATTCCATATAAAAGTGAGGAAACTTGCATTTATTTGCCAGTGTAAACAATTTTTTTCATAGTTGTAGATAAATTCTGTCATAAGTGGAAGTTCCTTCATTTTATTATTCATTGTTCCACTCTTATTCAACCCGAGTCAATCATTTGTTCAATTTTACTTCATGTCTCATGAGCGATGACTAGTTATTGAGTACTATGACACTAGTCATCTAGTCATTGGTGGTTATGGTAGATGCTGGAAGTTACTAGTTAAGTAACTAGTTAAGTAGTTAAGTAGTTACTAGTAGTGCTATTTACTGATAGTTCACAAGGACTAGTGCTAGTTAAGTGCTAATTGGGACTGGTCAGTAAGAATTAGTTGACTACTAGTCGACAAGCACAAGTTAGTACTAGTTATACTAGTTATGCACCAGCCAAGTTAGTAACTAGTTGAAGACTAGTGGTTTATTTGGTGAGAACTAGATTGCTAGTTGGTAACAGACTAGTTAGTACTAGTTACTAGTCAGCAGTATTTTAAAATACTGTGGCAACTAGTAATTAGTACATTAGTGACTAGTGGCAACTATTTGGTAAGGGCTAGGTGACTAGTACTAGTTGGCAGTTAGCAACTAGTCAGTGAGGACTAGTTCAGACTAGAACCAGTTAATCTAGTGGCAACTACCAGGTAAGGACTAATGCCAGTTAAGTACTGGTCAGCTATTAGTGGTTAGTGAGGACTAGTTGAGACTAGTACTAGTCAGCAGTTAGCAACTAGTGGGGACTACCAGTTGGTTTAGACTAGTGAAGACTAGTACCAGCTAAGTGCTAATAGTGGCAAGGACTAGTCACTGAGGACTAGTTAACTAGGTGATGGCTAGTCAGTGCTAGTTAATGTACTAGTAATAGGGACTAGGTGAACACTAGTTGACAGGTGAGTACTAGCAGTGAGTAGGGGCATCTGACTAGCACTAATCCTCAATTAATTTGAGGACTAGTTGGCAAAGAAACAGCTTTTGTGGTTAATGACTAGTTAGTGCCAGTTAAATCTAGTCAGAAGTTAGTGACGACTAATGACTAGTTGGGGAGGACTAGGCAGTACTAGTTAATAACTAGTTAGCAATGGACTAGTTGGTGAGGACTAGCCAGTGCTGGTTAAGTACAAGTCAGTGACTAGGTGGGGACTACTTGACCAGCTAGTGAGGACTAGATATGCTAGTTAGCAATTAGCAACTCATTAGGATTAGTGGGTGGAGACTAGTGCTAGTTAAGAACTAGCTGGCAGCTAGCAATTAGGCAAGGACTGGTTAATTGGTAAGAACTAGTGACTAGTTAAGATGGGCTAACTAGTTAAGTACTAGTAAACAAGTCAGTGAGGACTAGTCGGTAATGACTAGTTGTATGGGGACTAGTTAGTGCTAGTTAACTTGTTGGCAATTAGTGACAAGGGCTGCTGGCAAGGACTAGCTAGTGGTTAACTAGTCAGCAATTAGTGACCAGTTGAGATTGGTTAGTGAGTAGATGGTGCTAGTTAGGTACTAGTTGGCAATTAGTGACTTATCAAGGACTGGTTAATTAAGGACTAGTTAGTACAGTTAACCAGCCATCAACTAGTAAGATTGGTTAACTAGTTAAGTACTAGTCTGCACCTAGTCAGTGAGGACTAGTTAGCAATGTCTAGTTGGACAGTGACTAGTTAGTGCTAGTTAAGGACTAGTTGGCAAATAGTGATCTAGCAAGAACTAGTTAGTTGGCAAGGACTAGTTAACCAGCCAGAAATTGACTAGTTAGTGCTAGTTAAGTGCTAGCCATAGTCCTAGTGGTTACTTTACCAATGACTAGTGGGGACTAGTTAGTGCTAGTTGAGTACTAGTGATTGGCAACTAGTTAGTGGTGACTATGACTAGATGTTAGAAGTGGCAACCAGTTAAGACTGGTTAGTGGTAACAGGGCTAGTTAGTGCTAGTTAAGAACTAGCCAGCATTGGTGACTAGTTGACTGAGATATAGGGCAGGTCAAGTACTAGTCAGCAGTGACTAGTTCACGGGAACTAGTTACCAGACTACTCACTAGTTAGCAACTAGAATGACTAGTTATGACTAGTGCTGGTTAGGTACTAGCCAATGATTAGTGACCACTGATGGAATGAACTAGTACTAGTGCTAGTTAACAATTTAACAACAAATGGCTAGTTGACTAGTGCTAGCCAGAAGTTAGCAGCAACCAGTTAACAGACTGGTTAGTGATGACTGATATGAGGGCTAGTTAGTACTAGTTAGAGCTAACTGGCAACCAACCACTAGTGAAGACTAGCTAACAATGACTAGTTGACTAATGACTAGTTGACTAGTACTAGCCAGCAGTTAGCAGCTAGTTGTAACTGGTGAGGACTAGCCAGTGCTAGTTTACTAGTCAGCAGTTAGTGACTAGTACTAGTTGTGTAAGCCCAGCTAGCAACTAATGGCAACTAGTTAATACTAGTTAATTGCAAGTCAGCAGTTAGCTAGTGGGCTAATTGGTAAGGACTAGTACCAGTTAAGTACTAATCCATATAGTGGCAACTAGTTGGTGAGGCCTGTACTAACCAGCAGCTAGCAAGTAGTGGGACTGCTAGTTAAGTGCAAACCAACAGCAACTAATTATTAGCTAAGGACTACTGGAAACTAGCTATGACTAATTACTAGTTGAAGACTAGTGATTACTAGTCAAGTACTAGTTCTAGTACTAGTCAGTAGTTACTGGTGACAATCAGTTAAGCACTAGTGAAGTGCTAGTATGTACCTACTAGTTGGTGTGATCTAATGACAGCTAGTGATCACTAGTCATGACTAGTGGAAACTATTACTAATCACTAGTTGCCACTACTCAGCAAGCTAGTTAACTGTAGCCTGGTTATTGGCTAGCTACCCAGCTGGTTATTTGCTCTTTAGTTGGCTAGTGAACTAGGTTAATCTAGTTAAGTAGGTTGGATAGTTGGGAAGCTATTTGGCTCACCAGCTACTTGGTTGGCAAGTTAACTGGCTAGTTAGCACACTAATTAGCAAGTTAGCTATTTATTCTACCTTTTGTTCCAGTTACCATTTCCTCTCTATCATTCTGTCTTCATTCTATTGTGCCTTTAAGTGTGCCATCAATCTTCCTTTCCAACCTTTCATTCTGTTATTCTTTCATTCTGTGGAGGCTTTAATCTAGTTATTTCCTATAATTTTAGCAAGCCTTCAAGAAGGAAGTGTATGGGCTGACTTACCTGCACTGTGCAGTCTTCAGTCTCTTCTCTGCCTGTTTCTGTCTGCACTCCACTCAGCAACTTACCTGTGCCCACTGATGTTCTCTCACCTGTGGCTCCTTTTCCCCCAGCCCATGCACACTCCATTCTTATGCCCCCACTTTCCAGATTCCCTTCTCTGATACCGTTACACAGACTGCAACTGCAACACTAACACTTGTCACTGCTCATACATCATAACCCCTGCCCTGGTCTATCCCCACAACAAACAGAACACCCACATACTTGGCATACTTGGGGATGCTCGTTCAAGGTTCTGCTTCTGGACTGGTCAATAGTTAAGCTGGTATCTGGGAAGCAACCTTCCAAAGAACCCTAACACTGTGACACCAGGGGCATAGATGTTCACCTGCAAAACCCACTCGTATTTTCATCAAACTGGCCAGGATGTAAACTGCCTTCTAGGAAGTGATTTATTTCCATGTTCTTCTGACACTAGTAAAAACGGTGATCTGGGTGTTTGTCATGTGTCCCCCCATGTCGTCATGTTGGCTGTTCCCAGAGCACCCACAGCATCCTCAGAGCTACTGGGTGCACATGGATGGCATTTTCCCTTGGGGTCTCATCTACATGGGGCTTTTTGTTTACCCTTTGAGAATGTCATAAGTAAACCAGCCTGTTCTTTAAAAATTCCTTTTCTGCTAGAGGATGCATTTCCCAAAGCCACGCAGTCCCCCAGATCCCCAGATCAGTCCACGCTGTCAGAGTGCACTGCTGAGACTGGATGTTGGCACCACCCCTGTGTGGGGCTGGGCCCAGGGCTGCCCTCACGTAAGATCACTCAAGCTCCCTGAGCAACTCAAAGAACCCCTTACTTGTCATGTGTGACCACAACAGGATACAGGTGCATGGTGGTTTTAAACAGAAGGTGGCAAAGTGAGCATATCACTACCACGTTGATATTTTAGAAACAGCCTGCTGTGAGTGGCATTTCAGGTGGATTCCGTTCTTGAAGGGACACCCTCGCACCTCAGCTTGGTGAGCTCTACTAGGCCTGCCAAAGCGACTGTTTTTTAGGGTTTTACTTGGCAGCTGAATGAGGTTGGACTGAGGCACCTACTTCTAGCAATGAAAAGTAGAAGGTTGGTTACAAGGAAATGAAAACCATCCACTCTCAGATGCATGGAGTTTCTGCAGGGCCCGCATTCTGTCATTAAGTGTGTTGTTCAGCTTCACCTGGATGGGATTCAAGTGTGTGAACACCAGTCCACCAAGGTCCTAGTTCCTGCGGCATTAGCAGCAGAGATGGGAGCTGCATGACCTACATCCTGATCCGACCGACCGCTGAGGCTGCTGGGAGGTTCTGAGCCTGCCCCCAGGAGTGGATGGCTCTGTCGCCCATCTCTAAGCCAAGGAAGCCGTCACTTCCCCATATCCGCAGGTGTCTCCAGAACTTCTGCCCACAGGCGCTGGGTCTCCTCCAACTCAGAAGAGCAGCCTGGTGGGACAGGGCTGGAAGTGGGAAGGGAAGGAAGAACAGAATACTATGGCTGTCAGAGATTAAGAAGAAATTCCAAGGTGCTTCCCAGAGGCTCTCCCCAAGAGGGTCACGTTGGTCTGGGCCTCCCGGGGATAACACATCATACCCACCGTGCCGTGGCTGTCATGTCTGAGTACAATCTTTTGACCTTGGTAAGTGTGAGAAAATAGGAAGAGAAATGGTGGCCATTCAATAAATTAGACCCAGAGCAGCACCCTGAGAGCAAAGGTCCCTGGAAGTTTTACACCTGAAGTGAGGGAAGTATGGATCAGGCTTTTGAAGTGTTACATGGACAACTGAGATAAAATCTGAAATTTTAATTTATCTGACTTCAGTTACCAACACCCTCACTTAGCACCCATGAATTGAGGTTGGGGGGAGGTCAGGAAAAACCCTGAGCTGGAAAGCACAACCAGTCAATCCCCACCCCAATGCGGACAGTATTCTGATAGGATTTCTTTCCTCGGGTGTGGCCATATTATTCATTAATAAAAAGTATATGTATTTTTTAAAAGCTGACCTCCCACTTCTTTATTATGCAGCGCTTGTTGCTTTATTCTGTGAGGGGGATGGTCCCAAAGCCCACCACCAGCACAGTACCTAGCACTTGCCCCGCTGTCACGTTCAGCAGGTTTGCATCTTTGGGGGGACTCGTCCTCCTTTGGTAGCTTGGAGATGGCGAGTGGTTCTGTAAACAAGCAGGATGAAGCCCCGAAAGCTGCCCATGAAGAGACCAGTGTAACTGAACAGCTAGTCTCCCTCCACCGAGTGCCCTTGAAATCTCAGACACGTGGGGGGAAGGGAGAGGGCGTTGCTGTCCTGTGGCTAAGACGAAGCAGTAGCTCGTGGGGTTACAAGCTCAGTAAAAGGACTTGCCTCAGGTGACCTTGAAATTCCCTTTCCCCTTCTCCCATTGCACCTGAGTTTTCAGTAGAAAACCTCCCTCAACTGACAGGCCTACAAAACCAGAGTGGAAACCCCTCCAGTGGGCCCCTCGTGGCTTGCAGGGGGTCCATAGAGGGGACGGTCTGCCTGTCAGCTGAGCTTTCATATCTTGCTTCCACCGTGATCATCTGTGGAATGAAGTGTTTACCTAATTTCTGTATTTGGGGGACAGCAATTACCCCCAAGTGTCCCATCCATGAATAGGGAGGATATAGTAAAATGCTGGAGCCACATAAGAAATACTGTTCTCAAGAGACTGGGCCTCGACTGTTTTGTATGGTTCAAAGGGGGAATGTTAAGTCCTAAGGGTGGTCTTTAAAGAATGTGATAATCAGGGCTCTATTTTTGTAATGGTTGTGCGGACCGAGAACACATGGACATGTGAAGTAGAAGATGGGGTTGCTTTTGGGCAAACTACAGGAAGGCTCATATTCCAGGTAAGGGAAGAGACAGGTTTGGTTCAGTTTAATGCCTGTCATTGCCCTTACCCATGATCTGTGCCCCAAAAAGTTGTTCAAGGGGAGTGGGCAGGCGTTCGGTCCAAATACAATGGCAACCTCCCCATCCCCTGACATCACCACAGGGTGGAGACTGAGGTCATGGCCATGGGCAGGTGTGGAAGTGCAGCACAACCACCAGACACCCCACACTGTTAATACACTCAACGGGGGGTACGGAAAGGCTCTTAGGGGGTGGGGACACCTCATGAAGTGACGTGGCATCTGGGGTCTGTTTTCTAGAAGGAAGTTGACAAGGTCACGTCACACTTGAGGAATAGCGTGAGTGTGACCTGCCCTGGCACAGTCCTAACTACCGAGTGGATTTATTGTTAGTTACAAGTTTATGAACTTGAAACAAAAGGACAATCCACAAGGATTAGTGAATAAAAATGCAGAATGGTTAAGAGTAATTTCAAGTCTCCAGGGTTTTGCCTCACCTTGAGGTAAAAAGCATTGTTTGCAAATCACCAAACAGCAGTATCATAGTACAAAAGAACAGCTGAGGTTTAACCCTTGGGTATTGTCTATGTGGGGATGCAGATGATGGTCGGGGAGCAAAATTCCAACCTGTGTTTGGAACATGACCCTTTACATAACTTGACAAGTCTCAGCCAAACTCCTAATTTAGAGTCTGCTGTCCCTACAGGTGTCTGCAATCCCCTGCACTGCTCTGTCCTCTAAGAATAAACTACCCCAGTGACCATAAAACAGGTGTCTGCAATCCCCTGCACTGCTCTGTCCTCTAAGAATAAACTACCCCAGTGACCATAAAACACCCCCTTTTGATTTGAATAAAATAGCAACAATACCAGAAGGAACATTCATCCTTTTGTAGATTCTCATCCGGTCCTGGTCCCGCCTCCACAGAAGCCTGTCAGTCATGTGTCCCCTGCTTCTGGAACCTGGACATCTGGACTGGCAGATCACTCGAAGTACTGGGTCAGCAGCTGGGTGGGGGTTTACTTGAAATGAGCGTGAGGACTTGGTGTCTGTGGGTTTAATGCCCCTGGTCAGTTAAGGAGGGCTTGATAGGGTCCCTTCCCAGAGGAAGAAAATCACCTGGTTGCTGTTCATGAAAGAGGTGGTGTCGGGCCTACTTGAGGTCAGCCTGTCACTGAGGAGGACGGCACTGTTAGCTGAAGCCACCAGGCTCTTAGACACAGAACAGTGTTTCTCTCAGGGGCAGATCTCACTTCAAGCAACCTGGTTGAGCTGGGGGCCACACTGCCTCCATTTTTCCTCCTGCCCTCTCCTGGCTGCCCTGGGCCTCCCTCCTGGAGCACCTGCTGGCACCCAGAGGCCTCGACCATCCAGGCCCTTCCCTGCAGTCTCTCAGCCTCTGGTGCTGCAGCTTCTTCACTGCTATAGGGTTCTTTCTGGAACAGTTCTTGTGAGGGATAACCAAAGCAAGAAATGACCTATGTAATTTCTTAAATTATTTAAAAAGAAATTAGAAAGTTTTGTCCTTTGAACAGAAAACACCTCTTAAATTCTAATTTTGCATTATTATGCCTGTTACTGAAATTTGTTAAATCCATTTTCATTTTGGTCAGCTTGATCACAGAAATGTTCTCTTTAAGATTCCACTTCCACAAAGCTGCTATTCCCATAGACACTTGGCAATGTTTGCTCCTTTTCTAATGTGCTCTATTCACTGTGTCCTGTCATTTTTCATTTTGAAACAAACATTAAGTCAAAATCACCTCTTTACCAAAAGAAAACTGATATTCTTTAAACCCTCCCTTTTACAGAAACAGTCTATTCCTGTTACTGGGTTGTCTTTCTCAGTTCTGAATAATCTTTCTAGCCATTATGACAAACACGCTTGGAGTAGGGCTGGGGCCACATCGCACAGGGCCACTCATCCAACCAGGACCTGCCTAGTGAGCGGAGTAACAATAAAGAACATCGCTGAGAGTTGGTAGTTGAGTTATAAAAAAAGCAAGAGAGGTGTGTTAAATACAGAAACGCCCCAACATTTGCCCTCACAGGCATCTGCAGGCCTGAACAAAACAACACCCGTTCATAGGGAAGATAAACTCCGTGGCACGGTGGGTACTTCTGAACACACGAACCATTCAAGTGCCTCGTCAACTCAGCCCATGAAACCAATGGGTTTTAGATCTTGGACCTAATCTGCTCTGCAGCTCCACCTGGATGCAGACATGCTGTTCATCTAAACGTGATTCTTGGCTCTTGGGTATGACCCCCAGCTGTCCCCGAGTTCCTCATTTCAAAAGGTCATTTTTTCCAACAGAAGTCTTGCCATAAATCTGGGTGATTCCCATAGCCATAGAGATGATGACCCCAGCACTAAGGCTCCCTCACGTTCCTCAGCCATTCGCCCCTAAAGTCAGCCCACAAGACCTGGCTGTCAGCAGCATCTCCGGCCTCCACACTCTAGGTCTTAAGCTCTGCTCTTGCCACCCATGACCGTCGGTCTCTTCAGCTCCATCTAGCATCCTTTCCACCCTTTGAGACTAGATTTCATCCATCTACTGCCTTGCCTTTGTCCCAGCTCCACCCCTCAACCTTGCTTCAGTCCTCACCAAGCTTACATTCCAAAGACACAACATTTTAGTCACCCCCCCCCCCACAAACACACACTCAAAGCCCTTGTACCTGGAGAAGCCATCCAATGTGCTCCCTTCCCTGCCTACTCTATGTGCATGTGGTGGCCCCAGAGGAAAGAAGCCAACTAAGTTAACTGTTATCCCTCTAGTGCATCACTATGAACACCAGGCACCTTTATATGGCCCAATCTCAGTACATTTCTCTAGTTCATGTATGTCCCCCTTAAAAAAAAAAAACTTTGTCCTTTTTCTTTAAAGCCCTTCAATCCTCTCCCATCACACCCCCTTTCATCCAAACCAGATACCTGCGCCTAAATATTCTGCCTTCTATCCAGCAACTCTGGACAAGGTGTGCTGTCTTCTGTAAGAAAGCCTCGGGAAAGCACCGAACTTTCATGCCCTTTCTTTTACCAAAGTTCGCTCCTTTTACCAGTTCTCCCAACTCTTATATTCTTTGTTTTCCTTTAGCTCCTCCCAGTGTCTCACTGGGTTCAATGTGAGGAGCGCTGAGCAGTGGTGGGTGAAAAGGAAAAGGCCTGACTGTTTGGAAGCCGAGAGTGACAGCATCAAGAACTCTGTTCTGCAACGCCACTGTGACTTCCACCCCCAGTGGTCGATCACGTTTACTGAAAAGCCCGTCCCATCAGCACACAGAGACACCTGTGGAAGAAGGAAGAGACACTCTGCCAGATGCTGGCCTGGGTCATCTCACACCTAGTGTCGTGACCTCACAGGATTCCCAAAAGTCTATGGACCTTTGTTCACACAGAAGTAAGTAGCTCAATGGTCAAAGTGATTCTGTGCCCTTCTCTAAAACACAAGCACTTGTTCTCAACCACCAGATTTTTCCCACAGTAGCTTTATATATGAGGTAGAGAATCCCTAGGCAGGTACAGCGAAGATTCTCCTCTTTGTTTTAACTCCAAACCAGAATGAAACACAGAGCTCTGGTTTCCCAAAGAAAATGAGAAGCTCCGCTCTAAAATGCCTTCTGCTAAATCACCATCGGTTGTATGAATGGAACGACATGATCCTCTATTACCTGACCCGGCGCAGCGTCTGTTGGTGATGCTCATGTGCACTGTTGTTCATTTATCCCTTGAGCCACCACAGGTTCTTGTCCCACGAAGCCATAAAAAGGAATCTACAGACATTTTAGATACGGAGGCAGAGAGAAGTAAACTTTAAGAAAGTTTAAGTAAACTTTAAGAAACTAAAGTTTATTTAAAGAAAGCAAGCAAGGGCTCCCAGGAAACCTGTACTTGGGAGGGGCGGGGAAGCCATTGTGGGCCCATACCTAGGGGTCGTTAAACCTTTTTTTCTCCCTCTATTCTATAATCTGGTCATCCTCTTTGTGACTGGCTCTTTCCCAGAGGTCATACTCCCCTGGGCAGCCGTGTCCTTCCTCCCAGCTCTTATCTTAGTCTTTTCTTCCACTGCCCCTGTCCAAGTTCTATAATTTACTGCCCTCATTAGCCCTCCTGAATTTCTCTGCCTTTATCTCAAAAGGCTATTTAACTTTCTAGAATCCCTGCCTGCCCTGCCCCTGAAGCTGTCTAACCCTACTTTTCCTGGCACTCACTGGAGGTGTGAGTGGGGTCCTCTCTCATCATGCGTGTAAAGGAGGCGGCCTGTATGTTGGGCAAACACGTAAAAAATAAAGATGAGAGGCTCTGTGCCAAGCAGCTTTTGGTAAAAGGAGAATGCAAATAGAGGGTTAAAATAGCCTCAGGAAAACCCAGTTTTGTCTTATTTCTGCCCCAGGGAGAACTTGTTCTTACAGAATTTTACTCTGCATTGTAAAGTGTTAAGAAAGTAATATAAATGATCTCTTTTACAGTGTAGATTTCAACAGTACTCATATCTCCCAAATGCACTATAAAGAGACAATGCTTCCAGAATATTAAAAATTTACCTTTGATTTTGGATTGGAACCAGTGCAAGAAGACAGCTACACTGGCAAATATACCTGCCTGTCTTCACTGCCCACACAGCCAGCTCTACAACCTAACTCTTCAGTTAAAAGAACTGAAGCTAAAAGGACTCAAAAAGAACAAAGCATCCAAAAACCAGCAGGAGGAAAGAAAGAAAAAAAAAGTTTTTTTTTTTTTTTCCAAAGATTCATCCATCCATGCATGCATACAAGCACAGGGGCACAGGCCAGAGGCGCGGGGAGGTGAGAGAATCCATCAGACAGAGTGGGGAACAGCACAGGCAGATCAACTGATACATACACTGCTGAGGGAGCAGCGGGCAAGGCAGGAGAGGTCCGCAGCGCCACGTGGGTCACCCCCCCCCCCCCCAAGCCAGGGACAGGGATCGAACTTGTGCTGCAGTGGCAGCGGTCACCAGGGAGGGCCCAAGAAAGAAAAATTTGAACAAAAATAAATGAAATAGATGGGCCTCCCTAGTGGCCTAGGGGTTAGTCTCAGCACTATCACTGCCATGACCTGAGTTCAGTCCCTGGCCTGAGCTGACCCACAGGGTGCAGCAGACCTCTCCTGCCTCACCCGCTGCCCCTCTCATCCTTGGATTTTAGTAGATCTGCCTGTTCTGCTCCCCACTCTGTCTCTGGTAAATTCTCTTGCCACCTACCCCCATACCTCTGCCTACACCCCAGCTCCTCTATATATAACTAAATCTTTAAAAATTAGAAAAAAAAGACTGTCCAAAAGTTCAGTGAAACCAAAAATTGGTTCTTTGAAAATTAAATAAAATTACAAGCCATTAGCTCAGCTTACAAAATGAGAGAATGCCTACATAAATAGAATCAGAAACGGAGACAAAATTACAAAATACTGCAGAAATATACAGGACCATAAGAACCTACTACAAAAGTCTCTAGGCAAGAAAATTGGACAATCTAGAAGAAATGGACAGATTTTATAAAGATTTTTAAATTTTTTAAAATTTTATTTATGCATACAAAAGCTGGGGTACAGGCTAGAGATATGAGGGGGTGAGAGGATTCACCATAGGCAGAGTGGGGAGCAGAACAGACAGACTGGCTGAAATACACTGCTGAGGGGAGCAATGTGTGAGGCAGGAGAGGTCTGCTGTGCCATGCGGGTCCCCTCCCTGGCTGGGGATTGAACTCGCACTGCAGTGGCTGCAGAAGTCCCACAATGTGGCGCTCAACCCCTTGAGCCCCAGGGAGTCCCCAGAAATGGGCAGATTTTAGACTCATTCAACCTCTCAATTTTTAACCAGAATGAAATATCAGTATACATTCCAATCACAAGTGCTGAGATTGAAACAATAAATAGTCTTCCTAGAAAAAAAGCCCAGGACCAGATGGCTTATCCCATGAATTCTATGAACCTTCAAAGAAGATTTTATGCCCATCTCATTCAAAAGTCTTAAAAAAAACAATCAAGGAGGGAAGAAACGCCATCCAACACTTCTTCCTGCCCCTCCAGGAGGTACACAGAGTGAGATGTAGATTGTACCCAAATCTGTTAACAGGGCAGGGAGAGGAGTACCCCAGAACCCCCAAGCCTGCCCTCTCTGAATGGGTTCTGCCATTTGCCTCATTAAGACAAACATATAAAACCTTTAATGGAAAGGAACTTTAATACAATTAGGGTACAATCCAGAAAGGACAAAGAACATAGTTACTAAGTTAAGCATCCAAAGTTACCCATCTCCTTGAGGGTAAAAGTCCAGCCAAATAGGATTGGCCCAAAGCAAGGCCCAAAAGTCTGCCACACATTTAAAGGACCTTTCAGTAGAGACCCATAGAAAAGGGTCAGAAAGAGTCAGACAAATCTGGGAGGAAAAGAGCCAAATTAAAATCAAGATGAAAGCTTTCATTGTTCACCTCCCTACGGGTCTCTCACCCACATCTGTTTTAACCAGTCCAAGACCAAGAAGCAAGCACAGTTTCTTACCCTATGTACTGCTGACACATCCTATGAGGCCAATATTACCCTGATCCCAAAACTGAAGACAACAGGAAGATTACAGACAAATGTCTGATGAACATAAATACAAAATCCTAAAAAACCAAATACAGTAACAACTCGAGAGAATCAGTCACCACGATAGTAGGCTTCATCCATGGATGCAAGGTTGGTTCAACATGATCAATGTCATTCACCAGATCAACCACAAGAAAGAAACTACATCAATAGATGCTGAAAAATTTTTGATTAAGATTCAACATCCATTTATGATAAAAACACTCAAAACTGGAATAAATGAAACTCACTGAAACATTATAAAAGCCATATATGACAAACCCACAGCCAACTTCAATCAATAGTAAAGAGCTGACAGATCCCCACTTAGATCTGGAAGACCAGGGTGTCCACTCTCACCGCCATATCGAACATAGTATTGACAGTGTTAGCTGAAGCAATTAGGCAAGAAGAAGACATGAAAGGAATCTACTTGGAAAAGGAGGTAAAACGGTCATTATTTATGGATGACACACTAATACACTGAAAGATTCAGGAGACTACCAAAAAAACTAATAGAAATAATAGGTGAATACAGTGAAGTGGTAGGATGAATAAAAATTCAATACACAGTACATTTCTATGCACATGATGTATCAGAAGAAAGAAATAAGGAATAAAGTTCCATTTATTGTACAGTCATGCCAAAAAGGATGACATGCCTGTAGTTACCACAGTGAAAAAGGTGGACAACTGTATAATGAAAACTTTAAAACCCTGTTAAATAAAATACACAAAGACATGTAAAGATGACCTGTGCTCATTGGTCGAAAGAATTAACATTATTAAAATGGCCATATCACCCAAATAAATTTACTGAATCAATGTAATACCTAGCAAAACACCAATTACTTTTTTCAAGGAAACAGAACTATTATTACACTTATAAAGAACCATTTAAAAAAAACCATGAATAGCTAAAATAATCCTGAGAAAAAAGTAAAATGGAGGTATCTCAATACTAACTTCAAACAATATTACACAGCAACAGTAATCAAAAAAGTATGGTACTGGAAAAAAGAAAAAACTCAAGACTAACGGAATAGAACAGAAAGCCCACACATATATGGACAATTAATCTTTGACAGTAACTATGGCCGTGCAATGGAGAAAAGACCGCTTCTTTAATAAATGGTGTTATGAGACATGGATAGTCACTTGCAAAAAATGAATCAAAAGATCTCCATACACAATATTAGTTGAAAATTGATTAAACATCTGGACATAAGAACATCTGTGAGAAGGAATTTTCATCCACTGTTTAGAAAGCAATTTAGCACAGTGCCTGTAGAAAATGCTATGGAGATTTCTTCGAAAATAAATAGAAATTCCATATGCTCCAGCGATGCCTCTATTATGGATGTGCCAGGCTGGAAGGGCTGCTTGAGCTGCCATTCTAGCCATGTGGATCTGCCTTTCCAGTACAAAGTCCATTTGTATAGTCAATTAATGACCTAAACTTCAAGAATGCAAACTACAGACTCTGCAAAGGTTAAGTAAGAGCAGGACACTTAATCTCCTGGGACAATGAACAGGCATGACCAGGAATGCCTGGGGACCTCTTGACTAGGAACTAGAAAAAGAACAACAAAATAGCTAAAAACCTATAGAAGGAAAAAAAATTAAAGCAGAAATAAAAGAAGTAGATATAAAAAAGATAACCCCAAAGATAGATGAAACCAAAAGCTGGTTCTTTGAAAAAATAAAACTGACAAACTTCTAGCAAGATTCACAAGGAACAAAAGGGAGAAAACCTAAGTAAGTAGGATTATAAATGAAAGTGGAGAAATTACAAAACAGACACAGTGGAAATCCAGAGGATAATCAGAGATCACTATGAGCATTTATATGCAAACAAGTTCAATAATCTAGAAGATACCGACAAATTCTTAGAACTGTACAATCACCCAAAGCTGAACAAAGAATAGAAAATCAATGACAAACAGCAAATTTGAAATGGAGATTTTTTTTACACCTCCAGATAAAAAACCATTATACATGGAGATATTACACCCCTAGACTTCAAGGCATTATAATACTAGCATGGTATTGAAACAAAAAGTATTAAAACACACAGACCAATGGAATTGAACTGAAAGCCCAGAAATAAAACCACACATATATGGTCAACTAATATTGAAATAAATGCAAAGAACTAAACAAGCCTCTTCAATAAATGGTGTTGGGAAAACTGAACTCCAACATGCAAAAGAATGAAACTAGACTACTATTTCACACCATATACAAAACTCAATTGAAAATGGATAAAAGACTTAATGTAAGCCCTGATATCATCAAATAACAGAAATTGACAAAACGTTCCATGACCTAACCTCAGAAACATCTTTGAGGACTCATCTCAGCAGCAAGGAAAACAAACGAGAAGATAAACAGTTGGGATTACATCAAACTAAAATCTTCTGTACCACAAAAGAGACAATAATCAAAACGAAGAAACATCCAACTAAATGGGAGAAATTCTTTGTACACCATATAATAAGGGTGTACAAAATTGACAAATGAGGGACTGTTATCAAAGATCTTAAACAACTCAATAAAAAAACCCAAACAACCCAGTCAAAAAATGGGCAGAACTAAAAAGACACTTCTCCAAAGAAGAAATGCAAATGGCCAGCAGGCACATCAAAAAAGGTGCAACATCACTGATTACTAGGGAAGTGCAAATCAGAACAACAATGAGGTATTACATCATTCTGGTGAGAATGGCCCATATTACAAAATAGCTGGAAACAACAAAAGCTGGCAAGGATGTGAGGATGTGGAGAAAAAGAAAGCCTCTGGCACTGCTGGTGGGAATGTGGATGGGCCCAGACACTACTGAAAGCTGTAGAGCTTCCTCAGAACACAAAAGACAGAGCTACCATGTGACCCAGCAAGTCCACTCTTAGGTTTCTCCTCCCAAAGGACACAAAAACACTACTTTGAAACAAAACCTGCACTCCTCTGTTCACTGCAGCCCTTTCTACAAGAACCACGATATGGAAACAGCCCAAATGCCCTGATTTATTTACACCTATGTTCATAGTGGTGCTATCCACAATTGCCAAGTCATGGCAGCTTCTCAACAGATGAATGCATAATGAAACTGAAATCTATACTCTTGGAATATTACACAGCTGTGAAAAGATAAAAGGGTGGCATTTGGGACAAAATGAATGGCCCGTGAGGTGACTGTGTTAAATGAAAAAAGAAGTGCAAGAGAGATTTCAGTAGGTTACACTCACCCTTGGTATATACATACACAATGGGAAGAAAACATACACAGGCAAAACAGAGCAGGAAGGAGTCTTGAACTCAGTGAACATATAATGACTGCAAGAGGGAATGGGGGAAGGGGGAGCAGGTGGGGAAAGGAGCCAGATGGGTATGGGCACAGGTGGTTGGTGGAGGGTGAGTGGAACACACGCACAAGTGGAAAAGCAAAAGATAAAAATTAAAATACGGTGATGAATAAAAAATGCCTTAAAGCTATTACAATTACAGTAATTATATAAAATTTGTCTAAAGAGTTTATATAAGGAACAACCAAAATTTAATGATATGCCCTTTCGTGTCATGAGAAAAGAAAGTTCAAAATGTATAAATGAATATGCAAGAAAACGTCAACAGTGACAATCTCTAGGCGGCAGTGTCATGAATGCTAGTATTTTCTCCCTTTTGCTCGTGTACAGTCACCAACTTGGCAAGCATGCTGGGCTTTTGTAACAGAAACATTGCTTTGAAGGACAGTTTTGAGAATCTTGCCATCATTTCATTTAATACGGTTATTCAACTAGGGAATTAAAGCTCAGCACACCACATTCCCCTCCAGAAGGTGCAGTGTGAGGGGACTGTACCTGTGTACGAACAAGCGTTCCACTGCTCATTGTGAACGTACCCCCGTGGTTGTGTCTGACTTGATTTTCTTGATTATTTTTTAGCAGCCTCTAGGCTTATACACTTTATCAGATCACTTCCCCTTCCATCCTTTTCCAGATGCATAAGCTGGGAAGGGAAGGAGGAGAAAGCTGACAATGGTAGAGTCCAGTGTGACAAAGACCTATGTAGGCTGAGCTCCTAACTCACACTATTAAACTCAGGCCAGGAAAATACTGGGTATGAGAAGAATTTCGTCCAGCTCAAATTGCTGGCAACTGTCCAACAAATAGGGGCATCCTCATTGAAAGTTATCAGAAAAAGCCCTTTAAGGTTCATGTACTTATAAAATGCAATCCCAATTAAAATCCCAATGACATTCTTCAACTAAAGAGAACAAAGACTACTGAAATTCATATGGAGGAGAACCACAAAAAACACAAACGGCCAAAGGTCTCCAGACTAAAAAGGAAAATAATGGAGGCATCAAACTTCTGGACTTCAAACTATAGCATGAAGTCAGAATGATTAAACAGCACGGTACCTGAATAAAAACAGACACTCAGACCAACAGGAGAGAACTGAAAACCAAGAACTAAAACCTCACATTTACAGACAACTAATCTATGGCAAATGAAAAAGTAAGTGCACCGAACAAGGAAAGTTTCTTTAATACATGACGCTGGGAAAACTGGAATGTCACGTGCAAAGAAATGAAACTAGACACTACCTCACACTTCCAAAAAGCAACTCAAATTGGATAAAAGGCTTGAAGCCATAAAATACACAGAAGAAAACACAAGCAAACATCCATGACATAACCTTCAGACACATCTTTGTGGATCATCTCCAGCAGCAAGGAAAACAGAGAAATAAACAAATGGGACTACATCAAACAAGAGTTTTTGTACAGTGAAAAATAACCAAAACAAAAGATGCCCTATTGAATAGGAGAAATTATTTGCACAAAACACATGTGACAAGGGCTGATATCTAAAAGAGTTCATAAAACTCACAAAGAGAAAATAAACAACCCAATCAAGGAACAAGGAGAAGCCTTCTCCAAAGAAGACATACAGGTGACCAACAGGCATTGGAAAAAAAGTTCCCCACTTACCATCTGGAAATACAAATCAAAACTACAGTGAGGTACCACCTCGCACCTGTGAGACAAAACAAAACAAAAACGAACAACAAACGCTGGTGAGGCCAATGGTACAAGTGGAGACTGGTCCAGCCCCTATGGAAGAATTTGGAGGTTCTTCAAAATGGATCTACCACATGATGCAGCGATTCCACGCCTACGTTTCTACCCAAAGCATACAAAGCACTGACTCAAGGGAAACCTGCACTCCTGTGTTCACAGCAGCATGCTTTACAGTAGCCAGGAGATGGAAACCACCCAACGCCCCAGAACAGATGACTGGATCAAGAAGATGTGGTGTATATGCAAACACACACACACACAGAGGACTATGACTCAGGGATCAAATAGAAAAACTCATGGTATTTGCATCAACATGGGTGGAACTTGAGGATTATCCTAAGTGAGCCAGAAGGAGAAGAATAAACACCAGGTGGACACTCACAGGTGGAAGGCAAAGAAACCAAGGATCAGAGAAAAACAATCTTTATAAGCAACCCTTAAAAGCTGACCATGGAGCTAGGCATCCTGAGGCTGGGGTGCGAAGGAGGAAGAGAGAAAGTGGGGGGAGCACCGTGGACTGTGGTGGGGAAACTATGGTGACCACGCCTGAGGCGACAAAGCCCACACTGGGGAAAAACAAGCAAAGATACGCCACTAAGAAAAACAAAGAGCCTGAAACAAACCTACTTCTTCAGATCTTCCCGTCCTGACCCAAAAGCCATTGTCCCGTCTCCCCACTCCCTTCTCTGCTTAACTGTCTCTTCTCCAACAACTGCTGCTGCATCTTTCCAGTAGGTCAAAATGCCCACGGTAACCCCATCTCCTCTTAAATTCCCCCACACATAGCACTGCTGGGGCCCTCCCCTCGCCACCGCATCTACTGTTACCAGCACGGGCGAAGCCACCATCCTTCCCTGGATTACTGAGGAGCTGGGCTCCCCATTCTTGCCCTCCTGCGGTCTATCTTCAACACATCAGCCAAGCGAGCCTTTAAAAACATGACAGAGCATGTCCTTGTGCTAGAAGGATGGCATGGGCTCCACACTCACTGTGAAATCCAGAGTCCTCTCATCCTGTCTGGTCGGTGCCGGCACAACCACCTCCCCGCTCAAAGCTTGAGCTCCTCCGATCTTGAGGTTCCCTCACGTCCCAACTGTCCTCAGCCTTGGTGCTTTCCTGGTGGAATTCTCTCTGGCAAGGGTTTTCCTGCCTCAGACGGGCCATTCCTTCTGCCAGGGTGTTCCTGCCTCCCCTTAGTCAAGCCTCAGTTCAAACATCGTCACATGTGGTCTCCCCTGACCAGTCTCCATTATTAAACAGCTCAGCTTGTTACAGCAATTTCCCAGAGAAATTAGACGATGCTCAGGGAGGTGGAGAGAGATTTAACTGTCACACCGGTGGGCTCAGTGGGAGAGCCCCCAAAAGCATGAGCCCCAAACAGCAGAAATGGCAGGGGTTTTATACAGGTTGTAGGGGAAACCTGTTACCCCATCCATCACAGTGTAAGCAAATCCAACGTAGCATATGTATCTCTATTGTTTGGAACAGGTGGTCGGGAGGGGTCACGGTAGCCCTTTCTCAGGCTCCATCTGTGAACAAGCAGTGCCCCCAGCAACCTCTCCGCTCCAGCAAGCAGCGGAACCTAAGCAGCAG
>JAGFMF010011023.1:0-18624 GCA_019455555.1 Galemys pyrenaicus
GGAGCAGACAGAGCCACGGACAGCCCTGAGAGGAGGAGTGACCCGTCCGAGCTTAGTTAAGTGGGACCATGTCCAGAGACAGACCATGGGGCCGAGGACAGGGCAGGGCAGTCCAGTGTGGCATGGCCAGTGCCCAGCTTGGGCATCTAGACGTGAGCCGGCTGATGGGCTTGTTGTGGATGGAGCAGAGGGGATGGGTGGACAGCGCCTGTGGTCAAGGGCTCTGAGCCCGGGGCTGAGCAGCTGGGGGAGGGAGGGGAGGTGCTGAGCAGTGCTAGGCCCCAGGGGCTGGCAGGGAGAGGCCCAGATGCGGAGAGACAAGGAGGGGCTGGGACCACAGAGGGCCTCCTGAGGGGGCCTGGAGCCTCAGCTCACTGGGTCCGGGCTCAGGGCCTTCTCCTACAGCAGCAGGCATGGCCACCTGTGCCGGCATGATGCTGGTGGGCCGCCAGGCTCCGCAACGCCCACGCCTCCTGCTGAAGGGCAAAGGTCAGCGTCCCAGCTGTCTGCTCTGGGGCCGCCTTCCAGCCTGCGCCCTTCATGGTCAATGAGAAGTCTGCACTGGCGAGATTTTCATTCAAGGCACATTATCCCTTCTGTCCCCGTGTGCTTCCGTGGCTTTGAGTACCCGGCTAATTTGGGCTTGATCACCCATGATCTGAGGACGGGAGCATCATTAAAGGGTTAGGTGAGCAGTGGTGTGTCTGGGCCTCCCTCTCCTCTCTGCGCCGGAGCACGGGGGCCCTGCTAATGATCACAACAAAGTCGGGTGACATGGCAGTTAGAGAATGAGCTTCAGGGGCAGGTGCTTCGCCCCCTCTGCCTTCAGCGAACCTTGGCCGCTTGGCGTCAGGGCCACAGGTTTAATTGGTAAAATGCACCAGAAGGAAATTCCAGTTTTAGACCCACTTTCAGGACTAGGGAGCTGTCCGTGTGCAC
Organism: Galemys pyrenaicus; assembly: GCA_019455555.1. NCBI lineage: Eukaryota > Metazoa > Chordata > Mammalia > Eulipotyphla > Talpidae > Galemys > Galemys pyrenaicus. The sequence continues at coordinate 940 of JAGFMF010011023.1, forward strand.
GGGCGGGCCCCCCTCCTGTCCTGCGCCCCAACGTGCCCCCGTCTGGGGAGTAAGGAGCTGGGGCCTAGCAGGTGCTTCAGCATGGTGCCTGAGGGCTGAAACCTGCTTAAAGAGGGAACTTGTCCTGCAAGTGGCTTATCTGCACAGTGAGCACTTTCCTAGACTTATGACCTCGGGTCTACGTGTTTCCTGTGTTAACTGGTCTGATTCTCCCAACCTCCCATGAGATCCTCCTCTTCCCGCTTTACCGACCAGAAAGGCTGGCTGAGACGACTACTCCAGGTCCCCTGGCTCCAGGCGTTCTGGCTCCGGAGCTCCTGCTCTCAAAGCTCTATCTCTGTACCATCTGCTACTGCTGTTTTGTTGTTATTATTTGAAATTCTCATAATTAATGACTAATGAGTGGAGGTCGAGGTTTTAATCCCTCGACCTCCTAGTATATGCATGGAAAGCATAGGAAGGCATTAAAATGGACCATCTAACTGAAGTTTACAAAACTGAATAATAAAAATATTTGCTAATATAAAAAGGCAGGAAAGGCAAGAAAAAGGTGACACCTGTAGAAAACAAAGAGTATGACTGTTGACCTAGATTATATGAGTAATTGCATTAAATACGAGCAGAAAGGTCATGCGATTTTTCACCTATAGAGAAACACAGGTCTGGCTCGCACCTTCCAGGAATGAGGATGAGTGACAACATGCAGTTCAGTTCTTGTGAATAACACAAGCATGGGAATATGCAGTGAAGAAACTGTAGCAGAACTGTCTTCCACAGGGGCCCTTGCCCTGAGACAGAGGTTCCCATCCTAACTATTCAGACAGGCTCCCGAGGACAGCCGGCTGTGGGCAGGATCCAAGGCAGGGCAGGGATCTGGGCCATACACTGGATATTTGGTTACTAACGTAGCTCAAGCCTAGAAAGTTTAACTGGGCTGGGCACAGCGGGGAGAAGGAGCCTAAGGCTGTGCAGAACTTGAGGCTACATCTCAGCCAGGACTCAGGCTCCCCTGTGGCTCTCTGTGCACCAATCCAAAGCCCGCTGGACACAGAGCCTAGGGGACAGGTTCAAGGCCATAGTAACTGGCCTGCTCACATCTCTCAGTTTCCCCAGGGCTCTCGACAAGTGAAGGTGAAATGGGGATCCTAGGGCAGGAGGGGGTCACATCAGGCTGAGGTGTCTGGACAGTCTCCCGTGACAGCCCTTAAAAGACTGACTGTGTCAGGGTCCACAAATGGGGACTTGCAAGGGGTCACCTGAGGTAGAGGGCCATGCAGGTTGGGGGCCAGGCCTGTCCTGCCTCGGGCTGCTCCGTTGATGAGCCCGAGGGGCTGGGATTTCCCTGCACGCATTGCAGGTTTTCAGGGACATCTCCCAGCACATGGCCCAGTGTCCTAGGTCTGACCTAGAGGACACGATGGTGGTGGTGGTGACTCTGGTCAAGTTAACTTCTCTTAAGTCTGCCCCAAAATGCAAGTGTAGGACGTGGTGAATTCCCCCTTTTGCTATGTTTTAGAATTTCACGATTTGTTGCTAATTACACAAGTAACAGGTAGAGGCACTTTCTGGGCCTCCATAAAACTCACAACAAGTAATTTAAAAATATCCAGCATCAGACCCTCCCTGGTGGTGCAAGGTGTTAAGCACCACACTATGAAGCATCCACAGCCACTGCAGCAGGAGTTTGATCCCCCACCAGAGAGGTGACCCACATGGCGCAACAGACTTCTCCAGCCTCACTTGCTGCTCCCCTCAGCAGTGTACTTCAGTCAATCTGTCTGTTCTGTTCCTCACTCTGTCTCTGGTGAGTCTTCTCACCCCCCTACCTCTGGCCAGTACCCCAGTTCTTGTATGCATAAATAAATCTTTAAAAAAAATCCAGCATGGGGGGTGGTCTATCAAAAATTCACAAATCCAGGAGGAAGATAAAACCCTGATAGCCTCCAGAGACAGGGCTTGCACCTCAAATTCATACTCAGGAGGCTGCCCTGGAGCTGGAACAGAGAGATGCCTTCCAACTTTTTGGGACACTCACTCCCCAGGGAGAGTGTGACCCCAGCTACCTTTCAGACTAAGGGGAAGGACAAATAAAGACACCCAGACCTGCGAGTCACACAGAATCCCCTCTGTATCCTTTCTCAGGAAGCTGTGGGTAGACGAGATGTCCACCACTGGGAAGCCGAGATGTGTGATCCAGATGGAGATGCTCTCCCCCCAGGGGAGGAGGGGAGTCTTCTGGAGGAATCGGGGCACAGCCATGTGGGGATCTTGCTCTGAAGCAGACCTCGGAGCAGCCATTCCCTGGGTGGGCTCACCAAGGAAACAGAAAACCTGGCCCCCTCCTAGGGCGTGTGGTCATATGCCAGGGAGGTAAAGGGCAGGTCTGAGAACATAGGGCAGAGGTAACGAAGGAAGTAGAAGAAGATCAAGGCAATTACAAGTTTAGAAAAAAATCCAAAACTTGGCAAAAGAGGTAATTAAATTTCACCTCACAGAGCTCACCTGTGGTGCGTTTACTGGTTATGGTAGGTGAGCACTGCAGCTTAGGTACCACTTAGCTCGCTGTGACTCAGGATGGTGGGGAAGGCAAGGGTGTGGGCCGTGGTCTCAGCGAAAGCCTCATGGTTTTGCTCCATAGCCAGAAGGCAGCAGGTAATGAACTGGAGAAATGAGCAAGTACTGCCATCAAGCATGTTGCTTAGAACTAAGCAGGTGGATATGCATAGGCATGCTAAAATTGCTGAAAATTGTTATTTCTGGAGCCTGGAAATCCGTGGTGATAGGTGGGGGAGTAGCTGGAGTCTCCCAACATTGGCTCTAAGATCTTGCAATCTTGGACTTTGACAAAAATTCCAGCTAAATAATACAGGTGTTTTGGTGTAGACTTTACCTCTAAGTAGTGCTCGCTGTCCTATTTTGCTAATTATTTTTGCCTTTCATCTTTAGTGATGTTTTTGACACACTGTTGATACAGTTTTGAACTTTTACTGTGTACATAGTATGGGATTCTTGTGTTCTCACTGCCACAAATTCTCATTCATCTGTCTGATAACAGACACTTGAATTGCTCTCAAGCTTTCCCTTTATGGACAAGCCTGCAATGAGCATCTGTGTGTGTTTGTGTGTGCATGTTTGTGTGTACATGTTTGTGTGTGTGCATGTTTGTGCGCACATGTTTGGTGTGTGTTTGCATACAATGTTTCCCCAAGTGAGATTCTGAAGATGGGCCCCCCTCCATTAGCGAGATCCTACGTGCAGTCCGAATGGATGATGACCAGTGGCCCAGGACTCAACCAAGACAGCCATAACAACAACAAAACAGGTTCTAAAAAATCTGACAAGCTAGACTTCCTTTTCTTCTCCCCCGCCACCCCGAGGATGTTGCGGTTGGCTGCACACACCATATGTCTCCTCAACCTCTCGTCCCCCCTCTCCTGCACAAACGCTGCCTGATTGCTCTATTTTCCAGGCCCTGGCTGTGACACCAGCCACGCGGTGACAGAGGGCACAGGCCCGTCCTTGAGACCTGAAGCTGAGAGAGCAGCTTGCGAAGGTGATTCAAACGCAGGACGAGGAAGGTCACGGCCGCTGGGGGTGGGGGTCACAGGTCTGAGCGACCGTCTTGGGCATCTCTAGCTCTGCCTCAGCAAAGGCCTCTCCCTCCATTCAGCAGCTCTGTCCAGAAGCCCCTGAGGAATCCAGGCACCTCCCATTCCTCTCTCTCTGTGCCCACTCCCTGCACCCCAATCGGGCACAAATCCTGTGGGCCCACCTTCGTGGAGGATCTAAAACTGGTCTGTTTCTCAGCATTTCTGCCTCCACACCATGGCCTCTTGCAGGTTCTTGCAGGTCCTTCCCCAGGGGCCTCTGCTCATCTCTTCCTGTTTGAACTGTCACCACCACCCCCCTACCATGGGGCCCCGAGGGGTCAGCCAAGAGGTGAGCCTTTTAGTCCCCATTCTCATCTCAAGGACAGTGGCTTTTATTCCTCAGAGTAAAAGCCATAGACTTGTGAGCAGTGAGCGTAGATATGCAGAACCCCCGTGTAGTCTGAGACCACAGAGAGGGCACATAGGTGAGTCAACCAGCAAACTGCAGGACACAGCTTGTCTGGCTCTCCCACAGGAGGGGATGCATTTCTGGGCCAACAGAGCCGAGAGGGGTCCTCTGGAGGCCATGTAGGGGCCTTGGCTTTCAGTGGGCACTCGGGTCTCTCCAGGAACACACAATTTCCAATGTGCCCCGTTTACTGTTGGCTGCTTCCAAAACCCCCTTTGTTGTTGGAAGCACTGATGGCTTTTGTGAGAGTCAACAGCCTGAATGTGTCCCCCAAATTCATAGGCTGAAACCCTAAGCCCCAATAGGAGGCTACCAGGAGGTAGGGCTATGGGAGGTGATCTTGGCAGAGCCTGTGCCAGAGCCCCAAATGGTGGGCTTCCCCTTTCTCCTCTCTGCCGTGTGAGGATGCAAGAAACGGGAAAGCGCTCAGCAGAACCCAGTGGTGCCAGCGCCTGATCTCGGGCTCCAGAGCGCCGATACTGAGTCCAGACTGTGGCACTTGGTTGCAGGAAACTAAATGGACTAAGAAACAAGGGTGTACAAGCCCCTGTGGGCTCTCGCTCTGCCCCTTGCATTTGCTGCCTATCCTGGGGTATAACATCAGGCCGGGGTTAGCTAGGCCAACAGAGATGCTCCATGGCTGGAGCTCAAAGGCACTTACGTCTCTAACACAACCACGAGGACTCATTGCCAAGGAGCACGGAGAGCAGGCATGCACTCTCAGCCTCCAGACCGGGCTGGGTTCGGCTGGCAGGAACCCGGAATGGACACTCAGCAACCCCACCCCAGGCAGCCTTGTTCCCAGCCACTCCTGCTCCAGGGACAGGGTTCACGCTGCTACTTGGGAGCGCTCTTGTCATGTGGGTCTGATCGCAGCTGGGTCTGGGGGATTTGCCAGCCTGTTGGCCAGACCACCCCTCCCCCCACCCAGGACAAGGAGCTTTCCCTGAGAGTGGGGAAGTGAGTTTTCAGGTATTGGGGGTCAGGTGATCAGAAGATGGGGCTGGAGAGTCTGTGCTGAAAATTCAAATTTGAGGTTCCTACTTCAGCAATCATGTGAGCATGTGATAGCCGTGTTTGCAGGGAAGTCCATTTCTGAGAGTGAATTTCTGGCTAATGCCAGCCTTTTGGTAAAGTTTCTGCACCCGATTCCAACACGTGTGTGTGTGCGTGCGTGCACATGCCCGTGCAGGAGCCACATCCCACCAAGCTATTCTTGAGTGCCAGTGTCATGTCCCACAGTTCTGACACTAACCAGAGTTCGTGAAGACCCCACAAGTCTGACTCTCAATTTTAGTTACCAATTAGAAATCCAGATTGTCACCTGTTTCTGAACACCTGACTATAGATTGGAGGTGCCAATGACCCTTTCTTTGGGTTAGATTATTTTCTTAGAGTGGCTTATAGAACTCAGAAAAACATTTTACTTACTAGGCTACCAGTTTATTGGAAAACACTCTAACTCAGAATCAGCCAGACAGCAGAGATGCAGAGGGCAAGGCCTGGAGAAAGAACATGAGCTTCGGCACCTCCCCCGAGCACCTGCAACCTCATGTCTCCACTTGCTGGCCAACTGGAAGACCCTGAAACTGTGCTCCGGGGTTTTAGGGAGGCTTCACTATGAGACATCACTGAGTCAATCACCAACCACTTTGCTTCCACCTCCAGCGCCTCCCCGGAGGCCATTCAGGTGGGACTGGAAGTTGATTCTCTTGGCGTCAGACTCCGTCCTTAGGCGCAGTCCAAAAGTTACTTCCTTTCCATAGTAAGAGACACCTTTATCTCTCCCATCGCATGCAATTCCAAGCTTTAGGAGCTCAGGGCCAGAAACAGGGATTAAGAACAAATATCTATTTCTAGCATAAACCACGATCTCACATTCGTTGACTTTCCAGACTCTCATCTCGGAGCCAGTGGAGAAAGGACTTGCTGACGAGCTCTTCTGTGCACGCCCCTGGTCCTTGCACCCTTCCACTTGTGCCAATCAAAACAATAGTCTGTGAGGTGAAAATTCAGAGCGCTCTACCCCGGAGTGTCCCTGCTGGCCAAGTTGAGTGTCCTTTGAAGCCGTGGGTATATTTCAATATCTCGCTTCCAGCCAGGGCCTCATGGAGCCTCTGTAGAGGGAGGGGATGGTGAAGGCTAATGATACCTCCCCATCGTCTAGCAGAACTTACGCTTTTGCTGCATGGAAGATACCTGGTCTGCCCTGCTCTCCCCACTTATTAGCAGTGTGTGATGAGCTGGAGTTGCGCAAAGACTTGGTATCAGTCCATTCCAGCACGGGCTCAGCCACTGAGGCAATTTGAATGTTCATGGCTTGAAAGTGACCTGGCAGTTTGTCTATAACATGTCCTGTGGCCTGACAGGGAATCACTCCTGCATACGTTAGTGATCTATCGATTGCTTCTGGAGCTAGGTAACCTTTGCACACCCAAATGAGAGCCCCATTGAGACCTGATCAATCAAAGCAGCCATTAACAATCCTGCCTGGTCTCAGGCTGCTCCATTTCAGGGCTCCCGGGGAGAGAAATGAAAGGGGAAGGGGTTTTAGCCATAAAAGCAGGGAACAGGCAGGCAGACAGGCTGCACAAAGGCTGGTGGGTTTGCACTGGGGGCTTGTGACCTCCCCCACCCCAACACCCCAAGGCTAAATGCTGGGAGCTAAGTGCACTGTGACTTTGGGCTCTGACCCTGAGATGCCCTGCAGGTGACCTGCTGTTTTCTGTGGCTGCAGATGGAAACACAGCAGAGGTGCATGTTCATGGTCAAGTGTGGGAGAGGGCTTGCATCCCCTTCTTCTGAGCGAGCAGGTCTCGTGCCGGTGAGCAGCCACAGTGCCACAGACCACCACAAACTAAAATCACACAAATTCATTTTCTGCAGTTTCTGCGGGACTGAATTAAGCTTGCCCTAGCAGGTTCTCAGCTTATGGTCTCACAAGCTGAAATGGAGATGCTGACTGACTGTACCTTCCCCTGGAGGCTACAGTAGGACAAGATCCATTCATATAGTTGACAGAATTAATTTCCCTCTGACCAAAGGAATGAAGTCTTACCTGTCTTGCTAAATTTCAAGTGCTTAGCTCCTAGAGGACACTCTCAGTTCTTTGCCATGTGTCCCCTTCCCTAGTTCCCTCAGGAAGATCCCAGTTCCTTTAAGGGTCATCTGATTAGGCCTGGCTCACCCAAATACTCTCCCTTTTGATTTACTCAAAAATCAATTGATTGGTCACCTAATCATGAGGGTGATGCCCCATCATATTCCCAGTTTCTGAGGGAGAAGGAATCTTGGGCCATCTAGAATCCTATCTGGGACAGAGTCAGTAACTGGATGGGTAGTGAAATGATGACTCTGACTCTGGTGTTAAGACTAGATGAGGGCGGGAGGGGTTGGTCAGTGGCCAGGTACAGACCCAGGACATCAGCCAGGAGAGAGCTGGGCAGGGCTGTGGGAGTCACAGACTTGGTCAAAGCCTGGCTGAAGCTATTGTAAGGTGGATTGGGTGATTTTGCAAAATGCACTGGGTGTTTTGTAAAATGAATCAAACAATAAGAAGACACCTTGACTCAGTTGCCAGCACGGCTCCAGGCTGGTTGGTCTGAGGGACTTACACTTGGAGTTGTGGAAGCTCCAGTCTGTCCAGAAACGTGGGCATTTCCCAAGAATTTGATTTGTGTTTGTGGAATGAAAGGGAGATACATTCTCCTGCTTTGTGGTTTCTTTATACAAATCATCATCTATTATCTCTGCAGATGAAACTTGTTGTCTCATTAGGGTCCCGAATTACCATTTTCAGCTTTTAAGAAAACAATACAGAAAAGAAAACAAGATCGCCTTCAGCTTTATCAGTATTTTTTCTCCCCAGCTATTAGTTTGTGAAGAATATTGTAGCCCAAGAGAAGCAGTGACAATAATTCGTGGAAGAGTTATAAATAGGCAGGAATTGGCTCGCTTTGCTGGTTTTGACTTGAATTAGATGTAAGACAGATGAGCGGAATCAGGTCTGTTATGCAGCAGAAAGTACTGCAATGTCACATGGAGCCATAAAGGTGCCGAAATTGAGCAGAAACATATGTTCTGCAGAAATTAGCTGTTAGGGACGCACCTTTCTCTTGTTGATGCTCTCGGTATGAAATCCAATATTATCCCAGGGAAGGAAACAAGGCCACTTAGCTGTTGGATGACAAGCTGTCTTACACTTCATCAAATCCACTCGTTAACTTGACACATGGCTGGAACCCCTCAGGAAGACAAGAGGAGTCCTCTCTGCATTTCCTCCCAGCATGCTATGGAAAAGATGCCAGCTTGGTGTGCTGACCACAGGGTGCGTGGCCATTTAACGCAGGCAGGACGTCGGCACAGTGTCCTGAGCTTTTCCAGATGCAACAACAAAAGAATGAAGCACCACCATCTCCACTGGACTTGATGCCTAGAGCTTTCTCCCCAGCCCCCTACCCCCAGCGGTTTCCTGGCAGAACCATGGTGCCTTTGCCACCTGATGTTTTATTCCTCTTTACAAAACAATGCTTCTGTTTTAATGTTAGGATGTGAGTAATTAAGAATTTAACCTGGTGACCCACTCTGCATGGAGAACAGTTCTGGTCAAGAGTGGACATTGCTGGAGCCTGCTCCCTGCTTCTGAGCCTTCAGTGGGAAGGAAGGAGGGGGCTGAACCTTCTCTTTGTTCCACCCCCCTGTCTTCTGGACCCTACGATGAAGAATTTCCATCTCTTAGGCTGCAGGGCCAAAATTCTAAGAGGAAAGGAACAGAAAGTAGCTCAGATATTAAACCACAGATGATCTGCCATTTTTACCTGAAGGGATGAATTCTTCCGTAAATAGAGGAGGACGAGAGATGGTCAAATCTGTTGTGCTCAGCAATTTGTCATCTTTAGGTCTTGCTGGAAAAAGACAATGTCTGAAAATGAGACGGCAGTTGAGGAGCTGGGCTTCGCCTGTGGCCCTCCCCTCAGCATCTCATGCTGTGATGGCAGTTTTAGGTGTTTGTCCTCACTGAGACAGCGAACACCTGGAGGAAGGTCCCATTTGTCCTGGACCCTCCACGCCTCCACCTAGAGACACTCAGGACACCTACAGGTGAGGGTGTCCTGGTCGGGCCCTTTTGCCTCCTTCCTGATTAACAGCATGCCCTTCTGGTCTTGACTACCATTAAGCTCCAGAAATGCCCTAGAGTTAACTTAAGCGGAAGAAATCCACTGTGAGGCTCTGGGGTGCCTTTATCAAGAGGTAATTCCTTGCCGCCTGAGATGAAAAATAAGTCAGTCCCCTGTAAGAGCAGGGGCGGGGCAGGCATCTGGTTGGCCTGGGCTGGTTCGCTGACACCTGTGATTTTGGCTTGATGGCCAAGAGGCTCCTCTCACTCCTGTGGGTGTCTTGGTTGGACAGTGGTTCCAAGGCCGTTGTAGACATACCTTGGATACTGCTAAATCCACGTATCAGATTCAGCGGTCTCAGAGAGGTGTTTTGGCTTAAATCTCCGCAGTCGCAGAGGGCATGCTGAGGTTTTCAGCAACGGGCTGGGGTCAGCCTGCTTCCCAGCCGCTTGCCCAAAAGCCCCAGGTGAACCCTGATGAGATCAGCTTGGGCCACATGCACACTGTCACATATTCCTGTTGCCAGGGTAACGCTGGTGGCGTTGTTTAACCTGGATGGCAGATGCAGCCTTCTGAGTCTGGGGTGCCTGCGTCTCTACACCCCATCAACTGGATATCAACTGGAATAGAGTTTCTAAATGAAGATCAAATTGCTGCCAGAAAATCCCCCACCAGAATAGAGGCCCTTGGAGACAGGAGCTTTGTCATTTTGTTCAAAGCTGTATTTTCAGCATCGAGAGCATCGCCTACCTGTAGAAAAAGCCCCTTAAATATCTGTTGAATAGATAAATACCTAGAAGGCAAATAGTAGGTTTTTGTGAAGCGATCCCTCCTGTAAAATGTGCTGCACTTTGTGGCTGCAAATGCTGTCTGCCAAACAGCCTCGAAATAAAGGTAAACTCAGTGACCTTCCCGGTGATCATCCTTGGGTGTTGGAAAAGCATATTTGAAATCACTGACCCGTGGCCTATGTGGGTCTCTCATACACTGATGATATGAACCCTGTGACATCTCAAGTGCCGGTTTCTTTCTAGCAACGTGGACAGGAATTCTGATGCCTGCTTTACGAGACTCCTTCTCCCAGAGAAGTCAGGGTTCTGGGCAGGAGGGACCCAGGGCAGCTGGTCTCTCACACGCCTCGGCAGGACCAAGGCAGTTTCCAGATGGATCCTCCCTACCTGTTTGAAATGCACAAGTTAGGAGGATTTTCTCAATTGCGTTTATGTGGCTGCATCCTGGCCCCTCTGAGAGCTGAACTGAACTGCTACTGGAAGCTGTTCAAGGACAGGGATTACATCATCCTCTTCCTAGCAATACACTGCCCGCTAAATGAGAAGATGGGTATGGTCCTCTTGCTCTCTTCACTTTTGTGGTCTAAGTTGCCAGGTGTTCCTACAAGGACATCCTGAGCAACATCTGCAGGTCCATGGGAGCAGCCTTGGCCCTGGCTCAGTGGTGACCATCTCCTTCAAGCCTCCGCCAGCCCCGATCCAGCCCCAACTAGCATTTGAAGTCTACTCACAGGCTAATAGCCATGTCTTTTGACAGACAATCCAACCCTCCTTCAGTATAATGTTTAAATCTCTACCACCAACTAAGGAGGGCTGCATGGAGCATGTGTGTCCACCTGTAGGGTCAGAGAGAAAAGTCTCAGGCTTTCTGCCCTCCCGCCACTGGTATAATGATGGACACCTGTGGTGCCGCGCGCATGCCTAGGTGGGCATGCGCAGGTGGGCACACCTGAGTTTGGACACGGGCTTATATGGGCGGCGTCATGAGGACGCCAGTAGGAACGAGCAGCGAAAGGACCAACCAACGAGCAGCAGCAAGAGCAGCAGAACGAGACGAGAGCAGCAAAGCAGCCGAGAGGGTGAGATGCACCAGGGGCTGGGAGGCCTGCCAGCCTCCTGGCCCCCCGGTGCCCCTGCCTGCCATGTACCTGACGCCACCTCTGACAATAAAAAGCATAAAAGCCACCGAGGGCTCCAAGACTTCCTCCTTTACCCCCGTCTGCTAGAACCATCCAGAACTTGCTCTGTGCCCCTTATTGGTACTACACTACCCTCCTTAGAAATACTCAGCATTTCCTTGAAACTCCGTGCATACGTGTAACCTCCCTATGGCCATCCCTATGAATATGTATAACCTCCCGATAGATCAATACCCATCACAAGTCGGGGAGCCAAAGACCACTCTCTCCTGGCTTGTGCGATCCAATAAACTCCTCATCATTCACAGCTCAAACTGGTGTCTTTGTGTTTTCATGGCATTCACAAGAGACAAGGACTTTTGGGGATTCCGCCCAGTTGCACTAGCATATTACCTGGTACCCAGAAGGGGCCGACACAGACTGGAAGCCCAGTAGAGGTTTGTTGAATAAATGAATGATTTCAAACATGTGTCCAAGAGGGGAAAGCCCCTGCTAAACCAACATATTTATCTTTGAGGTTTGCGCAAAACTTTATATATGTTAAGAAATATTCAAAACCCAGAGATAAGGTATAAAGATGGTTGTGAGGCATTTTAATGCCAGGATGGAAGACAGTTTTCGTGCCCATGTAAAGGACATTTGACTTTTAAAGAAATGGGAATTTGTTTGACTTCCTAGGACTATTGGTTAGGTAGCAGACATTTCAAAAACCCTGCAAAGTTTGAGGTTAACATAGAGAAATATTTTACTGTACAGTAAAAGAGGTAACAGTAAAAGATAGTATGAGAGGTAACTCAAAGGTGTATCTTTATTACCTGGAAATATTGAGTTGGTGTCAATAGTTGTATTGTAGAATTTCTTCTTTTTTTACTGACTATATAGCATCTTCATTCCCACATACTATTTTGAATCAGCTTTGGCATCCTGTGAGTTCTATCATTAATTAGCTAAGCACATATGACAACTGCTCACCAGTTTGTGAGAATGATGTTTCTGACATTTTGAGAATTACACTTTGATACACACACATATACACACATACACACACACACATGTTCTGAGAAACTGGAATCTTTCTCTTCCAAAACTGAATTGTTTCCATTATATTAAAACAGCAGGTTCATGCCCCAAACACCTTTTCCTACAATAACATCTGGAATATATATTGTGACTATTCTCTTCCAAGCATTAGCTCTCTTTTCCTGATTTGTCCACCAGGGAGGGAGGAATTTAACACTGAGTTTTTCATGCCCCTTTGCTAAGTTTTAAAAATAATGTACCAGTGGTCAAGGGCAGAGGTAGGCTAGACAGAATTGAGAAAATACTGGGTATAGACATTTGCCATGATTTGTGGTCTTCTAGAAACTTTTGAAACCCCTTCTATGTTCAGGGATATCTAGTCCCTTAAGCATCTTCAAATTCTTGAGAAAGAAAAGCGAGAACCCACTTTCTCTGTCCCTTGCTGCTGGAGGGGAGACATAAGACCTGGATTCCACCAGTGAGGAGACAGAAGCTCAGGCGCAGCGTGTGTGAGGGTGGCAGCGTGCAGAGCGCCCTCTGGGGAGGGTGACGTGGACCTTCTGAAGCCCTCAGGGAGGCACAGGCTGTCACCTTGTTTCCTGGGCTGAGTCTGGTGTGTATGCAGGGCCTGTGCGCAGTGCCGGCAGCAAGGAGTCTGTCTTGTTCATGCTTGAGACCCCTGAGCTGCATTCTCAGGTCTTGTGTGAGCCACTAAATAAAAAAAAATAATTGTTTTGTCCTGAACAAGTAAAGGGGTTCAGAATATGCCACCCCAATATGACGCATTGGCATCTTATCTTGATCCAAAGCACTGGAGAAACTGAAGGTGCAAGGCTGCGCCTCGTAGCTCCTGTTTTTACCAAAAAGCAGGCCATGAAATTTCCCATGTGGAATCCCACACTGGGGAGAGGAGACATTCTTAGGCCCCGGGACTGAAAGTCGGGGCAGAAAGGATCTGTAGAAACAAACCTACTTATGTAAGCTCCATCCAATCTTCCATTACTTTCCCCCACTTATTTCCTGTCCCAGTTAAGTCACTTCCCTGCAATTTATAATTCTTTGTTATAAAGGTATATAAGCTTTGGGTGTGTTGGCTTCTTCTGGTCTTTATTTTCCTTTTGAAGACTCGATGTGCACATAAAAACACTAAATAAAATGTGTATAAAATGTATATGCTTTTACTTGTTCACCTGTCTGTCGTGAACTTCACAGGCTCAGGCCCAGACTGGAAGAGGGCAGAAGGAAGTTTTGCCTCCTCTACACTAGCATAGTGGATTCTATTGTTTGCAATTCAGATCCATGCCTGATTCAAACTGAATAACTGGGGTGTGAGATCCTCAGGGGCACTTCAGTCAGGAGTGATGGAAGCTCAATCTGCAGATAAGTTCTAGAAGATCTAGAGTTTTCATTAGACTGATTAAAGCTTTTTGGCACTAACAGATTATTTTGCTAATAGTGTTTATAAACTTTCACCCTACTACATGAGCAATATCTCAGCTTTAATTATTCCTGAAGTTCCATCCAGCCCTTTGATTTCCTCATTCGATGATACTTCTTAACACATGCAAACAATTAAAGGTTATCTAGAGGCTGACTCATATCAGTCTCAGAAAAATAACAGCGAGCTCTTTAGGGTTTAGCATACTTACCAACTGGCATCCCAGCAGGGATAACAAATTTTAAAAAATATGTATATATTCAAAAATTTGATGATCAGGAAATTACTGCTGAGATGAGGTTTCTTATCATTAACTTCAAGAAAGATGTATGAATATGGTGAAATGAAAATGGTATATTATAATTTGACATTTCCCAGGCAAATGGAAAAGAAGTAGAAATATCAGTCATTTCAGTTCAAAGAAGGGCCCACCTGGAAAGAGGAGAAATATACACACTGTCACATCAGAAGGTATTTTCTTTTGGGGGTTTGAAAAACAGGCACAAAGTTTTTTGGACTTCCCTCAGCTACGCAGGTCCTTGACCTCTTCCCCAAATGACTTAGAGGTTTATTTTTCCTCACATTAAATAAGTGCAGAAGCAAGTAAGTAGTTCAAGATTTGAATGGTGGCTCCACAATAACATCAGGGACTGAGGCCCTTTCTAAGTTTCTACTCCTCTATCTTTATTGCAGCCCTTGTCCTCACGTTCTCACAATGGCTGCCAGAGATCCTGCCAATTTGACAGGTATTGGCAAAGGTCCCTTCCTGAGGAGGCGGTTCCCTTTAAAGAGTTTTCCTGGAAGATCCACCCAGTAGCTTATGTTTAGTAACCACTGGCTAGATCTATGTCACATGATGATGCAAGAGAGTCTGGGAACTTTTTATTTAAGCTGAAAATACAACCTCTTCAAATAACATGAGGGTTCTGTTAATAAGGAAGAAAGACAGGCAATCGGGAGTCTCTGATGGACCTAATGGTATCTCTTTACCTCAAGTTTTCTTGAAGAACCGGCAATGCTTTGGATATTTCCCTTTCCATCGTGCCACTGCTCCCTTCATCTTTCTCATTTTAAATTATCTTTCAACTCTCATCAAAAAAGAAAAAGTGGGAAAACCTATTCCTGTCGCATTGCTGGTGTCCTGGAGCCAGTTTCTAATGGAATGTGGGTACTGAGTCTTCCCCACATCCACAAGCAATTTTCAGCACCAGCAGGATGTCCGAGGAGTCAATTCAATTCTGACCTTGGCTAACTGGTTAAGGATGAGACCCTCTCATCAAACTTCCCATGACCCGCTCATTAAATTTCAGGTGTCTGTCATAGCCCCAGATTATTATCTGTGCTTCTGACCAACTGGCTATAAATCAGAGGTTCCAGGATACCCTTCTCAGGTTTTATTAATTTGCTGGAGCAGCATAGGATCTCAGGAATCCCCTTATTCAATAGACCACCAGTTTATCACGAAGAATACTAAAAAATACAAATGAACAGCCAGATGGCAGAGATGCTGAGGGCAAGGTATGGGGGAAAGGTGCAGAGTTTTGCACCATTTCCCCCCAAATCTCCACCAGCTCACCAGCCTGGATGTTCACCAAGATCCTTCTTTTGGGCTTTTCTGGAGGCTTCATTACATAGACGTGATTGATGAACTCCTTGGCCATTGGTGATTGACCTCAACCTCCAAACCCCTCTTTTTCCCCCAGAGGTGGGGGTGGGACTCTAAGTTCCAATCCTCTATTCAAGTTGGTTTCCCTAGTAACCGGCCCCTTCCCAGCTGCTTTCCAAAAGTTACTTTCATTAACATAATAAGAGACACTTTTATCACTCACAACACAGGAAATTCCTAGGCTTTTGGAAGCCCTGAGCCAGGACCCTGAAGACCAAATAGTATAAGGTCATTCAGATGACCAAAATATCACATTATAAATCACAATATCGCACAAGTTCCTCCCATCTTTTGGACATTTATATTAAACAGGATCTGGGTTACAGAGACCCCATGATCTCTTCCCTAAGATTACTCAGAATAGTCATAAATACTGCAGCAGAATTTGAGGCTTCGTGATGAAAAACAGCCTTATAAATCAAGCACCTACATTTAAAAAATACATTTGCATATTTTCTGAAATGAGACTCTTACATATACATTTAGTTAGATAAATATTTTTAGTCACCTGAATTGAACTAAACACTCCAACAAACTATGCTAATTGACTGGAATGCCATCAAAAATCAACACTAAATGTTAAATTTATCCTCCCAAATCCCCAAATAATCAGCTCCCTCCAAACTGAATATTTATATTTTCTTTAAATATTCAGCTTTAACAAAATAGGAACATCCAGTTATTTTCCAAAGATCTTCTGATCTAGATCAATTCAGAGTTCAAAAACCCAACTTTAACCATTATATAAACTCAACTATTGAAACATTTCATTTTTAAAATGATCTCATAATGGGATTAAAATTTTACGAGAGTACAGGTGTATAGATTATAACACAAAGGTATCTGATAAAGGGTAAGGATAGACAAATTGGAAAGGAGGCACCCCAAGATCAGAAACCTGGCTCACACACTGCCAAGAGCTGGAGAGGGAATGGGAGGTGAGAGGTAGAAGGGATTAACAGCTGTGGTTCCAAGCAAAGGTGTGGAACGGGTAAAGGAAGGGTCCTGGAGCCCTCGGTGGCTTATTTAGGCTTTTATTATCAGAGGTGACCAGGTATACTGCAGGCAAGAGGGCCAGGGGGCCAGGAGGCCGGCAGGCTTCCTAACACCCGGCGCATCTCACTCTCTAGAAGCTGCTTTGCTGCTGCTTCTCTATGACTCTGTCTCTCCCCTGCTCTTCTGCTCTGCTGGCGTCCTCGTGATGCTGCCTTTATATGCCCGTGTCTAAACCCAGGTGCACCCACTTGCGCATGCCCACCTAGGCATGCGTGCAGGACCTCAGGTGTCCATCATTACATTAATGGCGGGAGGGCAGAAAAGCCTGATCACTTTTCTCTGACCCTACAACAGCCATATACCCAGCTATAGGAACTAGGTTCCTTACTTGGGTGCCAATGCGTAGATCACAAATCACGAGACCCAAGCAGGGATCAGACTGCTGTAGGGGTGTCAGGACACAGACCTGAAGGTGAAGATGCTGAGACTGACTGCCAGTGTAGAAGCCTGGCACCTTTCAAATTCTACACAGTTTATTCAAAGCCAACCACAAATAACCAGTTCATGGAGGAGTGAATCCCTTCTAAGGAGAAGACTATCAGTGCCGTCTCTGCACTGGAACGGGCAGCAGTCCTTCTGTAACAGGGTGGCTCCCAGAAAAAGAGGAAGTTCCAGGATCCCTGCTCCATGCTAAGTAGGGTGGAGCTGAGCAGGGAGAAGAAGATGCTAGAGAAAGAGAAGGAAGGAACAAGGAAGAAGGAAGGAAGCAGGATGGAGTGCAGCAAGGAGACCTGAAGGAGGCACATGGAGCAGAGAGACATGTGAAGAACCTGCATTTGCTTTTTTGGTCCTGGACTGCTTGGAAGAGATGTGGGTGAGAGACCCATGGGGAGGTTAGCAATGGCAGCTTTCATCTTGATTTTGATTTTGCTCTTTTCCTCCCGGATTTGTTTGACCCCTTTCTATGGGTCTCCACTGAAAAGTGCTTTAGACTTGTGGCAGGCTTTTGGGCCTTGCTTTGGACCAATTCTTTTTGGCTGAACTTTTACTCATGAGAGGATAGGAAACTTTCCTATGTTAGAGTCAGAGTTTGTCTAAACTTAGCTGACTGAAACTTGAAAAAAATGACCTAAAGCCTAATTCCTTATCTAGCAGGTAGGCTGGTCACATACCTTAGGCGCTCTTGGGCAGTTAAGGGCAGGGTGGATGAAACAATGTTATCTTAGAATGTGCACCCAAGTACGGGGCAGAAGCCTGAGCCCACCCAAAATGGATCTCCTGTAAGTTTAAAATTTTTGAATCTTGTCTCTCTTTAAAGCTATTTGCTGTGCTCATTGTGTGGGCTTTTGTTACAGGGCAAGGAGAGGAACACCCCAGAACCCCCAAGCCTGCCCTCTCTGAATGGGTTCTGCCATCCGCCGCATTAAGACAAACACAAAAAACCTTTAATGGAAAGGAA
>JAGFMF010011030.1:0-10363 GCA_019455555.1 Galemys pyrenaicus
ACCAGCCGGCAGAATTCCACAATAGAAGGTGGGGTACAGCTTGAGCTCTCTGGTAGTGGCAGCTGAGAGCTCCTGAGTCCGGGAAGGGAGTGAGCGGCAGCGTTTGTTATCTGAGTACGTGATAGTCTTGGCACGGTGGAAAATTGACTTTCCCTGTTCTGAATGTCATGAACGCTGTGCTGTTACCCAACTGAACCGTCTTCCCCTCTTTCCTTGGTAGGTGGTAACGTGCTAATCTTGGCTATTTGGGGGGATAAAGGAGCCCCACATATGCAGGCCTTACACTTCAGTTTTGCCTTGGGTGCCTTTTTTGCTCCGCTGCTGGCTAAGTTGGCGCTGGGGACGGCGGTGTCTGCTGCAAACCACACGGAGGTCGACTCCCAGCGTTCTGCCGTGAACCTGTCGTCTGGGGCGGGCCCGGACGGGCCACTCGGAATGCCTGACAACATGAATTTACTGTGGACTTACGTTGACATCGGTACTTATATTTTTCTAGTTTCTGTCTTTTTCTTTGCTCTGTTGTTCAAGAAAAGTTCCAGGAGGGAAGCGGCGAAAGCAACTGCTCAGCGGTCCCGAAGAGCTAAGTATCACTACGCCCTGCTCTGCCTCCTTTTCGTGTTCTTCTTCTTTTATGTTGGAGCCGAGGTGACGTATGGCTCCTACGTCTTCTCATTTGCAACCAGCCACGTTGGCATGACGCAAAGTCAAGCGGCTGGGGTGAACTCGGTGTTCTGGGGCAGCTTTGCGGCCGGCAGGGGCCTGGCTATCTTTTTTGCTGCGTGTTTACGACCCGGAACCATGATTGTGTTGAGCAACGTCGGCAGCCTGGCTTCCTCTCTCTTCCTGGTGCTTTTCAGCGCGAACCCTGTTTGTCTCTGGGTAGCCAGCGGCGTGTACGGGGCCTCCATGGCCACCACGTTCCCCAGTGGTGTTTCCTGGATCGAGCAGTACACGACCATCCACGGGAAGTCGGCGGCATTTTTTGTGATCGGCGCCGCCTTGGGAGAAATGGCTATCCCCGCGGTGGTCGGGATCCTTCAGGAGGAGCACGCGGACCTGCCGGTGGTGGTGTACACCTGCTTGGGGTCATCGGCGGCCACGGCCGTCTTGTTCCCGGTGATGTATAAGCTGGCCACCTCACCTCTGCACGGTCAAGGGAGAGAACAGAGGAAAAGCGAGGACCAGAGAGCTCTGCTGTCTAGCTCTGAGCTCCATGACTGTGAGGAAGAGGTCGAAGAAGAGGATGCAGGAAAATGGAATGAAATGGACTTGGAAGTGATTGAGACACCCGGGAATACTTGGCTGGAGCCTATGGCGGAAGTTTCTGGCCAGTCTCGTTCACACGCCCTGGAGCTGGAGTCGTCCTCGCCACTTAACCCTGGCCAGTCCCCTGTCAGTGCCGGTGCCGGTAGCCCGGCCAGGAGGGCCTGACTCCTAGAGAAGACGGAGTCTGCCCTGACTTTTTGAAAACGGCACTTCTGAGGAGGCCGGTCAGAGCAGAGCTCTAGCAGATTGCCAGCAAGCTCTGGGCTTCACATTTCTGTCCCAGCACAGTAATGCTGAAGGTTTTGAGACATTTTGTATCCAGAGCCTTCTCTAAAGGAGGGCCGGTGTTTGCACGGGGCTGAGCCGGCAGTACTTGATGGTTTTCTCCCTCAGAGCCTGCAAAGGAAGCACTTGTTTTTGACTGTTTGGCTACCGGGGTGGTCGAACAAAGCCCTTTAGTAATCGGGGTCAGCTTTAAGAAAAGCCTGCTGGTGTTGACTGCATGTCAGTGGGAAGAGATTCATGTTTTTACTGTGTTCAAATAATAAAGGACACACTTCAGTACTGTGTTCCATCGATTCTAAGATGTACCTTTTTGACATTTGAGTATCTTTGAAACAAGAGGACGTTTTCAAATCAATGATCATATAGCTAATGGAATGTTTTCCATATACAAAATGATGTTGCACTTAACAATCAATGTCTTAGATTCAGGGAAAGACAGTGATTCATTCAGTTAGGCAGATTGTGCTCTTTTACAGATGTTTTAAAGTTATTTTTGTATGCTGCTTTTTCTCTGTGTTCCAAAGGGATTTGGAGATCAGTGTTCTGCTTTCGAGATGTTTCAGAGTTTCTTAGTAAGTAAAAGGACTGGATGGGCCTCTTGTGGCCTTGACCTACCTCAGCAACAGAGTCTGGGTCGGAGCCCCGGTGTTGTGATTTGCTGCTTCTCATTGAGGCTGAGCGGTGAAGTCACATGGCAAGCTTGTAGCCCAGGGCACTAGTTCAGTTTTCAGCGAGGGGCAGTCATTTCTGGCGATGGGAGACTGGTGGCAGCATGGATAGCTGCCCCTTCCTGAGCTTGACTTAACCGTCAAGCCAAGTAATGATGCAGAGGGTCTCGATGGCCCAGGAGTTGGGCACCAGAGGAGACCTCACGGGAGTTTGGCCAGGCTGTTGTGGGCCAGCCTTCGAGAAAAGATGAGCATTGATGATAGATGTTCACGTCTCTTCACTTCTCTTCACTGTTCCTGCCTGATTGCAGTTTGTCTCTTTGACCTAATTCTTACTAACATGCCTTTGTGTGTCCTCAAGTGAAGCCCAGTGCCTTTCTTGACCACTGCCCACTCGCCTGGTGCCCTTGTTACAGCACTGGTTACACTGCACTGCTCTCTCAGCTGGAACGTGGAGACGGCCTCTTATCCACTTGCTGGTTTCTGTCAGGCTGTTGGAATTTGGGAGTGGCCCCTATTTGGCAAAGGGGGCGCTCACTAGAAGAGATCTTCCCGCAGCATCCACAGGATGGGGTAGGAGATGCAGCTTGGAGAGAGGTGTCTGGTTTAAGAAAATGGCAGAAATTTGAAAGCCCACACTGGAAAATCCACTTGCACGAGCCCAGTTGTGCGAGCCCAGTTGTGAGGTGATAGGCTTTGTTAACGCTCGATAATGTATTTCCATACTGGAAGGGTAAGACTTGGTATAATTCCAAGAATAGGCACTCAGCCTAATAGCCATTTCTTAGGTAAGTGCCCGAGATGCACAACCAGCCAATACTGACGTTTTGTCTTGCTGAGTAACAGATCCTCACCAGTTAGCAGCTTGAACGTTTGTATCCTCCCGTTTCCGTGGGTCAGAAATTTAAGCAGGGTGTCGCTGGTTCCCTTGCTCTTGGTGCACAGGGCTGCTGCCAGCTGCTGGGCAGAGCTGCGTTCCTTCTGGAGCTTGGAGCTCCCTTGCAGGGCCTCGTGGAGGCGGCAGTCTTGACTTCCTTGCCTGGTAACCTGAGGGGCCTGCCCTTGTTGGCTGTCAGGCGGCACCCCTCCCGTGTGCTGGCCCGTGACCCTCCCAGACCCCGTCATGATGGGCAGCCGGCAGGACACAGCTCGTCGTCGTCACCTTTGTCATTTTCTGTTGGCTGAGCACGCCCCTGGTTCTGCCCAAACTCAAGGGGAGGGGCTGGTACGGAGATGTGAGTCTCTGGGGTCATGTCTGTGTGTGCGTCACTGCACTCGGGTATCTGCAGATGCAGGGCGAACGAGGTGCTGGCTGAGCTGGGGAGAAAACCTCAGCGTCTGGGGGTGACTAGAGGAAGCCCCCTGGCTGTAGCTGTGGCTTGGAAGGCTCTGTTGGCCGGGCCCGACAGGGAGAACCTGTGTTTGTGGGGTACACTCTGGCCTGACTTAGACCTTGGCTCTCCTCGGTCTTGGCTTTTCGGTGGTTCGAGTGCAGCTGAATGGGGGGGGGGGGGAAATAGGTAAAATTCAGCTTAAATGTATTTTCCGGGTACCTTCCAAGAACACTTGAGTGCGTTTTGCAATCACTGTTTTATTTTCCAAAGAAACTTTGTCATATTTGAGTTTTGTTACAAATGCAACGATGGTACCAAAAGGTAATGGAGGCTTGGAGGGACAAATAATCCATAATTGCAACTAGAAAAGTTCTTGTAGTTCACATCAACAGAGTATCTTAAGGTTCAAAGATTTTTCAGTTAAAGTATGAGGAACAACTTGAGGTTTATGTCCAGAATCTGTTAACACTACAGTCGGTGGATCGGTTTTTCATTTGAGTTCCTGTTTACTAACAGCTGTGTTGTTTATAAAACAGTTGGCAGGTGACTAGTACCGCATCACATCTTCAAGGTGTTGATACCCAGATTACATGTAACATGATTTTATTTCAGGAAAACTCATTGACTAATCATGGTTTTTCTGTCATAGCTGGAACTTTTGCCTTAGTATGGTAATATGTCACTCAATGCTGCCCCTGAAGATTCTTTCTAAAATAGTGTATAAAATTCTTAATGGGCGTAGAAGAGATATAGTCTTAGGGATGTCCTGTGTCTGTGTTAAGTACCACTTATTTTGAAAATGGTTTTTTCAGAAAGTGTGTGTGTGTGTGTACCCACAGGTATATTATGTGTTTGATATTTCTCTTTACTGCGGGCAGATCTATTGAGGCTGAGTGTACAAAAGATTAAGGTGCCAAAGTTTCTTTAAAATATTCCTTCTTTGGGGCTTCCCTGGTGGCGCAGTGTGTTTAGTAAGGCACTTTTAAGGAAACCACAGCCCCTGCACGAGTTCGATCCCTGCCTCCAGCCAGGGAGGTGCCCCACATGGTGCACCTGCTGCTCCCCTCAGCAGTGTGTTTCGGTGGATCCTCTTGTTCTGCTCCCCACTCTGTCTGGTGAATCCTCTCACCTCCCATGACTCTGGCTTGTACCCCAGTTCTTGTATGCATAAACAAATAACTAAATAAAATATTCTTTCTTTAATTGAAGTTTTTATTCACTGTTGTGTAAGGTTGATACGAGTTTTACATGTTTTTATTCCAAGTTGCTGAGTGAGCGGTACTGGTTCCATGCGGAAGGTTAGGGAACTCAAAATTGCCTGTCATTTTTTAAGAAAAAAAGATTATTTATGCATACAAGAGCTGGGGTACAGGCCAGAGATGTGGTGGGTGAGAGGACCCACAAGAGACAGAGTGGGGAGCAGAACAGGCAGATCGACAGAAATACACTGCTGAGGGGAGCAGCGGGAGAGGCAGGAGAGGTCTGCCCTGCCATGTGGGTCCCCTCCCTGGCCAGCAGCAGGGATCGAACTCGTGTTGCAATGGCTGTGGTTTGCTTCATAGTGCGTTGCTTAACCCAATGCGCCACCAGGGAGGCCCTGCCTGTCATTTTTTAATGTGCACGAAAATTTTCTGTTCTATTTGATAGTGTTTGTGTGAGATTTTCAGTATACATACCTGATGAGATCAGTAAGTTGTTGGCTTTAAGGACAAAAGAGCAAGTAGTTTTTGTCTTTAGGTAGTTGCATTACCTTTTAATGCAGTGCCGTTTGGCCTCGGCTGGTGAACTGAGCTCTTGAAATATGACTAATATGATGCATAAATTTATTTAATTTAAATGTGAATTTAAATATCTAAATTGACTAGTGTTTGCCACATGTTTAGCACAGGTCCAGTGGGAGAAACAAGGTATCAGGCAAGCACACAAGGTGTCTCCAGGAAGTTTTCATTTGCTGTTGTAATAGAACTTAGTAAGTAGAGGGTGAGAAATGTTGTGACAGGTTCCTTGTCAAATGTCACGCATACTATAAATTACCATAGGCCTTGAAAGACTTAATTTTAATGGGTCACGATGGTCCAGTGAGGCAGTGGTGACCTAAAAGAAAGTGTGGGCACAGCAGACCTCTAGTCTCACCTGCTGCTTCTCGTAGCAGTGTAGTGCAATAAATCCATCTTCTCTCAAAATAAATCAGTAAATAAGTGGGGGCCTCCTTTTGGCGCGGGGGTTAAGGTGCAGCATAATGAAGCTATCCTCAGCCACTGCAGCCAGCCCAAGTTTGATTCCTGGCTGGGGAGGGGACCCTCATGGTGCAGCAGACCTCCCAGTCTTGCCCACTGCTCCCCTCAGAGTGTACTTCCATCTGCCTGTCCTGTTCCCCACTCTGTGTCTGGTGAATCCTCTCCCCACCCCGAACTCATTGGCCTGTACCCCAGTTATTGTATGCATAAATAAATAAATATTTAAAATAAATAAATGAATGAATGTAGTAAATAAAAGTGTCTTTCTTTGCGTTGTTTAAAAGAATCAGATCGTCGAACCAAGGCTTGTGACCTTGGTGGTCAGGAAGATTTAACAGAATTACTGCACTTTGGCCTGTTGGCACTAGAGTTGGGTTGAACTTAAGCTGGATTTTCATTCAGGTGTAGTTTCATATTTAATGATTTTATAACACTGAATTTTTACAGTGAGAACTGCCTTTATTTTTCAACATATTTCTGTGATTTACTGTTTTCTGTTGTCCTCTGTTTCTGCAGTTTATTCAGTTCTTTCAGAGAACATCTTTTAAGTCCTTGCACTGTGACTGTTAATCTTGGGTCTCTTAGCTTTACTGCAGCTTGCCATTGATGCATTTGATTATGTGTTAGTTAAGATACCGTGAAGGCTACCCAAAGGGGTTGCGCTTTACAGTTTATGGACAACTTGAGATTATAAAGTCTTTAAAAAAAAAGACATTATTTTTAATTGTGATAAAAGAACAAAATTTAACATTCAAACTTTTCAAGTATGTGTTACATTAGTTGCCTTGGCATCATTGCCATCATCCGGGGCATTTAGAGCCTACAAAACTGAGACTTGGAATGCATTAAACCGTAACGCCTCTCTCCCCAGCCCCTGACAACAATATTCTGTTTCTGTCTCTCTGAATTTGACTGTTACAAATACCTCATGCAAGGGGAATCATAAGGTGTTTAACTTATATTCAGTGATGGGTGTGTTTCACTTAGCAAAATGTCTTGAAAATTCATTCATGGTGTAGCCTGTGTTGGAATTTCCTTGGTAAAGCTGACTACTAGTCCATTGTGTTTTGTTTATCCATTTATCTGTTGATGGATACTTGTCTTCTGCATTTGGGCAATTGTAAATAAGATTGCTATCAACATTAATGTTAAAATATTCTGCTTGAGTCTCTCCAATTCTTTTGACTATCACCACACAAGTGAAATTGCTAGATCAAAAGATAATTCTTTTTAATTATTTTGGGTACTTTTTTTAGCTTAGAGAGTAGCCCTAATGTAGTTTCTCCCAGGGAAACTAGCTACAAAAAGAAGATAGAGAACCACTTTTGTTAGTATTGCACCAAACTCTAGGCCAGTTTTGGTTTCTTAAAACAGCTCAGTGTCATCATGAACTGAGTAAATTAACTCCAAAGTCGTATCTGGCATTGACCTCAACATTTCGTCATCTCTGCTTCCACCTTTTGTTCTTTCACTGAGCAGGTGTTAGAAACCTTACTTTGTTAGGCACTGTGGACTGAGTATTAATGAACTTCCATCCTGTCCTTGGAGTACTAAGTAGCATTATCACATATTCTGGAGTTTTGAAATCATTTTTGCTAAATGACTGGTGTTGTGTGCTCTTTGGTGTGTAAACATAGAGGCCCCTCTTGCTACCTTAGAACTAGGTGAGTGTCTTCAGGGAAGCAGGAACTGCAAAGAGCCTGTAGCCCTCAGGAACTGGGAGCAGTCCAGGGTCAAGCTGCTCTGTCTCTGTCACAGCAGCTCTGCCTTGTGAGACTTTTTTCCCTGTTCCTCCTGGCCATCCCCAGTATCTGTAGTCCACATTCCAGAAGGAACCTGTCTGACTTGAGTGACTGCCATTGCCATGATTGCAGGGCCCTCTGTCTCAGCCTGTGAATGTGTTACAGGGCAGGGAGAGGAGCACCCCAGAACCCCCAAGCCTGCCCTCTCTGAATGGGTTCTGCCATCCCCCGCATTAAGACAAGCATACAAAACCTTTAATGGAAAGGAACTTTAATACAACTAGGGTACAATAAAGAAAGAACAAAGAATATAGTTACTAAGTTAAGCATCCAAAGTTACCCATCTCCTTGAGGGTAAAAGTCCAGCCAAATAGGATTGGCCCAAAGCAAGGCCCAAACACCTAGCACACATCTAAAGGACCTTTCAATAGAGACCCATAGAAAAGGGTCAGAAAGAGTCAGACAGATCTGGGAGGAAAAGAGCAAAATCAAGATGAAAGCTGCCATTGCTAACCTCCCCACGGGTCTCTCACCCACATCTGTTCCAACCAGTCCAAGACCAAAAAGCAAGCACAGTTTCTTCACATGTCCCTCTGCTCCACGTGCCTCATCCAAGTCTCCTTGCTGTTTTCCATCTTCCTTTCTTCTTTCTTCTCTTCTCTGCAGAAATCTTTTTTTCCTCCTTAGCTCCACCCACTTAGGGCAAAACTAGGATTTTTAAAACTTCCCCTTTTCCTGGAACCACCCTGTTACAAATGGAACACCTCGGATTCCTTTCAGTTGCCTCCATGCAGAGTGTGGCTAGCTCTGGACTCCTGCCCCTCTGCTCTGACTGGGAACTACTACAGCCAAAGGGCAGCTCCCCTGTCTGCTCTGTAGTAGCCTTAGTGCTGGTCTTGGTGAATATTAGCTAGAGGATGGCTTGCTGGGGTGCAGACTTTCAGAACCTGGACTGATGGTTCTGATCAGTTTGAAATAAATGGAAAAATGAAGTCCTAGCAACTGGCAGGCCTCTTTTGAAAAACTCACTAAAGGAGATTATTAGTAGACTGTTTGATTTCCAGCAACAAAACTTTTTAATAGGGTGAGATGCAAGCGGCTTCCCAATTTGGAAGTGATATTATTGTAGAACAGAAGCATTTCCAAGCCCATAAATTTCAGTCATTTAACAGATATGTGCTGAGCATTTATACCATGTTTAGTAATTAGGCCTTGGGGAAATGAGAAAAGGACAAGAAGAGAGCCTTCTTTCACTGGGTTGTCTCACACCATTCCACGTCGGATTTGTTAGGACCCCTTTCTGCTAGCTGGAGAGCCTGTAAAGCGTATTGTGATAGGTTTTCCCCAGTTACAGAAAAGTCAGTAGTCGCCGAGCTCTTTTTCCTGGGTGTGTGTGTATGTGCCTGTTCACCGCCAGTTTTTCCATATACGCCTTTGGGGCCACTGTTTAGAATTCGGCGACCATTGCTTAGCAGAATGCAGTGGAGGGCAATGTGGGGACACCAGCCATGAAAGCCAGAGAGGAGCCTGGCACCACCTTGGGATTTGCTCAGTGCAACCAAACACGTTTATGGTTGAACTGGGTCTTGGGTTGCACCTGAAGCACCCACGGGCTGCCGAGCAGCTTCTTGCTCGCTCCTCTCACTTATCACCTGTAGCGACTTTCTACCCTTGGAGATCACCCGGTTCTGAGTCCAAGCACTGTGGGCTGTTAGCTGTGTTGAAGAAGACTCAGTGGCAGAAGCATTTAGGAAAGGACATGTTTAGCTGCAAAGAGAGCAAGAGAAGAACTGTGTCGTCAAATGAAAACATGGCTCCCGAGTCGTGTTGATCTGCTGATGGGGGGAAGTAATGACTGTCCCACGTGATCATGGTACTCACAAAGGTCGTGACAGGTCTTCAGAAATGAGCACGGCAGAAGCAGGGGTAAACCTGATTTGGTGGGGAGTCCATTAGGGGAAGTACCCCAGTTTTATTGTTCTTGAGATCAGAGCCAGCCAGATGACCCTGTTACCTCTGGTTATCTCGGTGCAAACTGTCTGCTTCCTTTGATACGGGACATCATATCAAGCAAGGCAAAGTAACACTCTGCTTCTCCTGCTGTGTCTAAGTCCATCATGATCTCCAGCAGCAAAAAGAAAGTGACTGTAGCGTGAACGTAGCACGTGTTCTCATTCCTTCTCCCAGTGATAAGCCGCTGGTTTTTAATCCTAGTGATGTTAGAATGACAGCATCTTACTCAGTTTGAATTGCAGCAGTCTGGAGTGCAGCTTGAGTACTGTCAGTTGCTAGCCGTACCCTCGGTAAGGGTGTGAGCGGCTGAGGTTGAGGTCACGGCTCTTCTCCGTGCCGAGAACGACAACCTCTGCTAGTGACAGGTTGTTGAAGGCGCACTCACACGGGTGAAGTGCTGCTGCCTTCGTACGTGGTGGGAATTCTGTGCCGTGTCTCTGCGGGGGAACGTGCCGCCGCACCGCTGCTCGGTCGGTGGCTGCGGTCACGAATGCAGGTGTTGGCGACTGTCCTACAGGAGGCCCGGCCTGGACCTCCTGGAGGTTGCCTCGTAGACAGGTTCTCCCCAGTCAGTTTTGGGTTTGGTCTTAGAGGGGCAAGCGTGAGCTCTAGATTTACCGCGTCTGATTTAGGGCTGTTCCCTGTCTGCGTGTCTTTGTCCCATGTCAGTCTCCTTGGGGCGCTGGATTGATGTAAATAACCCTGATGTGCGTTTGAGAGTCTTGTCTCGTCTCACTGGTGTTTAAAAATGACTTTAGTATCTCTGCAGAAATTAGTTGAGAATGTTTCTAGTATTTTAGTTTGTGAGTGGGCCAAAA
>JAGFMF010011034.1:0-19658 GCA_019455555.1 Galemys pyrenaicus
TTTTTTAAAGAAAATGCTGCGATTCTTTCAAATATGCCCATGGACTGGCAATCTGTTCAGAAGGTGTTGTCTAATTCCCTGCTCTGAGTGCGAGCTAGACTTAGTGGCATGACTGCCAATGAGGAGAAAGGAGCAGAAGTCCTAGGGTGTCACTTCCAACAGCAGGTCATAATGGGCATGGAGGCTTCTGTCTCTGTCAGCCTCTCACTGGGATAACTTGCTTCGGGCAAAACCATATGCCATGCTGAGAGGGCTCTCAAGTAGCCCATGGTGAGACCACACAGCAAGTAACTGAAACCTCTGGCTAACAGCCATGTGAGTAGACGATCATCAGTGTGCATCATCGAGCTCCAGATCATGAAGCCTTCAGATACCTGCAGCCCCGGCCACCATCCAGAATGCTATCTCATGAAGGCGAGCCAGAACCACCCAGCAACTAACCTGCTCCCAAATTCCTGTCCCACAGAAACAGTGAGGTGATAAACATTTGTTGTTTTGAGCCGCTAAGTTTTGGTGCACTGTGTTACAAAGCAACAGATAACTGATGAAAATATCGAACATTTACTGCTGCTGTGAAAACATCATTTGACTGTGAACTTGCTGATGTTGTCGATACACGAGGACCAGCCAGCCTTCCTTTTTTCAATAATCTGAAATAGATAGGGAGAAATGAATTCCGTGAATTTAGATGTCCCATAGAAGGGCGACAGTGTCATTATCAATTCTGAATTTCCCAGAGTGTCTCCAAAATAAAAAATCTTGTGCTTACAGCTGCTGGTAATTGTTCCTTGATTGGAATAGAATCATGACAGGCCAAAGTTGGAAGGGGGGTCTTGAGTTCATGGGCTTCAACTTTTCTTCTAAACCTGCACTTAAACTGATTTCCAGAAAAGTGAGGTGACTCTCCCAGGTCAAGCATCTGGTTACAAGTGTATCAGGTGCAGGATTTCAGTGTCCCGACTCCGAGTTCACAGGGCTTAAACTCTCAGCACATGTTTCTGCATCAGAACATTCCATGGGGATGTTTGGGAAGCTTAGAAGGAAAGCGTGAAGAGGATACCTTGGAGGGCAGAGAACGTGAGGAGCCCTGTGGCCCCTCAATTCTATATTTGTGAGTGCGTGTGCAAATGAACAGGCACGACCAGCCCACACAAAATCAATGAACGTTCAGGCCACTGAAGACCTGAAGTCTGTGTGACGAGGGGACTGGCTCTGCAGAGGCCCTCCTTGCTGTGTCCTTCACTTCATCACCAGAGACTGGAGCAGGGATGGGACAGGGGAGCCGAGGCTCCTCCAGGGGGGAGGGTGTGGACTCCGAGGGACTTAGACACATAACTCTGCCACACTGTGATCTCTTTATTTTTGACAAGGGGATTCTCACTCAGTGAAAATACTCTTTCTTTTGCAGAAACGCGAATACAGGTTTCACTGGCGTGGTCTGGGTTCCTCAGCATAAGACTGCCCCAAGCAACACTGAGCTCTGTTTCTGGTTCTCTGGGTGCCTGCCGAACAAGCAAGATGTGGAGACACCAAAACACAATGAGAGCCATATGAACAGAGCGGTGAAGCTATAGCCACTGGGAATGAAGTCTCCCGAGGACTGGCGCTGGAAGAGAGTGGGGGTGGTTTTTGGGGTCAGGGAGTATCTATCTTCATTGCTCTGAAAACAGTTTCCAGAGCATAGTTTGAGATACTGGGTAGCATCTCAAAGCATCGCTCATCCGTAGACACCCAGGAGGTGTGTGTCCCAAAGGCAGGGATTTATGGGGACTGGGTGAGCAGTCATTCGCCAGCAGTTAGGGGAGCTGTGGTGTGTCTGTGTAGTAAAGGCTGCTACCTCTTGCAACCCTACGTGGATGTGTAGAGGGGAAGGAATGAGCCCAGGGGCTAGCAGGCCCACCCACGGGCAGCTGGGAAATACAGGCCTTGTGAATATGACAGCAGCTTTGCTTCGAGCTGAGGCCTTTGGATCCTGGAGCCTGGTCCACAGCCGGAGGATGCCTCTGTCTGACCATCTGCGGTAGCCTGATCCCCACCTCTACTGCTCACCCAAGGATTGGGGTGTAGATTATACTCATACTATTGGTCCTGTGCCTTCATGTTCCTCTAGCTTCCAAGTCCCCTCGCTCCCCTCAATTTTCCAGCTTCACCTCCGCATCTAAACTCTGTTCTCTGTCATTTCAGCTTAGACTTTAAGGCCAGCTGTCCTTTTCCTCCCCAGTAGCCATGGAGTTTGGGGAGCATTGTGCAGTAGAAGGTCGGAAATTTTCAGCTGTTTACCCTTGGGCTATTGTTTCTCAAGCGTCAAGTCTCCTTGGGTCTGCTGGCTTTGCGATGCTACCCAGTATCTTTTAACTAGTTTTTCCCTTGTGTTCTTTTCCGGGATTCCTGATTGTCATCTGTGGGATGGCTAGTGTGACTTTTTCATTCGTTTCCTTCTTCTGCCATAAGCATCCTGGACTGTGTCCTGAAGCCTCAAGAGATAGGAAACTGAGGAAATCTGTGCAAACATTTTAAAGAACAGGAAGGGGGAATTTGGCATCCGATAGGTGAAACTGCCCCCATTATTACTCCACGCACTGAGACTCCTTCAGGAAATATACACCAACACTCACCCAGGCTGACGTAAGCACACAGGCAGCGGGAAACATGCAGTGCCCACAGCAGTGACATCACACTGATGATAACTCATCGCCAGAGACTTTCCTTTTCTTCCTAACCCCCTTGGGTTTGAGTAAGTGCCAAGCGTACTGGGGAATCAGGCGTGCAACTATAGAAGAAGACAGGTACGTACGTACTCCTCTGCACGTGCTCTGTCAGGGCAGTCAGGAGTGGGGTCCCTGGGACTCTAGACTTGCAATGCCCCTGGATTCAGAACCACTGTGCGCCATGCGGGGGGCTCCTTTGTCCCAGTCTCTGCCCCCTGGCGCTGGGCTGTGTCTCTGAGAGGACCTGAAGTGCAAGGTCGGCCTTGGCAAGTGACTCCAGGTAGTGGAAACCTTGTTACATGGTGGCACTCAGCCCTGAGCGAGGACACAGTGGTTTCATGTTCTGTTTCTTAATTCTTGATGTAGAGATGGGGGACAGTCCCCAGCAAGGTCAGCTTATGAGTCTCCCTGCTCGGTGCCTCCGCATGTTTTCCCCTTTGATGCCGACTCCCCCATTTAGACACACTGAGCATAAAAACCTCTGAGTCCCATCATGTCTGCTCATCCCCAAGCCTGCGGATGCGTTTCGTCCGGCCCCTCCAAGTTCCAAGAGAGTTTGCAGGGTTTGGGAAAATCTCACACGCACAGCGTGTGTACGCATGAAGTGGTGGGGGTTGCAGCTGATGCCGATACTGAGCTTTGGTGCAAGCAGTGAGGGAGGAGAAAGAAGGGAGTGCTCTGTAAAACTGCCTGGCCCCCACGACAAGGGGAAATCGAGAGATTTCCCGTTGGCCACATCACGGCAACTTCCTTGAAAATAGAAATCTTTGTTGGACATTGGTACATCGCTCATTGATCTGCATTCTTAATTTCTTAGAGAAAAGATTTCATTTGGTCAGTTGTGTGAAAACCTTTTTGATGTGCTTGTTGGGAAGCACGTGCCCATGCTTTTTCCTTACGGATTCATTTAAAGTTTCTGTCTTTGCCACACAGAGTGGTTTCACTGTCAGTAGCACTACCTGGGTTCATACCATGTATTAAATGCTTTTGTAGGTGTCCGTGTTGCCTGGCTCTTATTTTGTAGTTTTCCATCTATGTAAAATGAGATCGGCACCTGTTTGTCCATTTTCCATATTCACCGTGCTTTGTTTCCAACTCGCATTACTGTGTATCTGTGAAGAAGGTGTTTTCTGCCGTCGTGCAAAGAGTGTTCCAGATGCAAATGTTGGGGGTAAGGCTTAGTGGCAGGGGCAGGGTTTTTTAATCAAACCACACTCAAATGTGCCTAATCTTACTTGCCTGCAAGATTTGATCTCCTAAGAGCTCCATAATCCGTTGTTCTCTAAAAGCAGGGAGGGCAGCGCCTGTATTAACCTCTCCTGTTATCTGTGTCCTCGAACCAGCTGAGATCACATTTCTGCTCTTCACATCCTGCGCTATCACTGGCCTTGATTACAGGACGCTGCTGGTTTTCTCGGAGAAGCTGCTCCTGGCTTCCTGCACAGGCCCAGTCCTGGGCTACGAGGTCAGGTGTCCCGGGGTCATGAGCTCCACTCACACACGCATCGTGTCTGTAATGAAGACGGCTGGTGCCCTGTTAATCCACAGCAGATGCTGTTTGCAGTTGCTGTTGCAGGGCAAAGGAACAGATAGGAGCAAGATCCGATTTGCAGAGTTTGTTCCAGGTGACAAGGGGAAGGATTGTTTTCTTCCTGATCCCTCACTCCTGCCCCTGCGAGGTCCTCCACCTCCACCCTGGAGGTCAGAGGACCCGGCAGGGGCCTCTTGCAGCAAATGGAGCCGAGCCCTGGTCTGCAGGACAGTTTCCTGCATGCCCTCCTGGAGACCGGTGTCAGGAGATTAACCTGGAGGGGCGGACTCCCACTCGTGCCGCACAAATGGTGATGCAAAGCCCCACCCATGGACCGAGGGAAAGCCACGGCTCCCCCGACATCGATTGCAAGAAAAATACCAGAGCCTGCAGGAGAGGGCTAACCTGTCATGGATGACAACAGTGCTGTAACCCAGAGCCTGTGTAAGGCATGCGTGCGGGTAGGATTTTCTAGGGCCCAGTGGACCATCCCTTGTAGGCCTCATTTGAGCACATATCGCCGCTGCCCTGCGCTGACAAGCTAGAGGGCAAGGGGATGCCCTGTCACCATGTTGGCACCTCTGGTGTCACGGCCTCCCCCACAGGAAGGCGTGAACCGAGTGCATGTTTTCTGTTGCGAACAGGAAGGCATTGCGCTGCGCCGAACACAAAGTGGGGGAGGCAGGTCCTGCATCAGGTCCAGCGGCCTCTCCGCATCTGCCCCTGTGCCCACCCCCAGCTATTGCTCCTTTCAGATCTGTCTGATCCTGGTTTGCATGCCTGGTGCCCAGAACTGTGTTTCTCGGTGTCACTCTGGTCTGTGTCAGAAATCAGCAGGACTGGGTACCAGGAGGACAGGCCAGTGACCGGGAAGCATTTCTAGAAAGAAGCTCTAAAACTGGGGCAGGAGAGGGTGAGGGGAGGGGCAGAACAGGCCCCTTCTCAAGGATAGAAGAAAAGGCCAGGGTGTCAGTCTCTCTCTGAAGTCTCTCTCAGCTCCTTGTTTAATCTGGGCCGGGGCATGCATGCGAGAATGTGGGTGCACGTGTGCGCATGCACACACACAGCTGCAGATCCGCCATTGCTGCTGTGAGGGTGGCAGTGGAGTGTGTTTGGCTTCCACACGCATCACGGTAGTAGACAACCTTCTGACCGCTCTGTCCTTTTCCTTCTTCTCCTCTTCCTTCATCCTCCCACCCTCCCTCCCTCCCTCCCTCCCTCCCTCCCTCCCTCCCTCCCTCCCTCCCTCCCTCCTTCCTTCCTTCTCTCCCTCATTCCCTTGTTCTTTTCATATTGTGATAGCTCTCCCTGTCTTCTCAACACTGTTTATGTCCTTAGAACCTCACCCCCCTGGCTCCACTCCAGAACCCTGTATTCAGCCAGGCCTTGCAGAGCCAGCTCCTCTTTCCTAGTACTTCCTTGCCCTGGGTCGGCTTAAGTGTCCTAACTCTGAACCCAGCTGGCAAGATTACCCCAATCCCGATGTTCCCAGTACAGTCCCCAAGGAGTCCCTTTGAAGCCTGCCGGTTCTTTAGAGACGTTGGCCAAATCCACCAGCTTCTGCTCGTCCCTGTTTCCATGTCAATTCTGAAAGAAGTCACGCTTTCCTCCTGCTGCACAGGGTAGGTAGTTTCAAATTAATGAAATTCTCATTAGGTCTAAGGTGACCTTGTCCCACAGTTGGGGGGTGGAGGGGGACTGTGGGAGAGGCACCAGGACCCTTCAGGAATATGCGCAGGGCATACCTCTCCCATCCTGACCCCTGACAACCAGGTGTCAGCACGCCGTCCTCGTGGCTATTATTCTACCCAAGTGCCAGGTACTAAGTAAGTTCTGGTACCAGCCTGGCTCTGTGGCTAGACAAAGCCCTGGCAGGGGCATAGGAGTCCCAGGAGTCCCTCCCAGCTTTGCCGGTAAACTAGAGTCTGATTTGGGTTTTCCTCCTGTCACCTCTGGGTGTCCTGGCTTCCACGTCTGTGTGCCGACGGGGGCCTCGTAGGCACCCGCAAATTGTATCATGCTCCCCAAGTTCCCTGCCTTCCAAATCCAGCTGCTGCTCAAAGGAGGGACTAGTTCCAAGAAACACCTCAGTAAGAGACAAAGAGATGTCTGTCCCTCCCTTGTTCCTTTTGCCACTTCCCCACTTCATGGCACCCATCCCTCCCTTCACTTAGATGAGAGGGTCCTTGCCCTATGGCCTCATAAATCCCCTAGAACTGCCTGAAAATAAGGCCGAGACCTGCCTCACACTGTTTTGCCCTAATTCTTGCCCGCCCCCCCCCCCACTGACCTGGCTGCATGAAGGAGCTGCGTCTCACCCAGAAGGGACTGCGTGGCTTTGGGCAAGTTGTTTCTCTTCTCCGAGTCTCATCTCCTGTGGGCAGAGTGAGGAGTTTGCCCTCGTGGTCACCAAGTGGAGACACACTGGGGTCTCAGAGGATGCTGGCACGGCCATCAGGAGCCCTGCACGCTGGTCACAGCCCTGCACTAACCTAGCCTGTGATTTCTTTCCAGTCCTTTCCCACTTTTCAGCCTCAGTTTCTCATCTGTGACCGACAATTGAGGGCCCTTGAACTTCTGCAAAGAAGGACCCTGTGTCCCCAACTGGCCCGATCTTCTCCAGACCCACACCCCGAGACCCGAGCCTCGGAGCATTTTCTTGGCCTCTGGTGTCTTCTTGGGAGCTGTGGTAAAGTGCCCTTGCCCTGGTGTTTGGTCCTTTACTTTCCCACGCACACCTTTAGCTCCCTCTGCCTGGGTCCCTGGTCATCTGTATTTGGGCTTTTAATGACAAGAGGCTATCAGTTCTTAAGGACAGTGTTCTCGTCTTCAGTCCTGGCCTTTTCCCCCATGCCGTCCCCCTCCTAGCCAAGGTTACCTCTTATTTTAACCAAGTGAGCACAGCTCCTGGCTGCATCACCATAGCAACCAGAAGCTAGGCCCAATTAAGCCATGGCTGAGTCATTAGACACCTAAGCTG
Source organism: Galemys pyrenaicus (assembly GCA_019455555.1). Taxonomy (NCBI): domain Eukaryota; kingdom Metazoa; phylum Chordata; class Mammalia; order Eulipotyphla; family Talpidae; genus Galemys; species Galemys pyrenaicus. The sequence goes on from JAGFMF010011034.1 coordinate 7,220, forward strand.
GTGCTAGAGTCCAGAATATCGGATGGAGGAGACAGGTTGGCAGGAAGGGAAACGAGCAGGTCTTAGCTGGAGAGGAGTGGGCGGCTGGAGGCCTGGGGCCGCAAACCTCCCTCCCCTCGAGTCCGTGGCCCCCATGAACACACATGCACCCCTGTGAACACCATGGCAGGTGCCCTCAGCCACCAGGCCCCTTGCCCCATCAGGAAAGTAATTCCTCCTCCAGCACCCCAAACTCAGGGATCCCTCGCTGGAGTTTTAAATTAAACTCAGTAACAGAGCGTCAGCAACCGAATTCCCCATGTGGTCTAATCTGTGGCGCTCTCCTTGACCTTCAAATACTGTGGCAGTTTTGCTAGTGAAGAAAACCTTTTCTGTTGGGACCACGTGAGTGGAATGTGAGGGAACCAGGCAAAGGGAAACATCAGGAGAAACACACAAATACCGCATCATTGTTTCACTCGCGTGTGGAAGATGAAGATACACAACAAAACAAACCTTTGGAGTCTAACCGCAGACCTGAAGTTACCAGAGGAGCAGGGATGGGGTGGGGGGGGGGCGGGCGAAGGGTAGAGGGTCTGATGGACTATGGTGGCGCTCGTGGTGCTCTTGCGGTGGGCATGGTGTGGGGCCGGACATTTGAAGAAGTGTAGCTCCTACCGCTGAAACAAACACAGCAACACATTGTAACATGGTAGGCCAGTGTTGCCTTAGTAGAAAAAAGAAGGAAGACTGACAACACAGATGGCTTTTTTTCCCCTGGTTTGAAGCCCTCTTTCCCCAATCAAGGCCCCTGCTGCCCTGGCCTCCTTTCTTGGGTTTTTAATCACAAAAAGCTATCAATTAGTGTAATTCGGGTATTCAAGTTACACTTCTTCTCCCCTCCCAGTAAGACTGGCCTTCCACCTTTCCAGCTTCCTTTTTCTTCCGTTTAGTGAGGAAAGCTCTTGGCAGCGTTGCCGTGGCAACCAAACTACCAGGCTGATTAGGCCATTGAGGATCTGCACACTGACACTCAGAGCTGATTATGGATCTGCAAGCTTGGATGGCGGAGCCGGACTGCTGGAAGGCAGACAAAGAGTCCCTTAGCTGGTGATGAGGGCCAGGCGAGCTCCTCAGGGCATCGGCCAAGCATCTACGCCTAAATGCATGGTTAGCCCCTGTGTTCTTTAGGGAAGGAGAAGGAGAGAGGCAGGTGGGAGAGGAGACCGACCCTATTAAGGCTGCAAGTCTGAGTTGGGACATGAGCACCTGCTGGCTTAGGCTAGCCCCTGCCATGTCCCCCAACCCACACCTGTAGTATGCCCCCCCTTGGGTATCCTTACTTCCTGACAACTTACCTGGCACATAGCCGCTCTTAGTACCGGCTGCCCAGCAGCCCCACTGGGCAGAGCACTACAAGATAGAGCACAATGAGGACACCTTGGAATGGAAGCAAGTCCAGACTTCCTAACCCAGTGGATTTCTCTGGACAATGACTCTAGTGAAGAGCCTGTGCCTTCTGACCTAAGGTGCCCTTTCACAGCCTGGATCCTCTGCCTCCTGGTGATGGTGGCGGTACTGCTTGGGGGTTGGGAGACAGTGAGGGTGGCATGAGGCTGTTAATCACCAAAGTTCCTGAGACTGGTAGGTTTCTCTCACCTGCAGGGCTTTCCTCCTTGCTCTTTTTATTCCCCTCTGCATTCACAGGCTTCCACTCACTTGCCCTGAGGGAGCAGAGCTCCTGTCCACATTGCCATAGTAACCAGAAGTCAGGCACAGGAGGATGGTGGGCAGCCATTTGACTCCAAAGCTGCTTAGCATAGTGCCTTTTGGAGAGGGGTTGACTTTTTGGAAGGAAGCATCATTAACTGTCAGCTGGAGAGAAGTAGGCTGGGATGTTCTTCTGTGGTCCAACACACTGCCCCCTCATCCCTCATTCCTGTGCTTCCAGGGGAGCAGATAGTCAGAGCTGGCTTTGCTCCCTGGGGGGACCAGGGCCTGTGTCTGACCAGGGCCTGTGTCTGGACCAGACTGTGTGTTTGCGCTGGCTCCTGGCTGCACTGCCAGGCTACAGATACCCCGGCCCCCTACCTTCCTACTGTCACCAACCAGACACCCTTAGTGAACTTATGTGTCATTCCATGACTGCCTCTGTTCCTTAGGACATTGTCAAAAGGACAGTAAGCCACCTTGATGCAAACTCATTCAACTTTCCTGGTCCACTCCTTCCATCATAGAGATTGCAATTCACATCATATCTTCTCTCCTTATTCCTCCATCTCTTATTAGAACAGCCAAGTGGGTCAATGATTCTGAGAACATAGAAGGAGGACTTATATAACTTTCCTTCTATCACAGTTGAGACTAGATTCTCTGCCTTCACTGTTGTCGTTATCTATAACTGTCTATCTCCCTATTAAAATCCAAGCCTGGAGTGTGTATGACCTTCCACCTCTCCTTGATGGACTTGATGGACACTCCACCACATCACTGATTTAGCCTTCTTTGCTGGATGAGCCCCATCTGTATTCAACTGTTGTATAAAGTCTCACATTTTAAGAACAGAACAAGAAGCAAAAACCAAAACTGAACTGCACAATCCCTCCAACTGTTACCAACCAACTGCATTGGTATTGACGTCGTTTTTGGAGTCAGTGGGTTTGGAGTACAGGGTCCTTGGGTTCACTCTGGAAAAGGTTTCACCAGAGCTCCCCTGTCAGCTACTAGGAGAGAGTTCCCCAGGAAAGTTTCTCCATGAGGCAGAGATGTTGGTTATATTTAAAGAGCAGGTTTATTAGAGAGAGTGACAGCAGTGTAAATGACACTTGCATAGACACAAGCGGGCAGAAAGAGCTGCCTCTTTGTGGGGGCAGGGTTAGTTTTTATCCTCTTTGGTAGGGAGGAACTCATCTTTGTGAGTGGTTAGATTATTGCCAATTTGGGACAACGATGCAGGACCTGAAAAGAGAGCAGACATTCACAGTGGGCAATCTCCATTACTTTACCTTCAGGTGTTTTCTCCCAATACTCCCTACAGCATCTGATACCTGCTAGGGTCATATGCCTTGTGATAAGGCACTAGTGCCTAGGATCTTGATTTCGGTAGCTGGGTTTATGGTCCTGTTTATTCCTTCTACACCACCTCATTGTGTGTCTAATCTTGTGATGCCCCCTTTTGGTTTTCTCTATTCTTTTCCTCCATCAGTATTGCTTGTGCTCAGAAACCCAAAATCTGAACCATGAGGTGGTTTCCACAAAGGAAGCATTTTATTAGAAAGTGGTGCCATGTTGGGAGGAGAGCGGAGTCACATCTCAGAAAAGGCTGCCCTCCTCAGTAGCATGTGAAGAAAGATTGTATAGGAAAGAAAGGAATGTGGGGACATGCAAGGACGGGGAGAATTTCTTCATTCTCAAGTCCAGGGGGCACTGGGAAGTCTAGAGACATTCAATCATAATACCATAGATATTATTTCTGCAGCAGTTCCTCTCTGTTATCAGCTAGGACACCCTGGTGTTTGTCAGGCACTGATATAATCAGCATCCTCAAAAGGAACAGAAATATTGTGCTAAGTATTGGACATGGCCCTGAGGAATGTAATATAGTGGCTTCTAAGGCAGGTCATCTCCTTATTTTTGGTACAGGCCCAATAACACATCTACTGCATCATCTCCTCTCCACTTGCTTGTTACAACAAAGTTCCTTAAAGCTCATTGTCTATTTTTCAGACCTCCATTTTTTTTATTTCCATTTTCACTTCAATGCACCCCAGTAGCCCAATCAAGCTTTTGTTACCATTCTCCAGTGAAATTGCTCTTCTCAAAGACCTGCACACTGCTAAATCTGATCACTTCAATGCTTGTCTTACTTGATTAATTAGTAGCATTTAGAACTGACAGTCACTTCCTCATGTTGCAAAACTTTCTTCACTTGGTTTACAGGATATTTCTGTCTCTTGGCCTTCCTTCTGCTTCAGGGTCCGCAATTTTTTAGTGCTCTGGCTAGGTGCTCTCTGCATTGGAGTACTCTAAGTTTCAACACGTAAATTTATTCCCTCCCCTGTTTATGCTCAGTCCCCATGCATAGTTCCATCATTTTGATCATATCCACACATAGGTATGTCACACATTAATGTTTCAAGTCCAGTCAACTCCCTAAACTCCAGGTTCATGTATTCAATTGCCTACTCAGCGTTACCAATTATATAGCTAATATGTATTTCAATTTCAAATTCATCATACACTGAACTAGGTCATTGATTCTGCCTCTCATCAAAGCTACACTTCCTATTATTTTCCCAATCTTAGGACTTTTTAATGCTTATCCACCAATGTGACATTTAAGTTCTCCTAAATAATAATTTTTAAATCTAATTTATCTAGGTTTAATTCATTTGCGTAACTACTTCTCTTTATTCTCTTAGTTTCTTTTATATAGCTGAAAAAAAAACCACATACAAACACACAAGCGGTATCCAGATATCCCTAAAAAAACAAACAAACAAAAGTATAGGTGAGGATGTAAAGCAATTTCAAGGAATTAGGAATTAAAATTTCAAATTTTTATTTGAGAACCAAGTGGACATGACTCATTTGCCTCAACTCTTTGAACTGTAATGAACTTTTGGATTCTCAAGTTCAGGTCTCAGAACCATAGGCCATTCCCACTGTTGCAGCTCTCTCTAAACAATTGGCAATGCGCACCCACAGAAAGTATTGCCTTTTACCCAAACTCTATGTAATTTTGAGTTTTTTCATTAGTAATTGAGGATTCTGCTCAAGGTCTATTGGATATAGTCAACATCCGCCTGGAAGGAGAAGACTGTCTCAGGAAGATACTCTCCATTTTTTCTCTAGCAGGGATAGTTATCCCCTCATATTTTCTTAGCAATACCTCCCAATGGAAATGTGGGCATTTCAAAAAACAGATCAAATCGGGAGGGGTATGCTATTCTCAGGACCAGATTATTGGGAAAATGGACTCTGTTATTCAAGATAACATCTTTAGCCAAGGAAACTTTGACATTTAAAAACAGATTTATTTGTTTATTCATACAAGAACTAGGGTGCAAGCCAGAGGTACAGGGGGTGAGAAGATTCACCAGAGACAGAGTGGGGAGCAGAACAGGTATTTTAGAGCTAATAAAAACAGTGCTGAGGGGAGCAGTGGGCAAGACAGGAGAAGTCTGCTGTGCCATGTGCGTCACCAGCTTGGCTGGGCATCAAACATGTGCCACAGTGGCTATGGCTAGCTTCACAGTGCTGAGAATTAACTCTTGCACCACCAGGCAGGCCCAGACACTTACACTCTTAATGCAAGTGGACATGACCCATTTGTTTTAACTCTCTGGACTATAATGACCATTTGGATCCACAAGTTAAGATCTCAAAGTACTTTGAGATATAATGATCCCAGTCCACCTCCAGTTCTTGTTTTGACATCTAAGACCTTGAATCCAGTTCACCTGCAACCACTGATCAGTGAAGTACTTTAACATTCCCAAGACAGTCTTTTTTTTTTAAAGATTTTTATTTTATTTTTATACATACACGAGCTGGGGTACAAGCCAGAGTCGCAGGAGGTGAGAGGATTCACCAGAAGCAGAACGGAGAGCAGAACAGGCAGACTGACTGAAACACACTGCTGAGGGGAGCAGCGGGCGAGGTAGGAGAGGTCTGCAGCGCCATGTGGGTCCCCTCCCTGGCCAGGGATCGAACTCGCACTGCTGTGCAGCGGATGCTTCAGAGTATGGCACTCAACCCGCTGCGCCACCAGGGAGGCCCCTCATGATAGCATCTTATCTATCAATCTTTCCTACTTCCTTAGTCAAGTACTTTGAGTTTCCTTTCCTAAGCTTAGCCTCTTTCTGTCCTTTTGATACATAGAATGTTTTGAAATCATTGCCCAGTACTGGGTCTAGCAGCCACACTGAGAACATGTGACTCTCCTAGAAATAAGAAAATGGAGACTATACTGGACCCTCTCCTAATCACCACCATGCAATGAGGATCCCACAAGCCACAAACAGAACAGATCCAGAGTTCAAGTGTATAAACTACATTGAGATTCAAAGCCCATCCCCTATTCTATCATGGGTTTACCTGCCTGCCACCCAGTCTGTCCAAACCCATCTTCAGACAAATATCCTAATGCCCTTGGCCCAGAGACTAATTCATTCCTAGTCTAAGAATAACCTTTTTGGTGTATTTATTTTGTGAGGTGAAATCTTCCATTTTTCAATATGTTGGTTTGTAGGTATGTTCATTTTACATTGTCTTCATTTGATAACATTATCATGTGAAATTCTCTGTCCTCAGATCCATTTATTTGTTGTACCTTCTCATACAGTATGACTCTATTTTTCCTGATTTTTTGTTATAAATCCCATTATGTACCCAGAAAAGTTAAACAGGCTGTATAGTGAAAAACATTCAGAATAAGTAAAATTATAGGGAAAATTTGGGGACATAACCTAGTGCATCCGCATCTCAAGTATAATCTAAAATGGGCTCCCATATCCAGAGGTCAGGGAACAACTGAAGAAAGGTGAGGCTACTCCAGGTTGGCAGGTAACAGGTGTAATGAGAGTTAACAGAACTTAACCAGGAGTCATTGTCATTGGTGTCACACAAAAGATAAATTTTCTGCAATACTCTCCACTATATCTCAAATACTATAGAGATTTTAGCTATATACAGTCATGCATGCAACCCAGATTGTCTTAGCAACACATAACACATCCAAAGCTATATTGATATAACAGTTTTTGGAGCCTACATTCCAAAAGCAGAAAATGAAAAGTCTTCAATTACTCCGAGGATAATCCTATAACATATATTTACAGGGAGAGGGAATGAAAAGTCTCCAGGCTACAGCTTCTAGGTCAATTTGGTAGATTCTTTTGTCTTCCCCAACAAAACAGAAACAATATCTTTGTTGTCTGGGTTTGGAAGGGAAGAAAAATGGGGAGTGACTGATTAATAAGTACTGAATTGCTTTGAACGGTGGCACTATTCTAGAATTGCAGAATATTGTGAAAATACTAAATGACAATGAATTTTTCTAAGGCAACATATTAATTATAATACCAAGGCAACTACTAAGAAATATCACAAAGTGAAGATAAGAGTGTCAAAGGAGCTAAAATGTTACACTAGAAATTTCTATTTCACACAAAATAAATCTCCAATGAAGGAACAGAAACTGACAAAATATATAGAAAACAAATAGCAAAATGCATGACATAAATCCTACTTTATAAACTAATGCCATTCACAGCAACATGGATGGAGCTGGATGGGGTTATGCTCAGTGAAATAAGCCAGAAGGAAAAAGAAAAGTATCAGATAGTTTCACATATAGGAGGAATGCGGGGAAACCAAGTAAGGGTCCAGAAGGGAAAAATAACTATAATGAAAAACAAAATTAACAGGCAACTATTAATCAGAGACACTCTGCAGGGGAGGGGATATGAGAAAGATCAAAACAGGAGAGGGAATGTGTTCTTACACAAGGGACTATGGTGATGGTGCATGGGTGAAATGGTGATGGGAATTTTGCAGGGACTACAACTAAAGGGAGAAAGCATGCACTGTACAAAAGGAAAAATGATGTAACGTATATATAAAATAAATAAATCCTATCTTATCAACAAGACTCCAGCTTAAAGGCAGAAATTGACATAATGGCTTTAAAAAAAGTGTTGTAAAGAAGTTTCACTTTAGATTCAAAGATAATAAATTGGAAGTAGAAAGATGTATTGTGTAAATAGTAACCAAAATAGAGCTCAAAAATTTATATTTACATAAAGTAGAATTTAAGTCAAATTTTTATGAGATAATGCTAGATTGTATTTATATATTGAAAAAATATACACATATCAAGAAGGTAGAAAATGTATAAATGTCCCTAACAGAAGAGCTCTAAAATATATGAAGTATAAAATGGAAGAACTGAAGGGAGGAATGAGTAATTCACAAAAATACATGGAGAATTCAATAGCACATTTCCAATCCCAGAGGATCAATAAAGAAGTAGAGCACTTGAACAACACTGTACACCAACTAGACCTGGCACTTATATATAGAACACTGCACCCAATAATAAAATAATGCACATATTTTCTCACATGCAAATGAAACATCTATTATAGCTCACTTATTAGGACACAAAATAAGTCTTGATACATTTAAAAAGATTCAAGTCATACTAAGTATGACTTCTATTCTCCAACCACAATATAATAAAAATTAGAAATCAACGAAAAGAAAAGTGGAAAATTCGCGAATATATGGGATTTAAACAATGCACTCAAACAATCAGTGGCTCAAAGAAGAAATCACAAGAGAAATCAGAGAACACTTCGAGATAAATGAAAATAAAAGTAGGACAAAAATATATGATGAAACAAAAGCAGTCTTGAAACAAAAATTGATTGTTGTAAATGCCTAAATCAAAAAAGAAAGATCTCAAACTAGTAATATAACTTTACATCTTAAGGATATAGAAAAAGAAGAGCAAACTAAACTGAAAACTATCAAAAGATGGACTTAACAAATATTAAAGTCAAAAAACAGTACAAAAATTAACAATCAAAATTTGGTTCCTTGAAGATGATACTGAACTCCGGCCTCAGTTTCCCTCAGCCAATAAAAAGAAACAGAGTTGGAGGAGAAGAAAAGTAGTTTAATTTGTCAACAAATTGTGGAGGGCAGCAGACTCATGTCTGATAGACTACCATCCTGCTCTTTGGCAGAGTGCAGGGGTATTTATAAAAAGAAGTAAAAAAAATGGGCCTCCCTGGTGGCGCAGTGGGTTAAGCAACACACTATGAAGCAGACCGCAGCCACTGCGGCACCAGTTCCATCCCTGCCGCTGGCCAGGGAAGGGACCCACATGGCGCAGCAGAAATCTCCTGCTGTGCCCACTGCTCCCCTTGGCAGTGTGTTTCAGTCAGTCTGCCTGTTCTGCTCCCCACTCTGTCTGGTGAGTCCTCTCACCTCCTGCGACTCTGGCCTGTACCCCAGCTCTTGTGTGCATAAATAAATCAATCTTTAGAAAAAACATTTCTCAAAAAAAAAGTAGTAAAAAAAAAAAGGAAGGGGGATAGGAAGTGTCATCATGTCTTTTTGATGCAAGCAAGAGACAAACTTGTTAAACAAACAAACTTGTTAGAGATGCTTATCTAATGGGGCAAGAAGAGAGATCTGTCACTGCATCAATCCCCACTTTTAGTTATGACCTTCCATTTCTATGGGAGAAAGGGGTGTCACATCTTCTGGCTGCTTCCTGTTGAATGGTGTCGTCCTGGGGGGGTTTATTATGGAGAGCCTGCACTTGCTGGTGCCACAGATCCTGGCATGCTGTTAAGGCCTTTGTGGCCATGTGGCAGCTATAAGGTATGCAACATCTGATAGCTCCAAATATAATAGGGATAACTTTTTCCCTTCCTCAAGATAACATTTAGGATATAGTCCTAACTGAAAAGGACCAGAAACTAATGTAACAAAATTACTGAGACATAATTTTACTCTACCCTCATCCCAATTCTGTAAAATAGTAAACTAAATCTAATTTTAAACCCATTTTACCTATGTTTGCAAAAACTCATAGGGCAGAATAACCAAGGAGAATGTTGTTGGCTTTGCTGAAAACTCCGTAGGGCTTAGAATTAGCTTTTAACATCCAGTCCATGCAGGCTTCAGAATCAAGGGCACCGTCTTACCACACTTCACCTGAGATTTCTTCTTCTCAAGGTTCCCAGGGCTTTTCCCAGTCCTGCCAGTGGAGGCAAGCCTTCCTTCCCTTTCATGGAGGTCTTGGGAATTGGATAAGCAGGGTGACATGCTCTTCTTTGCTCAGCTCAAATTCTTGCCAGAAGAATTTCAATCACAGCCTTGTAACAAAACATGTATCCAGTTTTCTAGTTTAAGGAGAAATAAAATTCCCCTTTGATATTATGCAAAAACAGACATGTTGTCCTGAGAAGTACAAATATGGCCTACAAGTTTTTTGGAATGAGAAAGGGAAAAGCAAATGTTCCACTTTGCTCATAAAAAGATGCAAATTGCCACTGCTAAGATCACAGCCTATTTTAAAGACAAGTTTTCTAGATATTAAAAAATATTAAACCAATGTTTTTTTGGAAATTTATTAAATATTATAAAATTCCTCTTCAGTGTTTATTGTCCTGTGTAGTAAGTCTCGATATCCTCTTCGTAATTATCATAAATCCAATTTTTCTATAGGCTCAGTAGATCTTCTCAGGTCTAAAACATATCTGTACTGTCAGTCTCTTTTTGTGATTTTTTTCTTAAGACAAAGGTCAGCAAGTAACCTTTAGAAATAACAAAAACTTGAAGATGACCGTACCTAAAATTAGAGTATAAAGCAAAGATAAGGATGTTTGCTTAATTTTGTGACACATATGTATCTCAGAATAATAGGAATTATTGACCGATAATATTATACCAGAACGTACTAGGTTTTAAGAATCTCATATATTTTAAAACACTTTTATAAATTTATATATATGCTGAGAAGGTGTGACATTTTCAGCATGACAATGTTTTCTGCATGAAGTTATAATGTCACTAGATTGTTTTCCACAAGGAAAATAATTCATTAAGAATCCTTCTAAGACATCTCATATCTTTTTACTAATCAAAGACTTTACTATTTCTGAAATTTGATATCAAGAAAGTTTTGTCATAGGCTTAAGAAACATACAGATTTTTATAAAACAACACTTAATTATCCCAAGTTACAACTAGATTAATAGTAGATCTATATTTCCAGTGTTCAACAATACTGACAGTGATACTGATAGTGGGAAAGGTCATCCTGAATGAATTATACAAATAAGTTTATGGATGCCAACCCCCAGTCCAGACCAACAATATCCAAGAACCACAAATCCAATAAGATTATCATTGAAGAGAGGATCACCGGGACCTTACGGTGGAGTTAAGCAGCCAGACTTGTTATAAAACAAGTCATGTGGGCCTTGGGGGCTCTCTTGCTTTGGAGCCAGCTCTCAGAGTGCTGTTGGGTTCCAGCTTGAAGGAACTGGTAGGACATTTATGGATTTTTCTCCCTCTCTTCTCCTTGTGTTATTCATTACTTTTTTTCCCCTTTCTTTTGTAGTTAAAACACTTTATTAACCTTTGTTGTTGTGTGTACCTGCAGTTGGGGCTTATTATAAGTGCCTTTCAAGGACCCAGTCAGGCAAACCCATTTTATATAAGGATTGTCCTCTAACAATACCATAATTTCAGGTTTTCAAGCCTAGTCTTCTGGCCAAGAATGGATCCCAGGCTGCATTGGCAGCACTGAGTCCCAGCCACTAGATCACCACAGGTTGGTGTCTCATGAAGCAGCAGCAGGAACTTCACTGATGCTCATGCAAGCCAGTGAAAAGAGGCAGATTTGTTTAGGGAAAGAAAAAGTTTATTAAGGAGAAAAGGAACAGAAATAAAGTGGGACTCCCAAGTTGGTGGAACCAGGCCAAGGAGGGGCAAGGAAGCTAAAGTGAAATTGTGCCTCAGGGAATATATACTTTCTTTCCTCAGGAAATATATGCCTTCTTTTTTTTAAAGATTTATTTATTTATGCATACAAGAACTGGGGTGTAGGCCAGAGGTGCAGGGGGTAGGTTAGCTCCCTGGCCAGGGATCGAACTCATGCTGCAGTGGCTACTTGATAGTGATGATAGCACTGTTGTGCTATCAGGGAGGCCCTTCCTAATTATTCTAAAGCTCCATCAGTCTCTTCATGATTGGTTAGTTCTCAGTGGTCTCATTTACTCTGCCTTAAAGTCTCTGTGCCCAGAATTAAGACTTTGGGTCCTAGCCCTTATCTTAGAGTCCTTTTTCTTTATCATCCTTGTTCTAGATTGCCCTGTAGTCCCTTGTCCTGGGGTGTTTGATTATTTCCCTTTGGAATTTGTTGCCCTTATCTCTATATCAAGTCATTTGAGTACAGAACATTTCTCTGAGATACATCTCTCAGACTTTCAACACTTTCTTTTGCCTTCTTATTTTTATACCATTTCTTTTCAAAGATAGCCATTTCATTTTGATACTTATTTTCCCCTAAACCTTCAATATATCCATTTCAAATACATTCCTTAACACATGTCACTTTATTTGCATTTAGAGTTATGACATTCTAGTTTTTAATTTTTAGATTGTAAGACATTGTAAGAGCTGTTATGCTGTCATTTCTTTGTACTGGGTAATTCATACATAAACACATGCTTTAATTCTTCTTTTTGGTGAGATGACATTAAGCTTAATTTTCTTACATCAAGAAGCAAAAAATAAACCTGAAAGCTCATCAAGTAGCAGCAAATTTTCATTAAACTAAGTAGATACTTAGTTTTGTAGAAATATACTGAAAGGTCACTCAGGCCCCTCACCCAGGCCCCCAGGGCAGCAGTTCTGAGAAGCCAGCAAGTCGCTC
>JAGFMF010011036.1:0-19728 GCA_019455555.1 Galemys pyrenaicus
AGTTCAAATATCTCAGGCAGTGAGACTGCCCTTCTGTGGGGACAACGTCATCAACCACTTCGCCTGTGAGATCCTGGCTGTCCTGAGGTTGGCCTGTGCGGACATCTCCATCAATGTGATCAGCATGGCGGTGGGCAATGTGATCTTCCTGGGGGTCCCTGTGCTGTGCATCTTTGTCTCCTACCTCTTCATCCTCATCACCATCCTGAGGATCCCATCCGCTGACGGGAGGAAGAAGGCTTTCTCCACCTGCTCTTCCCACCTCACCGTGGTGATGATATTTTATGGGACCCTACTTTTCATGTATGCTAAGCCCAAGTCTAAGGAGTCACAGGGGACAGACGAAGAGGAACTTTCAGATAAACTCATTCCATTGTTCTACGGGGTGGTGACCCCCATGCTCAACCCCATCATCTACAGCCTGCGGAACAAGGACGTGAAGGCCGCTGTCAGGGACCTGGGGAGTCAGAAATGCTTTGCCCCGTGATAGTGGAGGAAGCAGCATATCCTGTGGTTCTCTGCACGTGGGGATCCCCTACGAAATGACTCTTCGCAAAGCATAGACTTGCTCGCTGGTCCCACTCATCAGTTGCATCAGAATACTACCCGAACACCGTGCATTGGGATAGGCTCTTCTGATTGAGCAACAAAGAAACGTCAGCTCTTAGAATTAAGAGGTTGCACTAAATCACCTCGAACCCAGGGTAAGTGACTGCTAAAATTTATTTTTATTCTGAAAAAAATCAATAACATTTAAACTTTGAGAAAAAAATATATAAAATACGTCTTTGTTTATTCATGTGATGGCCAGCTGTAATTTGTATGTGACAATTGTGTTGTCTTCTGCTCTTGTGTGCCATGGGCAACATGACAGGGTGGAAAAGTCACTTTGTAATCATTTTCCAAACTGAAAACCAACCTGCCATTTTCGAAAAAACACCAAGACATTCCAAATGACACCACTTCACTCTTTCTTGCCAGCCAGAGTTCAGAATACTACCTGCTTCATTGTTTTCTGCTTCATGCCCTAGAGCCAGTCTTGAGAAACTCCTTCCAACTACACATACAGCATATCTATTCCTGCCAACTTTGCAGAGGAGGGGTTTGTGTCAACATTAATCAAACTTAGATATTGGAAGCCAAGAATTAGAAGTCTAGCAGTTTCCATTACATAAATCGTTACCGTAATGTGAAGTTTACGCTCCCTGGAGTTAATGTCGGCAACCATCCAGATCCCAGCAGTCAGACTCAGTTTCCGCTGTCTCTTCAGGATGTGCATATGGCACTAGCACCCACCGCTAAAAACCTGTTACGATTAGTTTTGTGGTTAACAGCATAAACTTGGAGTCAGGCTAAGACAGAGGGGCCTCTGCCTGTGCAACCTCAGGCACGTTAGAAACGATTGTAAATCTTGCAGACCCTGATTCTCCTAGTCTATGGAATGGAGATAATCAGACCGACCCCATGAGTGTGTTGTGAGATTAAATAAAATTGAGGTGCGCACATGTGTATGTGCATGTCCTCTGCATGATATCTCATCGGGCCAGGGGGCTCATTTAGCACGGTAGATAGAGCTGTGGGATCGTGATACAGATGCACTGATCCTCTCATGTCTGCCACCCAGAAGTAGCTGGCCCCAAAAAGAGACGTGATGGCCTTTGAAAGCACAGAAGGACCAGTTTGGCGATAATACTTTGCAAGAATGGGGCACTAGCCTCCGGAATGCTAAAACAGTGCCCCGAATCCATGATGGCATTGCATTCCTATTGACCGATGGTCCCAGTGGTAGCAGGAGCAGACCTGGCCAGCGTCACTTCCAGAGACCCAGAATTGTGCGTTTTCCATCCCTGCAACGCTCAGCCGTGCAGCTCTCAAGGTCCTAATCTCTAGATGAGAGCTGTTTCCACGTGGAGACACAGACATCTCATTAAACATTTTGAGCACTTTGCTGGCGTACAACTTACATACCATCACATCCCCAAGCCAGGAGGTACAGTTTTGCGGCAGAACTCTGTTGCCGCTTTGCGACGGGAATGCCACACAGCAGTCGTGGAGCAGGTTTGCAAGGCAAGACTCTGCTGCTTGCGCAGAAGTTCTTGTGCCATTTGTCGAAAGCAGACAGGCTAGTCAAGCTGATGATGCCATAATGGTCAGCGGAACCAGGTCCAGAGGGCGGGATGGGAACTGGGGACATAGGAATGAGGAACAAAGTTTTATGAGGGACAGGGAAGGGGACATCGTGACCATATGCCAAGAGGCATTGACGTCAGCAAAGCGTTTGATGTTATCACAGGCAGAGTGATCCCAGGGCCATCATGGAGATAGTCACGGAATCAGGTCAACAGCGGCCTCAGGCCTCCCCGGGCCTGCCTCCTGATACGGGCTATACTCCTAGCTAGGCAAGGAATGCTCTGCTGTGGTTTGCAGAGAGATAAGTCACAGTTTCCTGTGAGTGGCCAGCTAGTAGCCAGCTCATAGGAACCACAGTATAGTTCAGGGATGTTCACTCATTCTCTCCAGATATGTGATTTTCAGGACAAACCAATTTTATTCTTTAAATATGACTTTTTAAAATTTTTCTTACATCACTGTTCATCTTCGTAGAACATTTGATTTCTCCCCTCAGGTGGAATTCCCATAAAGCTCCCACCACATCACTGTCACTATGTCTCTTGTACCCGTCCTTCCCCTGTGTTGGCCCCTCTCTTTCTCCCTCCCCTACTGCGTGCCTCAGCTCTATGGTCTTCCTGCAAGTTTTGTCTTTTACCCGAACTTTTTCGGTTTCCCTGTATTCCAATTATAAGTGACAGCACCTGATATTTTCCTTATTCCCTCTGACTCATTTCTCTTGGCATAATTCCTTCCAGTTCCATCCATGTTGCTGCAAACGGCATGAGTTTTTATCGTTCTTGATCACTGAGCAGCATTCTGTTGTGCAGATATACCACATCTTCTTGACCCAGTCACCTTTTGGGGGCATTTTTGGTTGTTTTCACATCTTATCTGTTCAAGTGGTGCTATTAACCAATTGTAGAACACTTACACCAGCTCAAAAAGTTCTTCCATACCCATTTGTAGTCAGTTCTCAACTCTAGCCACAGGTAACTACGGATTTTGTTTCCAAAAAGAATTGCTTTTTCTAGGAATTTCAGGTGAATGGAACCATACAACATGGTTCTTTTGTGTCTTGGCACCTTGCACTTAGCTTATTTTTCAAGCGCATCAAGTGGCAAAGTTGTATCAGTAGTTTGTGACTTTTTATTAGAGAGTAGATTCCATAATAACATGGAATTGTGGCGGGTAACGTCCCACAAAACATTGTGTTACCTCTTCACCCAATTGATGGTATTTGAGCTGTGATTATAATAAACTGTGACGGTGACAGGATAGGTAGCCCATCATGAACAATACTGCTATGAGTATTCTTGCTCACAACTTTGTGTGTGAAATTAGTGCATCACGTGGCATGAATGTGTTGAGGAAACTGCCAGCGTGTTTTCCAAAGTGTCTACATCATTTTAAGTTCCTTTAAGAAAAGCGTGACAGTTCCAGTTTCTCCACCCCCTCTCCAATAGTCTTTTTGAGATAACTCTTCTAGTGGGTGTGGGGTCATAGCTCATTGTAGTTTTACGTTGCATTTTGTCTGATGGCTGCTGATGCTGAGCATCTTTGCATCAGTTTATGAGTCATTCACACGCATTTGGTGAAGCTATTTTAATTGAATAGTCCTTTATAATTGAGTCATATATAAGAGTTTTTATTGCCACTTGATATAAATCCTCTAGGATATGTATAGTTTGCAGGTATTTTCAAGCTTTTTAATTTCCTTGACCAGCAGTCAGGAAAAGTGTCATTTGAAAAACAAAAGTTTAAAATTTCACAGTACTATTTACCAATTTTACAAGTTACTTTTGGTGTCTTATTGAAGAAGTCTTATTAAGACACTCAGAGTCACAAAGATTTTCTCCTGTGCTCTCTTCTAAAAGTTGTATGGTTTTACTTTTAAGACAGTGACCCATTCTGAGTTAACTTTTTGTTTGTTGTGCAGTCAAGGCCTCATTCATGTTTTTTACATACGAATATGCGGTTGTTTCAGCAGTACTGTTGAAAAGACCACCATTTCTACCATCGAATTACCTTGGCGCCTTTTCTGAAAGTCAACTGACCACTTCTGTATGGACTAATTTCTGGACTTTCTATTCTGTTGTACTATTAACCTTTGTGCTGTGGCGATCCCCCAGTCATGCTCAGCTTCTTCTGCGAAGAGACCAGCAGTCTGTGACAAGCTCCTGTTACCAAAAACATGGTGGTTATAGGTTGGGTTTCCTAGGTAATAGACTCTGAGACAGAGATACAGGGATCGGTCATCTATAAGTGCTTTCTGAAACAGCATCTATAAGGGAGTGAAAGAATCAAGATTGAGTTAAAGGAGTTAAACTGCGATATAAACAAAAGAGAAGGCTTAGATGATTCCATGGTGGTGGGGAGGGGGCCCTCTGGTGCTAAGTTGATCCTTTAGAATTGTTCTAATTTGCACTGGGAAGAAGGGATATTCTTGCCATTGTATTGGATTTCTGCTGTTGCCCAATAAATTACCACAAATTCTATACTTAAAACAATGACAAGTTAGTATTTGAGTTATTATTTATTTATCTGAGTTATCTTCTGAGGGTTTTTATTTAAAGACTTGTTTTTATGTATCTATGCATACAACAACTGGGGCAGAACAGGCAGAGCTACTGAAATGCACTGCTGAGGGGAGCTCGGGGGAGACAGGAGAGGTTTGCTGAGCCATGTGGGTCACCTTCCTGGCCAGGGACTGAACTTGTGCTGCAGTGGCTGGCGATGGCTTGATAGTGCTGAGACTAACCCCTACACCACCAGGGAGGCCCTTTTCTGAGGGCCTCATAGGCTGAAATCAAGTTCTTAGTTGAGCTGTGTTCTCATCTAGAGCCCAGAGTTTCTTTTTGAAGTTCATTCAGATTGCTGACAGGTTCATTTCCTTATGGTTCTGAGACTGGGATCCTTGTTTTCAAGCCAGAGGTTGCTACTAGATCTTGCATACATATAAATAAACAAAATGTAGAACTATAAATTACATATACAAAAATGAAAAGAATTAAACACCTGTTTTAATTGAACGATAGTCAAGCTGCTGAAAATGAAAAAGAAATCTTAAAAGTAGTCAGAAAAATGACACATTTCATATAAGAAAGAATGACTGGAATGACTGGTGGCTTTTTAATTATAAAAAAGTGGAAGCGAGGATACAGTGAAATAAAAGTATTAAATACTTAAAAAAAATAGGTGGAATCGCCCCATGTCCACAGCCAGAGTCCTGAGCATTAGTTTAAAAGTATTGCTCCCACAGCTGCTGGTCCCACAATTCCATGAACATATAGGGTGTTCCCAAAGAATTCTTATATTCCAAAAGGCCATTTTCAAGCGTGTTGGCAGTTTTAAAATTGTAGAAATTCAAACAGGGCATGGAAATGCTCCCCCTGATATTACCAGGGGCCTAAGAGCAGGAAGTTCCAGCAGGAGCAAAGGACGGAGGAAAGAAGTCTTCCTAGAGTATCTTCAGCATAATTGGGTCTTGGGGACATTGTCCCAGAAGTGTGCCAAGTTTACTGCCGTCTGTTCCATTTTCCAAACTTTTAATCACTTCAGGGAGCACAGCAGTCCCAGTGACGGTGTGATTTCAGATCGCCGCCTACACGTGCTGGCTGCTTCTTTGAAGATTTTGCCTGAAACACAGACCCAGTGCAGAGTGGGAAGAACTGGCTTTCACTCTTTATTCAAATTGTGACCGCGCAACCCCAATGTGAAATGGGTCGCCAGACTGTGGGTCCTCACCCAGGCACTTAAAAGGGACTTACAATGAGACTCAACTGCAGGCACACACAAAAAAGGTTATTGAAGGGTTTATTTACAAAACGGAGAATGGAGAAAGGAATAACGCAGGGAAAAGGAGAGAGAGAGAGAAATTGGTGAACGCGTCCTACCGGTTCCACTGAGCTGGGACCCCAGTAGCACACTGAAAACCGGCAAAAAAACAAGGACCTGAGGCCCACAGGTCTGGGTATGTACCAAACCTGGCTGCTTACCCAGCAATCCTCCCTTCGGTGGTGATAACACTATGGGACCTGTCGCCCTTGGTGTCTTCGAGCCCTTTGATCAGGGTGCGGGTGGAGTCCATAAAACCTGTGCTTGTTCAGGACATCTTTTCCCCCCAGCAAAATCAGAGGTGGACGTCTGAGCCTGGGCCTTTCACGCTAGTGTCACACGTCTGGCCCACAGACCATTCCCAAGCCATGGGTTCACTTTCTCAGTAGTTCCCCAAAGAAAGTGAGCAAAGTTCTCATAAGAGCAATCCACAACCTTGACTAATTCAGTGTCATTTCCAGCTCCTGACTCTTTCCCCCCAAAAGGGCAGGGTTTGAGAAGGGAGAAAAGGAAACCATTTCAGTGGTAGAGCAAAGACTAAGGACCACACAGAACTCCTTCCTGGGTCAGAAAGACCTAAATGGTAAGTAGCCTGTGAAACTTCTCAGTGTCGTTTCCTGGACTCACCGAACTTCAGAGAGATGACCCAGAACATCCCATGTTCTGGTCCCATGGTTTCAGAGCCTCTTCTTACACAACCCTGTAGCCAGCACTCACATTGTGGCCACAGAAGGGACTGGTGTTGTCCTGCAGTTAGGCTCCAGAGGGCGCTGTCTCTACTGCATACAGGGTCAACAGGCTGTGTTGCCAGGCTGCACTTAGACCTGGCTTAAAGGGGCCTGGCCTGCTGAACAGCTCAGACATCTGAGTCCCCCTTCCTTCCCACTGCAACAAGAACAGCTCTGCTTTCATATTTGGGTATAGAAGAGGGGGGTTCTAAATTTAAGAAAACAAAGGCTCTCTTTCTTAAATATTTTAAACACTACTGATCTTTCGGCATAGAGGATTAAAAAAGGGCAGGAAGTACTGGAGTCTGCACATCAAATCAAACTCTGGACTTTATAGACCTGATAACTTCCCACAATTCAATGCACTCCCAGAAGGAAGCTGAATCACCATCACATAAGTGAGAAAAACTCAGAGCTCTGCTTGCTTGCTTCAATATGAAGAATGTTCTAATACTCCAGAACTCTGCAAAGGTGGAATAAGTGGCTTGAGAATGTAGTGAGCTCTTTATCACTAGAGAAGATCAAGCTGAAACTGAAACTCCAAGCATCATTTTGGAGAAGAGAGAGATCTAGAAAGGGAGAAATAGTTGCACCAGATTACTTGGGGAGCATAATCACTGGCAGGCTACTTGTGCAGGGACATATCTGGCACCAGAGCCAAACGGCTCAAGGAAGGTTAATGTAAAACGAGTCCTGTGCAGAGACTCAGGTAGCAGGAGGGGACCCAGTAGAATGATAAAGGGGGGAAAGCACTTCTTTGATCATCTAAGAGAACTAAATTTTCAGAAGCTGCAACTCATTCTTGGAGGGTGTTAGCCTGGGAGGACTCATCACTAGTACCTGGCCTTAAGTTTCATTTTCCTGCCCCTGGTCAGTCTTGTTTAAGTGCTTATTTTGGGGAGTTACAGGATGGGCCTGTAGGGGAAGGGTGAGCAGAGGTGCCCCAGCAGTCTCAGGGAGCAGGAGTCAAGATGGCGAGACTGACCAGCAGAAGAGGGAGTGGGCTAGCTGGTGAGAATGGGAATCATTCAACTGAAAATCAGACCATCCACTGTGCATCTGACAAGAGGACCAGGGTAAAACGCGTGAGGACGTCGGCCAGTGGAGACATGTAAAGGGGCAAAGATATAGTGAGGGAGAAACGCTAAATGTCCCTCTTCTCTTGAGGCAACTGGATGTCCAATTTTTAATGAGAATCAAAATTTTCTGATGGACACAAATGTTCCCTGCCTGTGTTGCTTCTTTGTCCTAGGCTCTGCCTGTGTCAGCCTTGGCAGCTGCTCTCTGTGGGCCCACAGGTGCCCTTCTCTCCTCCTGGGCAGAAAGGGGGACACTGACCACCTCGGACTGTAGAGGCCCAGCATCCATTCCTCTTCGACCATCTCAAACCCATTATTAGCTGTTCCACCCTGTGAGTTTCCCTTTTACGCACAAGCCCATCCATGCCCTTCTAGCTCACTCTAGAGGGTGACATCAATTAGGGTAAACTCCAGCCTTCACATGTCAAAAATTAACTAAATACAAAGCAGAATTGCAGTGCAAAATTCCTCTTCAATATGCTTCACTTCACTAGCTTTAACTTAAAGAAGTGTGCCTTGGTCCCCACCCAGAGCCGTCCATGGGACTGAAGAACGTGTTCCTCCAGTTGCTAAAAGTACCACCAGCCTTCAGCTGTCATCTCCAAAATTAACTAAAGCGAGTGCTGACCCGAAAACAGTTGACTCATCCAAGGTCGTGCCCCCTTCCCTGGAGCAGCCCATACCCAGTGCTGACTTATGAAGGGATTTAGACATCTCACCTGACTTGGGCAATTGCAAAGGCTCACCAAATGCCAGGATTCCCATGGAGTTGACTGAGATCCAGCACAAAGTGATAAACTGAGGCTGCAGCACAACCCAACTGCTCTGTTTGCCCAATCTTGCTTCCTTAGTCTACCTTCTGAAATGTTGACCCCAAGAGCATACCCTAATAAGCCTCCTGCACCCCAATCTCCAACTCAGAGTCTGCTTCCTGCAAACCCCAAACTGACACCATGCGAACTCCAATGCTTGAGTGACACTCGTGTTCTCTTTTCAGAATCTACGGACTCTGGCCACACTTAGCAAAGTCATACAGAATAGAGGAAGCACTGCAGTGTTGTGTCAGCATCAGAAGCTAAGTGTTGCAGGAGGAATCCAATGGGAGAGAAAAATTCCAAACCAGAACCTCAAGGCATTGAAGGGCCGGATGGAACAAATAGGCTGAGTACTGGCGCTTCCAGCCTGACTGCCCTCAAACTGGGTCCCTGGCTTTTCTCTCTAACAGTGTTTCCTGCGTTTGCCTCATTTTGAGCTATCACTGATAAACTTCTTTCTTTTCTCTCCAAGTCTTCTTGTTTTAGGTGATTTATTTATATTTATATCACTTATGTATTCTACTTTGACCATTTCCTAGGAGTGGGGAGTGGGGCCATTGTGAATATTTTACAAGCAGAAAACCCTGTGATGGCAGGTCTACAGTTCCTGGCACTCGGCCACCCCGCAGCCCTGCCTGGCTTCTGCAGAAGAGGCTGTAGCTTCCATGCTCAGACGAGTCTTTCCCTAAGTAGTGGCAATTTTTCTGTTCCCTTAAAATCTAGGTTTGTCAGGAGAGGGGAGAGTATAAAGGACTCTGATGATGGCTCACAGGTGAATTGGTGGTAGGAATTTTATGAGGACTACACCTGAGAGGAGAAAGCATGCATTGTACACAAAGGAACAATGATGTTTTGTATGCATATATATGAAATATATACATGAAATATATATATATACACATGTTATATAAATATATATATTTATTTTTTAAAATCTAGGTTTGTACTCATTCAATTTTTCAATGGAATTATACATTATACACAGACACATTTCTAGGTGGTAAAACTATGAAGAAAATATATATTCATTTTCTGTCACTGTGTAACAAATCACCACAAAATTAGCAGCTTAAAACAGCACCCAATTATCACCTACAGTTTTGTAAGTGAGAAGTCTGGGTAGGCGTGCGTAAGACTCATTAGATTTCTGGGAGAACTCAGTCCCGTTGTTCACTACACTCCTGGTTTCCTTGCTGGCTGCTGGCAGGTTGCTGTCAGCTCCCTGCGGCAGTTCTTGGTCTTGGCCTTTTGCTCCCTCCATATATGCACAGAAATAGCATGTGGAATCCTTCCTTTGCTTTGAATCTGACTTCTGCTATTAGCCCAAGGAAACAGGAAAAAAAAAAAAAAACAACTGGGTGAGGCCCACCTGGATAACCTAATCTTAAATCAACAGACATGGGACTTGACTTACATGGAAAATATCTCTTCACAGAAGCATCTAGGTAAGTGTTTGACTGAAATCTACAGGACAGGATCAGTTCTGTGATTTACTCTAGACAATTCTGTCTAGAGTAAAGAGCTGACCATGAAAGTCAGAATAATGACCACCTCAGCAAGGTAGGAAGAAGGAACCTAATTAGGAAGAAAGATAAGAGGGGATTCTAAAGTATAAGAACATTCTAAGTCTTACCCTGGAAGGGGATAGGTGCATATTTTATTATTTTTCCTTAAATGGTACACATATACTCTTAACACTCTTGTATATATATTTCACAGAAAGAAAAAAATCAGTGCAACATAATGATTTATTACCATGAGGCATATACTTGATTCTAAAGTTTTTAGAAGCCAATGCACAATGAGGGCCTATTTCATTTGTGGAAGGAAAAAAAAATAAAGTGGGATTTTTTATTTGTCCCTGACACTGGGCAGGCTCCTCTTGTACACCAAGGACTTATATGGAATGAGAGGCCAAAATATCCGCTGCTGACCATCCCCATATTAGTATTAATGAGAAGGGAAAAACCAGAACATAGTGTGTCCAGAAAATGGTGGTTCATGTCTAAGAAGTTTCTGACTGCTGCCTGGGCAGTCACAGTTTTGTGCTGGATCTTAAAAGTAGAGGCTGGCACAACTCAATGGTAAAGCACCCGTGCTCCCCAAGAAGTCCGGGACATGTGGGTACACCAGGAGGCGCGTGATCAAAGGGAAGATTTCAAACAAGACATCACTTTATCATCAATTGGCCTTTTATTTTTAAGATTTATTTTTATTTAATTACACAAGAACTTGGGTGTGGACCAGAGGTGTGTGGGGGGGTGGTGGTGGTGAGAGGATTCACCAGAGACAGAGTGGGGAGCAGAACAGGCAGACAGGCTGAAACAAACTGCTGAGGGGAGCAGCGGGTGAGGCAGGAGAGGTCTGCTGGTCCTTGTGAGTCAGCTCCCTGGCTGGGCATCAAACTCATGTTGCAGTGGCTAGTAGTAGCTTAATAGAGTTCTGTCTTTAACCCCTACACCACCAAGGAAGCCCCAACTGGTCTTTTTCAAGCCCAAAGCTGCTGCTTGTGAAACTCTTTTGGCAGGATTCAGGACTAGATTCATTTATGACTGTCCCAATACCCTTTAAAGGCCTGACCTATGTAAGGACCTCAGAATCTATTTGATGGGACACAGAGAAGAGGAGGGATTCTAAGTCACTTGCTTCTTCCCAACCTTGAGATCTTGGATTTGGACATGGCCAAAGGTACTGAGCTACGAGGACTTGTTCTTTGCAGGGTCCATCATGTCTATGGTGAATGTTCCCATTGATTGGGGGTTAATGTTACTTTTGACTGGGCCAGAGGACTTCCTCTCTAATGCTTTCCAGAAGATACCCCATGTGTGGCTAGGAATCAGGATGGGTAGGAAGTGAGGGAAGGGGAAAGGACTTTCAGAGGAACTTAAAAAAATAATTGGATCTTGGGGACTTAATCCCAGATGAGTAGAAAGTTTCTAAACTTTGTCACTTTAATTTCTAACCTTTAAATCACATCAGGGATTGGAATAATCCCAACAGCAGAGTATTGCTTAAATGACTTCATATATGCAATGGGTGTTTCCAAACACAACAAAGACAAGAAAACTTAACTTTTATCCAAATTAGGCTCTAACTCCTCTGGCTACTACTTCCGGGACAGACTGTTGTTTTCAACCTCTGGACTAATCCCAAACCTTGGAGAAGTGATTTTATCAACTTATTTATGAAAAAGGTAAGAACATTTTTAAAGAAATATGTCTTGGGGCCTCCCTGGTGGCGCAGTGGGTTAAGCAACGCACTATGAAGCAGACCGCAGCCACTGCAGCGCGAGTTTGATCCCTGACACAGGCCAGGGAGGGGACCCACATGGTGCAGCAGACCTCTCCTGCCTCGCCCGCTGCTCCCCTCAGCAGTGTACTTCTGTTGATCTGCCTGTTCTGCTCCCAGCTCTCTGTGGTGAATCCTCTCACCCCCCTACACCTCTGGCCTGTACCCCAGTGCTTGTATGCATAAATAAATCTTTAAAAAAAAAAAGAAATATGTCTTGCTTATGGTCCCAGCCCCATTTCTGGCTTCATTTTTACTTATTAAGTGGCATGAGGAGAACATGGAGAAAAGGCAAAAGGAAACTCAGTGGTGTAGCAGAAAGCATAATAATGAGAAATTCATTAGAACATTTAGAAGGATATTTCTATGTATAATCTATTCCAAATGAGTATTATGGAATAGAGAAGCCGAGAGGAAAGAGGACATAACCATTGCAATGCATGGAGTGCCTGATGAAGGCCAGTTCTGATAAGCGCTGCTGAGGAGTTGGACCACTGAGCAGAGGGATGAATGAATGAACAACTCAGAGTCTGTGGATTGTGATAGAGAACTGTAAGAGGAGGAAGTCAGGACCTGAAAGTTTTTGGACAAGGGATTGATAAGCAATCAACATGAAGAAGACCAGTTAGTTCTATGTCCCAAAACAAAGGAGAAACAAAAAGTGAAGGATAACATTCTCAAAGAACTGGTTAAGAGAATCAGCCACATGTGGTGTAGCATGAAGTAAATGTATAATGCCTACCTTCATGTGATGATGAAATACAAACTAATCAGGGGGCATTTCAAACATCTCTAGGGGGTAGCCAAATATCACAAGATTTTAAAACTCTCTTTGTTTTAATAAAACAAAGCATAGAATGGCCTAGATTTCCCTGACTGTTCTTTAGCTGCCCAAAAAGGTCAAATTCCTCACTAGCTTCCTATCTACCTGGGGCATCAGAATCATAAGATGGCATTTTGAGATCCTGTAGGTAACAACACAGGTGTTCCATGGAAGGTCCAATCAGACCACCTCCATGGTGGGGTTTATTATTCTGGGTCACTCCGTCCAACCGAAACTGGAGACAACATTCTTTGTGCTCATCCTGCTGATGTACTGATTGATCGTGCTGGGCAACGGGGTCCTCATCCTGGTGACTGCCCGAGACCACTACCTGAACACGCCCATGTACTTCTTCCAGGGATATCTCTCCTTCCTGGACATCTGCTACATGATCACAATGTGAGTGCTGGCTACAGGGTTGTGTAAGAAGAGGCTCTGAAAACATGGGATGTTCTGGGTCATCTCTCTGAAGTTCGGTGAGTCCAGGAAACGACACTGAGAAGTTTCACAGGCTACTTACCATTTAGGTCTTTCTGACCCAGGAAGGAGTTCTGTGTGGTCCTTAGTCTTTGCTCTACCACTGAAATGGTTTCCTTTTCTCCCTTCTCAAACCCTGCCCTTTTGGGGGGAAAGAGTCAGGAGCTGGAAATGACACTGAATTAGTCAAGGTTGTGGATTGCTCTTATGAGAACTTTGCTCACTTTCTTTGGGGAACTACTGAGAAAGTGAACCCATGGCTTGGGAATGGTCTGTGGGCCAGACGTGTGACACTAGCGTGAAAGGCCCAGGCTCAGACGTCCACCTCTGATTTTGCTGGGGGGAAAAGATGTCCTGAACAAGCACAGGTTTTATGGACTCCACCCGCACCCTGATCAAAGGGCTCGAAGACACCAAGGGCGACAGGTCCCATAGTGTTATCACCACCGAAGGGAGGATTGCTGGGTAAGCAGCCAGGTTTGGTACATACCCAGACCTGTGGGCCTCAGGTCCTTGTTTTTTTGCCGGTTTTCAGTGTGCTACTGGGGTCCCAGCTCAGTGGAACCGGTAGGACGCGTTCACCAATTTCTCTCTCTCTCTCCTTTTCCCTGCGTTATTCCTTTCTCCATTCTCCGTTTTGTAAATAAACCCTTCAATAACCTTTTTTGTGTGTGCCTGCAGTTGAGTCTCATTGTAAGTCCCTTTTAAGTGCCTGGGTGAGGACCCACAGTCTGGCGACCCATTTCACATTGGGGTTGCGCGGTCACAATTTGAATAAAGAGTGAAAGCCAGTTCTTCCCACTCTGCACTGGGTCTGTGTTTCAGGCAAAATCTTCAAAGAAGCAGCCAGCACGTGTAGGCGGCGATCTGAAATCACACCGTCACTGGGACTGCTGTGCTCCCTGAAGTGATTAAAAGTTTGGAAAATGGAACAGACGGCAGTAAACTTGGCACACTTCTGGGACAATGTCCCCAAGACCCAATTATGCTGAAGATACTCTAGGAAGACTTCTTTCCTCCGTCCTTTGCTCCTGCTGGAACTTCCTGCTCTTAGGCCCCTGGTAATATCAGGGGGAGCATTTCCATGCCCTGTTTGAATTTCTACAATTTTAAAACTGCCAACACGCTTGAAAATGGCCTTTTGGAATATAAGAATTCTTTGGGAACACCCTATATGTTCATGGAATTGTGGGACCAGCAGCTGTGGGAGCAATACTTTTAAACTAATGCTCAGGACTCTGGCTGTGGACATGGGGCGATTCCACCTATTTTTTTTAAGTATTTAATACTTTTATTTCACTGTATCCTCGCTTCCACTTTTTTATAATTAAAAAGCCACCAGTCATTCCAGTCATTCTTTCTTATATGAAATGTGTCATTTTTCTGACTACTTTTAAGATTTCTTTTTCATTTTCAGCAGCTTGACTATCGTTCAATTAAAACAGGTGTTTAATTCTTTTCATTTTTGTATATGTAATTTATAGTTCTACATTTTGTTTATTTATATGTATGCAAGATCTAGTAGCAACCTCTGGCTTGAAAACAAGGATCCCAGTCTCAGAACCATAAGGAAATGAACCTGTCAGCAATCTGAATGAACTTCAAAAAGAAACTCTGGGCTCTAGATGAGAACACAGCTCAACTAAGAACTTGATTTCAGCCTATGAGGCCCTCAGAAAAGGGCCTCCCTGGTGGTGTAGGGGTTAGTCTCAGCACTATCAAGCCATCGCCAGCCACTGCAGCACAAGTTCAGTCCCTGGCCAGGAAGGTGACCCACATGGCTCAGCAAACCTCTCCTGTCTCCCCCGAGCTCCCCTCAGCAGTGCATTTCAGTAGCTCTGCCTGTTCTGCCCCAGTTGTTGTATGCATAGATACATAAAAACAAGTCTTTAAATAAAAACCCTCAGAAGATAACTCAGATAAATAAATAATAACTCAAATACTAACTTGTCATTGTTTTAAGTATAGAATTTGTGGTAATTTATTGGGCAACAGCAGAAATCCAATACAATGGCAAGAATATCCCTTCTTCCCAGTGCAAATTAGAACAATTCTAAAGGATCAACTTAGCACCAGAGGGCCCCCTCCCCACCACCATGGAATCATCTAAGCCTTCTCTTTTGTTTATATCGCAGTTTAACTCCTTTAACTCAATCTTGATTCTTTCACTCCCTTATAGATGCTGTTTCAGAAAGCACTTATAGATGACCGATCCC
This sequence comes from Galemys pyrenaicus, assembly GCA_019455555.1. Classification (NCBI taxonomy): domain Eukaryota; kingdom Metazoa; phylum Chordata; class Mammalia; order Eulipotyphla; family Talpidae; genus Galemys; species Galemys pyrenaicus. The sequence continues at coordinate 15,373 of JAGFMF010011036.1, forward strand.
TGTATCTCTGTCTCAGAGTCTATTACCTAGGAAACCCAACCTATAACCACCATGTTTTTGGTAACAGGAGCTTGTCACAGACTGCTGGTCTCTTCGCAGAAGAAGCTGAGCATGACTGGGGGATCGCCACAGCACAAAGGTTAATAGTACAACAGAATAGAAAGTCCAGAAATTAGTCCATACAGAAGTGGTCAGTTGACTTTCAGAAAAGGCGCCAAGGTAATTCGATGGTAGAAATGGTGGTCTTTTCAACAGTACTGCTGAAACAACCGCATATTCGTATGTAAAAAACATGAATGAGGCCTTGACTGCACAACAAACAAAAAGTTAACTCAGAATGGGTCACTGTCTTAAAAGTAAAACCATACAACTTTTAGAAGAGAGCACAGGAGAAAATCTTTGTGACTCTGAGTGTCTTAATAAGACTTCTTCAATAAGACACCAAAAGTAACTTGTAAAATTGGTAAATAGTACTGTGAAATTTTAAACTTTTGTTTTTCAAATGACACTTTTCCTGACTGCTGGTCAAGGAAATTAAAAAGCTTGAAAATACCTGCAAACTATACATATCCTAGAGGATTTATATCAAGTGGCAATAAAAACTCTTATATATGACTCAATTATAAAGGACTATTCAATTAAAATAGCTTCACCAAATGCGTGTGAATGACTCATAAACTGATGCAAAGATGCTCAGCATCAGCAGCCATCAGACAAAATGCAACGTAAAACTACAATGAGCTATGACCCCACACCCACTAGAAGAGTTATCTCAAAAAGACTATTGGAGAGGGGGTGGAGAAACTGGAACTGTCACGCTTTTCTTAAAGGAACTTAAAATGATGTAGACACTTTGGAAAACACGCTGGCAGTTTCCTCAACACATTCATGCCACGTGATGCACTAATTTCACACACAAAGTTGTGAGCAAGAATACTCATAGCAGTATTGTTCATGATGGGCTACCTATCCTGTCACCGTCACAGTTTATTATAATCACAGCTCAAATACCATCAATTGGGTGAAGAGGTAACACAATGTTTTGTGGGACGTTACCCGCCACAATTCCATGTTATTATGGAATCTACTCTCTAATAAAAAGTCACAAACTACTGATACAACTTTGCCACTTGATGCGCTTGAAAAATAAGCTAAGTGCAAGGTGCCAAGACACAAAAGAACCATGTTGTATGGTTCCATTCACCTGAAATTCCTAGAAAAAGCAATTCTTTTTGGAAACAAAATCCGTAGTTACCTGTGGCTAGAGTTGAGAACTGACTACAAATGGGTATGGAAGAACTTTTTGAGCTGGTGTAAGTGTTCTACAATTGGTTAATAGCACCACTTGAACAGATAAGATGTGAAAACAACCAAAAATGCCCCCAAAAGGTGACTGGGTCAAGAAGATGTGGTATATCTGCACAACAGAATGCTGCTCAGTGATCAAGAACGATAAAAACTCATGCCGTTTGCAGCAACATGGATGGAACTGGAAGGAATTATGCCAAGAGAAATGAGTCAGAGGGAATAAGGAAAATATCAGGTGCTGTCACTTATAATTGGAATACAGGGAAACCGAAAAAGTTCGGGTAAAAGACAAAACTTGCAGGAAGACCATAGAGCTGAGGCACGCAGTAGGGGAGGGAGAAAGAGAGGGGCCAACACAGGGGAAGGACGGGTACAAGAGACATAGTGACAGTGATGTGGTGGGAGCTTTATGGGAATTCCACCTGAGGGGAGAAATCAAATGTTCTACGAAGATGAACAGTGATGTAAGAAAAATTTTAAAAAGTCATATTTAAAGAATAAAATTGGTTTGTCCTGAAAATCACATATCTGGAGAGAATGAGTGAACATCCCTGAACTATACTGTGGTTCCTATGAGCTGGCTACTAGCTGGCCACTCACAGGAAACTGTGACTTATCTCTCTGCAAACCACAGCAGAGCATTCCTTGCCTAGCTAGGAGTATAGCCCGTATCAGGAGGCAGGCCCGGGGAGGCCTGAGGCCGCTGTTGACCTGATTCCGTGACTATCTCCATGATGGCCCTGGGATCACTCTGCCTGTGATAACATCAAACGCTTTGCTGACGTCAATGCCTCTTGGCATATGGTCACGATGTCCCCTTCCCTGTCCCTCATAAAACTTTGTTCCTCATTCCTATGTCCCCAGTTCCCATCCCGCCCTCTGGACCTGGTTCCGCTGACCATTATGGCATCATCAGCTTGACTAGCCTGTCTGCTTTCGACAAATGGCACAAGAACTTCTGCGCAAGCAGCAGAGTCTTGCCTTGCAAACCTGCTCCACGACTGCTGTGTGGCATTCCCGTCGCAAAGCGGCAACAGAGTTCTGCCGCAAAACTGTACCTCCTGGCTTGGGGATGTGATGGTATGTAAGTTGTACGCCAGCAAAGTGCTCAAAATGTTTAATGAGATGTCTGTGTCTCCACGTGGAAACAGCTCTCATCTAGAGATTAGGACCTTGAGAGCTGCACGGCTGAGCGTTGCAGGGATGGAAAACGCACAATTCTGGGTCTCTGGAAGTGACGCTGGCCAGGTCTGCTCCTGCTACCACTGGGACCATCGGTCAATAGGAATGCAATGCCATCATGGATTCGGGGCACTGTTTTAGCATTCCGGAGGCTAGTGCCCCATTCTTGCAAAGTATTATCGCCAAACTGGTCCTTCTGTGCTTTCAAAGGCCATCACGTCTCTTTTTGGGGCCAGCTACTTCTGGGTGGCAGACATGAGAGGATCAGTGCATCTGTATCACGATCCCACAGCTCTATCTACCGTGCTAAATGAGCCCCCTGGCCCGATGAGATATCATGCAGAGGACATGCACATACACATGTGCGCACCTCAATTTTATTTAATCTCACAACACACTCATGGGGTCGGTCTGATTATCTCCATTCCATAGACTAGGAGAATCAGGGTCTGCAAGATTTACAATCGTTTCTAACGTGCCTGAGGTTGCACAGGCAGAGGCCCCTCTGTCTTAGCCTGACTCCAAGTTTATGCTGTTAACCACAAAACTAATCGTAACAGGTTTTTAGCGGTGGGTGCTAGTGCCATATGCACATCCTGAAGAGACAGCGGAAACTGAGTCTGACTGCTGGGATCTGGATGGTTGCCGACATTAACTCCAGGGAGCGTAAACTTCACATTACGGTAACGATTTATGTAATGGAAACTGCTAGACTTCTAATTCTTGGCTTCCAATATCTAAGTTTGATTAATGTTGACACAAACCCCTCCTCTGCAAAGTTGGCAGGAATAGATATGCTGTATGTGTAGTTGGAAGGAGTTTCTCAAGACTGGCTCTAGGGCATGAAGCAGAAAACAATGAAGCAGGTAGTATTCTGAACTCTGGCTGGCAAGAAAGAGTGAAGTGGTGTCATTTGGAATGTCTTGGTGTTTTTTCGAAAATGGCAGGTTGGTTTTCAGTTTGGAAAATGATTACAAAGTGACTTTTCCACCCTGTCATGTTGCCCATGGCACACAAGAGCAGAAGACAACACAATTGTCACATACAAATTACAGCTGGCCATCACATGAATAAACAAAGACGTATTTTATATATTTTTTTCTCAAAGTTTAAATGTTATTGATTTTTTTCAGAATAAAAATAAATTTTAGCAGTCACTTACCCTGGGTTCGAGGTGATTTAGTGCAACCTCTTAATTCTAAGAGCTGACGTTTCTTTGTTGCTCAATCAGAAGAGCCTATCCCAATGCACGGTGTTCGGGTAGTATTCTGATGCAACTGATGAGTGGGACCAGCGAGCAAGTCTATGCTTTGCGAAGAGTCATTTCGTAGGGGATCCCCACGTGCAGAGAACCACAGGATATGCTGCTTCCTCCACTATCACGGGGCAAAGCATTTCTGACTCCCCAGGTCCCTGACAGCGGCCTTCACGTCCTTGTTCCGCAGGCTGTAGATGATGGGGTTGAGCATGGGGGTCACCACCCCGTAGAACAATGGAATGAGTTTATCTGAAAGTTCCTCTTCGTCTGTCCCCTGTGACTCCTTAGACTTGGGCTTAGCATACATGAAAAGTAGGGTCCCATAAAATATCATCACCACGGTGAGGTGGGAAGAGCAGGTGGAGAAAGCCTTCTTCCTCCCGTCAGCGGATGGGATCCTCAGGATGGTGATGAGGATGAAGAGGTAGGAGACAAAGATGCACAGCACAGGGACCCCCAGGAAGATCACATTGCCCACCGCCATGCTGATCACATTGATGGAGATGTCCGCACAGGCCAACCTCAGGACAGCCAGGATCTCACAGGCGAAGTGGTTGATGACGTTGTCCCCACAGAAGGGCAGTCTCACTGCCTGAGATATTTGAACT
>JAGFMF010011040.1:0-24223 GCA_019455555.1 Galemys pyrenaicus
GGACTGAGGTGATGGTGCACGGGTGAAATGGTGGTGGGTACCCCCTGGGGACTACAAATGATGTCAAATATAACTAATAAAAAAAAAAAAAAGAAATACCAAAAAAAAAAATAAAATAAAAAAAAAGAAATTATTCAGGTAGAAAATATTAGGAAAGGAATTCAAATCTTGGTAGCTGCTATTAGAGTCAATAATCTAGTTATCATTCTTGTCCCTTTATCAATTAATATTTATTTATTTATTTTTCTTTTAGTGTTTGGTTTCTTTTCTAGGTATAGTCCCCATAGAATTTCCATCAATTCACCCATGCACCATCACCAAAATCCCCTGTGCTCTTCCCCTACCTGTCTTGATTCCATCCCTTCTTCTTCCTTGCAGAATGTCTCTGATTTGTAGTTGTCTGGTTTATTTTTGCTTTTTTGTTTGTTGTTACTAATGTTATCATTAATTTTTTTCTTGATCTCCTATATTCCTCCTATAAGTGAGAACATCAGGTATATTTTTCTTTTTTCTTCTGATATATTTCACTGAGCATAATTCCTTCAAGCTCCATCCATGTTTCTGAGAATGGCTCCATTATATTTTTTAGATTGCTGAATAGTATTCCATTGTGTATATGTACCACGTTTCTTGATCCAGTTATCTATATTTGGGCATTTAGGTTGATTCCAAATCTTACCTATTATACATGGTGCTGTGATAAATATAGGTTGCATGTATTCTTTTAAATTAATGTTTTTGTGTCCTTTGGGTAGATCCCTAGAAGTGGGATTGCTGGGTCATATGGTAGCTCCATTTTTAGAAGAATGAGGACCCTCCATACATCTTTCCATAGAGGTTGGACTAGTTTTCATTCCCACCAGCAGTCTAGTAGAGTTCCTTTTTCACTGAATTCTCACCAACATTTGTTGATGCTAGTTTTTTTAATATGTGCCATTTTTATTAGCATAAAGTGGTATCCCACTATCTTTTTAATTTGCATTTCCCTGATTATGAGGGATTTGAACATTTTTTCTTATGACTTTTAACCATTTGCATTTCCTCTTTGGAGAAGTTTCTGTTTAGCTTTTCTGCCCATTTTTTGATTGGATTGTTTACTTTGTTTTTGTTGAGTCTTGTGAGTTCCTTGTAGATCTTTTTGATCAGTCACTTAGCAGTTATATATCCATTAATATTTTTTAATTTATAAGAATATAAAATTACTATAAGTGAAGTCTTATCTCTATTTTATAAATGAGGAATCTTATAGGTCTAATAGTCTCCAGAGCTGAGATAGAACCCAGTTTATTTTCCCCCTAACTTAATTTCATAAGGAAAAAAAAACTGAACTTTTTTATTTCTGATCCATCTTGGTGATTTCAGTGAATGATAAAATACTGGAGACAAACGTAATGATAATATTATGTTGATTTTGAATACAGGGTCCAAAAGCAGAAGGAATGGGCTCTCAGTCTTGCTTTTCTCCAACTGGTTGTGTATCTTATATACAGATACTCAAACTTTCTAAGATTCCATTTGTTCATTGATAAAATGAGAAACCATGATAATACTTAAGTCATGGCATTTCAGTTGAGATTTAAATGAGTTAATATTTATAAAGCTCATGAATTCTTTGTATAGTACTCATTTGCAATCATTCAACAACTTTTGTTACAAAGATGTAAAAACTAAAATGAACCCAAAACTAGTCACATTTCTCATCATTATGATGACATCAGTTTAATATTCACTCAAATATTCATTATGCATTTACTCATTTTTTTCAAGATTTATTACAGGTAATTTTGTTACAGCTAGTACAGGTGAAGAGATTACTGACTCTGAACTTCAGTAATTCTTTGTAGCATACATAGATGACTCCAGAAAGTAAAGCCTCTAGAATCTTTATCATTGCTGATGTTCTACAAAAAGATCCCTTGCTCAAATCAATTTGGGACTGTTTCTGTGGACTACTGATTTATTGGAGATTCATAGTATAAATTAAATATTAAATTTTCAAAGAAGACTTATATTAGAATGATCTGTTTAATTTTGTTCAGATCAACATATCTCTAGCTCAGTTATTGGGGGAATTTCATTTCTGATATACCAAATAATATTCCATAGAATTAGTTTTACAGTAAGTTTAATTTGATAAATATCATTCCTACCCAAGTACTATTTTCTATTTATTTCTGTTCTTAACTTGATTTTTGAGTAAGTTCTTCTTCCTGTGATTGGGAGGAATAAGCCCATCATCTTTGTCTTCCGGTGTAATCGTAAGCAATGTTTGCTAAATATATATCAATCTACTTGCCGTTTTCAAAAAATAATTGACTCTTTGTCTTGAACTACACCTATAAACCTGTAAACCCCAAATATTGAACTATTAAACTACCTAAAGGCCATCTTCTCTGGAATGAATCAACACAGTAACTATTGTGATGATGACACATTTTTTTCAGTGTTCAATGAGTAAATGAGAGTTTTATTTATAAGCAAAGCACAATAATATACATTCATTCAGTTTCTAGAATTATGTTTACTCTTGATCATACAACATTTGTCCAAAGAGAACTTATTTTGATATTTATAGAATATTTGATAGGAACTTTATTGATGTCTTCATGCTAATTTGTATGCAGGAAATAGCTAATGGTTTAATGCTACAGAGGATACATGCAAAGGATAAAAGAAAAACCTCATGAAGATTCATTCTATGAAATTTAGACTTTTCTGGATTACATAGTTTATTTCCCAGGATTAATGAGATGCTGCTTCTAGATGATAAAGATGCTAATGAATTTGACACTATGAGTACCATTTTGCTTTTTTAATTCCCTCATCCAAATGACAGGTACATTAAAAAATATTTTTGATGATGATGGTTGATTCTGATTAACAAAGTTCTATAGTTTACCTGAAAAATGGTTGTGGGAAGATTATACCTGAAACTCAGAGGATTTGTTGGGGTGTCTCTTGGTGTTTCTATGAGCATATTTGACTATATATGAGAAAATAAAGCATTCATATTCAGAAAGTGTTAGTCAAATGAATGCACCAACTCAAAAACGAAAGTCAGCATAACCTTTGTGGTTTTTCATGCTTGGATTGCTGAAGTGATGCCTATGGGTAAAATTATACATGGAGGAATATCTAGACATATTGATGGGGGGATATAATAAACAACAGTTTCAGTTCCAAAGTGTTTGTTAATTGCACACTTTAATTTTCAGACACTTTTATGGATTGTAGTGGGCCCCACTGACGTCATTGTGATGGACTGAACTTGAACATAGCTGATTGGTATAAAAGGTAAGCTGTATCAGGCATTTTGTGTATTCTCATTCACCTCTTCTCATTCCACCTTTTTATTGTAGGCATTAAGGTAACCAGATGCATTAAGATGTAGCCAGAACACCTCACCTTATCTGCACCAGGGAGCTTTTGTTTTTGGTCCCAGTACTGTCTGCTCTTTTGTGCATTTTGTTGACATAACCCTTTCACCATTCTAATGCACGAACATTTGGAATCACAAGTGATTCAATACCCTGAAACAACCATCAATCAGGGAAAGGGTATCAGTGTCATAAGTTTACTGTCTCATATCAAGGGTCAACAATGTGAAGGAAAATCGACATTTTTATTCAGAGGGATGAAGCAACAGTTACAATTAAAAACAGCTTATTTTAATGACTTTTATTCCACTCTTCTTAGTTTGCTAGAGTAACTTTCCAAAATAAACTACATGCATACAAATTCTTGCTTTCTAGAGTAACATAGGTTCATTGTATATATGATCACAGGAACTAAATCAGTCTAAAATCCAACCAACATTATATAAGTTCCTTTTTCTCCAAACTTTCACCATTACTTCATGTTTCTAGTCCTTTTGGTATGGGCCATTCTTATAGGTTTGAGGTGGTTTCACTGTGGCTTTGACTTGACCCTGCCTGTTGAATAGTGATAATGAGTAATTTTCATACCCTGTTGACCACCTGCATGTCTTCTTTAAACATGTCTATTTAAGCCCTACTGGCTTTTTTTAAAAATTATTATTATTGCATTTATTTTCTTTTGGAGTTATATGACTTCACTGAAAATATGTGAACTTAGTCCTTTGTTGGGTATATGCCAGGCAAACCTTTTTTCTTTCTTTCTATATATTTTTCTCTATATTTTCCTATATATTTTTGTTTTATGATACTTTCTTCCATTGTGCAGAAGATCTTTTAATTTGACAGTCCTATTTGTTTATGTTTGCTTTTGTTTTGCTTGCCATTGAAGTGAAGAAATCACTCACTGAAACCTGTGCCAAAGTGTTTTGTTTATGTTTCAAGTATTTTATGGTTCAGGTCTCATATCCAACTATTCATTTGTTTTGAGTTGATATTTGTTTTATTGTGAGATAGTGGTCTAGGTTTTTTTTCTTTTGCATGTGACTGTCCAATTTTCCCAACACATTTTGTTAAATAGACTTTCTTTGCTCTATTATATATTCTTGACTCCACTGCAGTAAATGAACTGTCGGTGTAAGTTTGTTTCTGGGCTCTCAGTTCTATTCTGTTGATCTGTATGTCCATTTTTATTCCAGCACCATACTGTTTTTTATTTCTAATACTTTGTAATATAATTTGAAGTCTGGGAACATTGTACCTCAGTTCTTTTTTTGACAGGATTATTTTGTATTTTCAGAGTCATTTGGGATTCCATACAGATTCAATAATGTTTGCTCTGTTATCTAGAGTATGCCATTGGAATTTTGATATGTATTGCATTAAATTTGTGTATTTTGGGGTAGAATGCCACTTTAACAATGCTAATTCTTCAGATCTATGATCAAGTAATGTCTTTCCATTTCTTTTGTATGTATCTTTTTTTAATGTTAATCTGTTTTTTCTGTTGCCATTTTGATGGTATTTACTGTATGCTGGATCTTATCAAATGCTTCCTGTAGGTAATTGATATGATCACACAATTTTATCTGTCTTATTGTTTATGTGGTAAATTATATTGATTGCTTGATATATATGTTGAATGAAACCAGCATTCCTAGACTCTTACTTGATATGATGTATAATCTTTTTAATGTATTTTTGAATTAAGTTTACTTAGATTTTACAGAATTTTTACATATATATGTTTATCAACACTATTGGTTTAGTTTTTTTATGTACTTGATAGATTTTTATATCAGAGTAATGTAGGCTTAATAAAATGTGACTGGAAGGAGTCTTTCCAACTTTTGGAAGCATTTCAGAAAAGACAGATGTCATTTTGTTCTCAAAGCCTTAGTAGCATTTACTAGTGAAAACTTTTGTTCTTAGACTTGATTGTTGGGTGACTTTTGGTGATTGTTTCAATTTCCTTGTTTGTCATTGTTCTGTGTAATTTTCTATTTCTTCCTGATTTAGTCTTGTAAGGCTATATATTTTTTAGAATATGTTCATTTCTTTTAGGCTAATCAGCTTACTAGCATGTAGATGTTCATAGTAGTTGCTCAAGATCCTCTATCTGTGATATTTGCTATAACTTCTCGCTCATTACAATTCTACGTATTAGTTTTTCTCCCCTTTTTTTCTTTGTAAGTCTAAGTTTTGTTTCTTTACTTTTTCAAAGAGCTGGCTTTTTCTTTCACTGATCCTTTGCTTTGATTCATCACATTTGCTGATATATTTTCATCTTGTATATCTGTAATTTTCTCATTTAAAGCTTCAATTTCTAACTTAAGTTCATTAATTTTATTTTTGAGTTCATTCATTTGGTTTCTTAATTTTATTGATCTCTTTTTATAACTTTTCTATATTGCTTTTTATCACTGCTGTTACTTTCTGTGTTTTATTCTATCTTTTCAAGTCTTTAATTATAGCAATTTTGACTTATCTTATATAGAGATAAAAATCATCCATATGTTTGTGGTTGGATTATAGAGAGTTATTCTCTCATTGTGATCCCATATTCCCTTGAGATCTCAAGTTACCATGTGTTATATTTTTAGTCTGCCTATGTTATTACTTTAAATTTCCCTATTTTAAAACATGTAATAATATCTTAGAGAGTTGAATTACTTTTACTGTTCCTGAATAAGTGCTGTGGTTTTATTTGATTTTATTTCCCTTGCTATTTTATACAATCATACTACACTTGTGTTTGCAGTTGCTGAGACAGTGGTTGGGGAGGGGCAGGGATTGATCAAGTTACTGTTACAAATATACTGGGGTGGAGCCTGACTCATATTTTTCACTACCAATATTCATTCTCTTTGGCTTTCTAAATCTGAGATTTCAGTGTGGGTACTTGGAGTTTGCTTCACAAGGTCCATACAGTGTCACCCCACTGAAGAGTACACTTTAGAATGGCTCCTTAATTCTTTTCCTTCTTCAATACATAGACTGTGTTGAGCATCATGAGTCCTCCATTATGTCTTTCCCCTATTCAAGGGTGTATGTCACCACACTGTTTCCACTTTCCCTTCCCATGGCCCTGGCCATGTTCTGTCTTCTGTGTTCTAGCCCCTAACTACAGCCCTCTCCCCCACCCACCATTGTGTTCTCTCCACTCCAGTCCTGTTCGGTGAAGAATGACTCTCCTCCCTGTCACCTCAAGTACAGTCTGCCATGAGTTACAGGAATCTTTTCAGGCATTTCCCTTTGGTTAACTATTAGATGTTTCTCTAGAGGTGAAGCAAAAAACTTCTTATATCACCATCTTGATGCCATTAACAACCAACAGTAATTTTTTAGAAAATAAAATTTTAATAACTGTGGATAGTTAGTAATAACTTTATTATTTATTAATAAGGATTAACAATATTAAATTAATGAAATCAATGACTGAAAGAGCACACCTTCAAGAAAGAATCAAAAATAAACTTGCTCATGGCACTTGGCTTGCATTTAATACTTCAATTTATATACAAACATGGAAGAGAATGAAAGATAGTCACAGAATGAGAGAAAATTATCCTTAATATGACATTCATAAGAAACCTGTGGCTATATAAACCTGTGACTATAACCAGACTGCATAAAGAACTCCTAGAATCTGATAAGAAAGGCAACTATTTTTTAATGCATAAAAGACCTCTATCAGCATTTCATCACAAGAATGATCTCTGAGTTGTATTAAACTTCAGATACCCTCCAAATGGCAAAACTTTAAAAAATTTTTTAGTAAGAGTAACTGTAAAGAAGTATAGGAAGAGTTATGAGAGGACTCTGGGTAAAATGGGTACCAGAGATAACATAAAGAAAGAACAAAAATAGAAGGTCATAGAGGCATTTTTGTGTTGCAGAATTTCATAATAAGCATTTAGATACCTTTTCAACAAAAGGAAATATTTACTTGTGCTTGACTGAAGTGAATGGCTAGAGTATGGTTTCCTGAACATTTTGTGATCTTTGTGACTTCCTTAGATTATCTAGCTCAGTTACTTAATTTCACAGTCATTTATTAAGCCAATAATATAACTAGGCACTTTGCTAAGTCATAGTGATACTGAGGTGGAAGATATAGTCATAATTTCTATTCTTGAGAAGCTTGAAAATGGGTAAAATATAGAAATAAGCAGAGTGTTGCAATGTAACATGACAAATGTTATGGGAGCAATGTGGATACAAATGGATCTGACTGGATCTGTAACTGATTTAGCACATTTACGTAATTATCATTGTCTTCATATTTTCTGAGTGGTTGTAGCTTCAAATTCTGCTTACCTGAGAGAGTATCTGGTTTACCTGGTTTGACTTGAGCCAGTTCTAATAAATCCAATCAAGTTAGTATATGACATTAACATGTAGGAATGCATTTCTAGTGCCCAATGTTTGTCAGATTTTGACTCATCTAATGGCTTAAAGATAATTTGGTATACATTTTGATGTCAAAGAGAAGCTAACAGACTATTTTGTATGACTTAGGAGAAGGCAGAAAATTAAAAGTAACAACTGAAGAGAAAGGGTCAGAGAAAAACTGATACATGCTTATTATAAATACATTCTAGTATGTAATCAGTGAAAAGTAAAGAGGCTGAGTTCATATAGGAAAGAACTAACCAAGGGAATGAATAAGTGCTCATAATTTGTACAAATGGAATAGACAGGTCAAATGGCATATAATTCATTCAGGTTAAATTTGAAGAAAACATGTTTCTGCTATTGAAACCATTGGATCATGAAATACTTTTCTTCAGTGAAGGCTGTTCTCGACAAGGCTTTAAAGATTTAATAATTTGATGCATTTTAAATAGGTCAATTCACTCACGATTAATATGTCCTTTTACGCAACTCAAAAAGAGAAAGTTTCAGGAAAGAGATTCAGTCACTCATTAGAACAGAGCTCAGAAAGAAGTAGCAAGAAAATTCTCTGGTCTTCTATCACTTCACCACAACCTGTAATCCAAAATAAACAAAAAATCATTGTGACATTCATAAGACTTATCAAATATACTGCTCAACATTCCATTATTAAAATTTTGGCTAATGGATAGTATGCTAAATCTTTGAGAAAAATCTTAGGTACATGGGCAAAGACATTCACACGTGGGGAAAGTTGGTATGCTTACTCATAAAGATTTAAGGAAAGCAATATTGTTAGCATAGAAATTATTTCAAGAAAGATTCACTTATGAAAAAATTGCTATGAACCCTGGAGATGTACTTTATTTTATTATTTTTTAAAAAAACATTTCTTTTAAAGATTTATTTATTTATGCATGCAAGAGCTGGGGTACAGGTCAGAGTTGCGGGAGGTGAGAGGATTCACCAGAGACAGAGCAGGGAGCTGAACAGGAAGGTCTACTGAAATACCCTGCTGAGGGGAGAGTGAGTGAGACAGGAGAGGTCTGCTGTGCCATGTGGGTCCCTTCCCTAGCCAAGGATCGAACCCGCGCTGCTTCACCATGTGGTGCTCAGCCCGCTGTGCCACCAGGGAGGCCTTGTACTTTATTTTAACTTTAAATTATCATACAGTATTTTTTGAACCATTTTGGATTTATGGAAAGTTTGTGCAAGTACAGAATTTCACATACATACGCTCCCTCCAGTTTGTCTATTAACATTTTATATTCATGTGTGACATATCATATTAATGGATCAAATAGTAACTACTTTGGTATATGTTTTTAGTCAAATTGAGGAAGCTCCCTCTTTATTTGCTAAGATATTTATTTTTTGACTCTTGAATGGGTATTTCTTTTTTAGAACAATTTTTCTTCATTTATTTATATGAGTAAATGATTTTTCTTCTTTAACCTGTTGATGTGATAGAGTACATTAATTGACTTTGAATTTTGACCTTATTTTGTCTACTTGGAATAACTATGGGTCATGTTGCATAATTACTTTTATATATTGTTAGATTTAATTTGCTATTTAATTTAATATTTTATTTATGTATTTATAAGATAAATTGGTCTGTTTTTCCTTTTATTTTTTATTTTTTTTAAAGATTTATTTATGCATATAGGAGCTGGGGTACAGGCCAGAGGTGTAGGTGGTGAGACAATCCACCAGAGACAGAGTGGGGAGCAGAACAGGCAGGCAGACTCAAAAACACTATTGAGGTGAGAAGCAAGTGAGGCAGGAGAGTTCTGCTACGCCATGTGGCTCCCTCCCTGACCGCCAGCAGAGATCGAACTCCTGCTGCAGTGTCTGTGGTTGGCTGCAGTTTGCTTCATAGTGCGGTGCTTAACTCACTGCGCCACTAGGGAGGCCCTGTGCTTTTCCTTTTTATAATGTCTTTGTCTAGTTTTGGAACAGTGCTGGCACCAGAGGATGAATTAGTGTTAGCCCTGTTTTATTTTTAAGAAGTTATAGATAATCAGTTTGATATCTACCCCAAAATCAATCCATATAAGCTAATATGCATTATTTTTGGGAAGATTATTAATTGTTGAATGAGTTTGTAAAATATAGGTCCATTCAAATCATCTACTTCTCAATATGTAAGTATTGGTAGTTTGTGTCATTCAAACAACTGGTCCAATTTATTTAAGTTACCAAATTGGTGGGCACAGATTAGTTAATTACATTTTTTAATTATCTTTTTAATGTTTGTAGGATTGATAATGGTGACCCTGTGTTTTTATTTTATTCTTGGATAAACTGTCTGGAGTTTTAATAATTTTATTGACCTTTTTGAATAACTAAGTTTTGGATTGTTGTTTTTTTCCTTTTATTTCCTATTTTGAACCTCATTGATTTCTTATTCAGTAATAATTTTATCATTCTCTTAGTCTTTAGTTTTGAATTGCTGTACTTTCCGTAGTTTGTTTAAGGTGAAAACTATTAATTTTACTTTTTAAAAAAGATTTATTTATGTATTCATAGAAGAACTGGGATATAGGCCAGAGGTGGGGAGGATGATAGGATTCACCAGAGACAGAGTAGATAGCAGAACAGCAGATCTACTGAAATACACTGTTGAGGGGAACATTGGGCAAGAGAGGCAATGTCTGCTGTACCATGTGGGTTAGCTCCCTGGCTGGGCATGGAACTCGTGCTGCTATAGGCTACAGTGGTTTCCTATAGTGTCATAGTGCTGAGACTTGACCCCTTGCACCACCAGGGATACCAGACTATAAATTTGAGATCTTTCATATTTTTGTTCAACATTATACATAACCTTATAAGAACTGCTTTGATACAAAGTCAGGTACTTTGAAAAATTATATTTCTGTTTTAATTTAGGTCAAAAAATTTTTTTTTCATTTTCTTTTGAAACTTCTTTAATACATGAATTATTTAGGAGTCTGTTGATCTACAAATAATTGGGAATTTTCTAGATAATATTTTCATTGATTTGGTTTCTAAATGAATTCTACTTCAACTTGATTTAAATACACTTTTAATTTGCTAGAGTATATGCTTATGAAACTCTTCCAAAAAACTGAACAAGAAACACTTCAAAACTAATTCTGTGGGACTAACATCATCCTGCTACCAAAGCAGGCAAGGACATTACAAAAAAAAAACAAAAACAAAACAAGTCAATATCCCTCATGAATATAAATGTAAATATCTTTAAAATATTCCATAAACCAAATTCAACAGCACACTGAAAGTATCGTCATGGTCAAATAGAATTTGGAAACAAGGATTTTTCAAAATATGTAAGTCAACATATATGATATACTACATTCATCACATGTAGGGTAAAACTCATATGAACACCTCAATATATGACTATATAGAAAAATCAGATGACAGAATTCAGCATCCTTTTAGATAGAAATCTCTCACAAACTGGATATTGAAGGAAATTACTGCATTTTAATAAAGGATATATATGATAAATCCCCAGCTAATTATCATCAGTTGAGAAAACTGGAAAATTTCTTTTTCTAAGACCAGAATACAAGGGTGCCCTCCATTACCTCTTCTCGATAAAAGTCTTAGTCAGAGCAATTAGGCAAGAAAAAGTTTAAAAGGTATCCAAATTGGAAAGGAAGAAGTAAAATATATCCATTTGCAGATGACATAATCTTACAGAGAGAAAACATAAAAGATTCCACGAAAAATAAACAACTGTTAAAACTAATAAACTATTTCAGTAATATTGTAAGATAAAACATTAACATACAGAAATCAATTACATTTCTATATTTTAACAATAGACCTATCTTAAAAGAGAAATGAAGAAAATGATCACATTCATAATAACATCAAAAACTATAATATACTTAGGAATAATCTTTAACCTAGGAGTAAAATATTTGTGCACTGTTAACTAATAAAACATTTTTGAATAAATTTAGGCAAGCACAAATAAATGGAAAGGTAACACATGTTTAATGGACTGGAAGATTATTCTCAGAATGTCATGCAATCAAAAGAGAACTACAAATTCTATGCAATCCCATCAAATTTATAGTTGGATAGTGCACAGAAAAGAAGAAACAATCTTAAAATTGTAAAATCCTGAAATTCACTGCAAAAGTTCTGCAACATAACAGTGAGAATTCAAAACAATCTTTAGCGAGAAGAATAACACTGGAGTCATCACATTTTCTGACTTGAAACTGCATTGCAATACTATAATATTCAATAGAGTGTGTTACTGGTATAAAAACAGACACAAAGACCAGTGGAAGAGAATAGGGAAACCAAAAATAACATCTTGCAGCTGTGGTCAACAATCTTCAGTAAAAGCCTGAAGAAAACACAATGGGGATAAGACAGTTTGTTTATATAAAAAAAGGTACTTGGAAAACTAGATGATCACATGCATAACAATAAAATTTGACTCTTATTCATGTAGTTTACAAAAATCAACTGAAAATGGATTAAAGACTTACATATAATATCCGAAATGATAAAACTACTCTAGGGAAACTTAGGAAAACCACTTTTGATGATATTAGAGGTAGTTATCTTATGGATATGACACCAACATTTATTGGTAACAAGAGAAAAAAATAAATGTGACACAATATCAAACTAAAACAGTTTCTATACAGATATGGAAGCAACAGATGAGACCTGAAATCATGTCTAGTTCTTGAAATTTCTTTTTTGAAATCATAATTTTCCTGGGGGTCTGGGCCTATATTTCTTTTGGCTTCATTTATTCTAATTGTAAGTTTGTAATTGCTATTATAAATTTGCTATAGGACTGTGTACTGTTACTGTGTTTGTCAACATAACTGGACAAGCAAGGGATTTAAATTGGACGTGTAACCATGTTGACTTGTTATTTGTATTACTATAAACAAAAACAGGATTATATATTTCTCAAACAATACAAGGAAATTTTAGAAACAATTTTACAAATTGGACCTCTTTATCTTTAGAAATGCATACCCAATTATTTTAATTTTGGGATAACTGTTTATTTTAAATACTTTTAATTAAAATTGGTTTATAATACTGTATATGATTCAGAAATACAGAATCTCAGCTTTTCAGGTGTATGCTACCATTTCACACCCACCACTAAGGCACTATAGTCCTCAACTATACTCCATTAGGTCTCTTTCATACTTTCTTTTCTCTCCTAATTCTCCCTCTCTGATAGCATCAATTATGTGGTTAGATTTTTAGGTTGCTCTTTCAGTTTAGTGTCTTGATTTTTTTTTTTTTCTTTGCATTTTACATCAGAATGAAACATCTGGATTATGTCTTTCTAATTTCGGCTTATTTCACTTAGCATAATATCCTCCAGTTCCGTGCATGTAGTTGCAAATGACAAGAGTTGATCTATTTTTTTTTATAGCTGAGTATTATTCCATTGTGTGGATGTAACCCTCTTAGATTGCTTTCATAACTTGGCTATTGTAAATAATGCTGCCATGAACATGGGCGTGCATATACCAGATGAGATCAGGCATTCAGGGTGGTGTGGCCATTGGCAGAATGCATAGATCCCTTTAAATTAGTCAGTGCTTTTGCATTCTTTGTTTAGATAACTAGGAGTGGTTGATATTTTTCTAAATATTTTGATAAACCTAGGTAATGTTTTTTAGCAGAGGTTGGATCAGTCTATACTCCCACCAGAAGTATATGAGCATTCCTTTTTGTCCACCTGCTTACCAACATTCTTATTTCTGATCTTTTTGATATGGGACATTCTCACAGGTGTGAGTTGCTATCTCATGGGTTTTTTTTTTTTTTTTGTATTTACCATATGACAAATGATGAAAAATATGTGGAATTTTATGTTTGACCTTGATTTTATATATTGATTATGCATTCCCAAAATTTTGATTGTAAGTACATGGAATGTTATACTATATGAAAAATCTGGATTTATCATTCATTTAGCACACTCTGGGAATGTTGTTTTTAAATAATCTATAGATGTAACAAATCTGTGGTCACTAAAAGTCTATGCAAAACCACGGTGAAGTGTTAGTTGGTATTTATATAAAGTATGTTTATGGGAAAATACATTTGAGAAATACTTTATACATGTTTACCACAGAACTTCTCTAAGCCATACTAAGCATATATATACTATAAATATCTAAGGAAAAAAATTCCTTTTTCAATGGAAATTAAAGAGAGGTTCAGATACATAGTTTGGCAAATTCTACATGAGCTCATTCTTTTGAGATGGAATAATTTAAGTTTCATAATTATTGTTATTTGTCAGAAAGTCTTTCTTCATAATTGATGACTGAATCCCTGAAAAAGTGGTCAGTCATACTGCTATAGCAACAAAGGCAGGTGCTTCCAACCAGGCGTGTGTGTGTGTTTTCATGTAGACAACCTAGTATCTAGATTTCTCAAACTTTTCTAAATTATTAAACACAATTATAAAATATATCCGAAAAATCTTTGATTTTATTGAACAAACTATTTCATTAGTTTGAAAACTCTTCATTGAGTGCAGAACACATTCAAATTGTACAAGTATTGTCATAATTTCATGTAATAATATAAGGTCACAAATGTACTGATTTCAAATAATTAGAAAAGCTCTTTGGATGGCATTCCTCCAAGTTTTTAATACTAAAATGTGTTTTAGTATTACAATGTACAAGGGGAAAAAGCATGTTAAATTCTCAGTAAGAATCTAAGGAAAGCCAATTGACTGAAGTGGGAAATTTAAAAGACATACAGACATTTAGTATCTCCAAACACCATTAGTTTGGAAAGCACATAGAAATAAAATAAACAAGTATGATATAGTAAGACAAATTGAACTAAGTGTCAGTGATCTCTCTCTTGTTTAACGAATCATTGAAGAGCAGATATTTTTATGAGCACAAAGAATGTAAAAAGTGGTATTCGACATTTTCCCCCACTTGTGATTTGATTTTATATTGGGAATGACTTTGTATATAGATAGCTATCTATTCTTTGGCACTGCCCATCATACCTCCCCAAATTATATAGTACACTTAGGTTATTACTTATTAAGAATTGTTTACTTTGTCTTTATCAGCTCTTCCAGATTCACAGCTTGGTATTTTGTCAATATCTGGTTGACATTATATGTTACATTCTGAGGTTCATGAAGTATCTGTGACATGGGAAACCAATTAAGTAACAGGCACAGACATTGCTTATCTTTTTAGAATTTTGAAAAAAAACCTGATAAGACAAAGATGATCTCACCTACAATAAACTTAGGGAATTAAACATTCATTTTTTTACACTCTTTCCCAGAACATATCCTATGTACAGAATAAACAATAACAACAAAAAAGAACACTTCAAGATGAAAATGTAGATACAGGTTTAAATAGTCTAAAATTTAGGAGTTAAAAACTGGGAAGAAGATATTACAGATTGGTAAATAAGGGAACATAGATGAAAGATCTTAAAACTGAGAAGCTTACAACAAAGTAGGGTTTACCTTTGTAAGCAAGAAAACATGATGGAAAAACTTAAAATGTAGCTATTTTTTGAGATAAAGAACATAACCCGTGGTCACAATGAAATGTGTCAGATTTCTCTATGAAGTAGGAAGTATATGAAACCAAATAAAAAGAAGGGAAGGTTAACTCAATCATAATGAAATCAATAATAGAAAACCTTCTCTTTTTTGTGGAACATAGAATATCTCATAATAAATATGTACTCTTGTGAGTGTTATTGAGGTTATATTGGTAATTGAATAATGTGAATTTTTCATACAGCGAGTCAATGAAGTAAAATATTTTCTCTGAGATATAAAGAAGAAATGGAGAAAGAATGTGGTTTGGTTCATGTAGACCAGAGATTAGCAAGAAGTTTCAGGATCCAGAATGCTCTTTAATTTCACATTCATTGATTTAATACTCTTACATTCCAGAAACTGTGGATAAGATGATAAAAAGATACTTGCCTGTTTTTCATCAATTTTAGATCTTGTGATTATACAGAAATGTAAGCAGATACATAGAATAGAGCAATTATATGCAGAATGTCCAGTCTTCATGAACATGGGAAAAATGTCTCAGGAGAATAGCATGATTTAATAATTAGCCTCACTTAAGGATAAGCCTTAATTTATCTTCTTTGAGAGTGCTTCAAAAAACAAGACATACTTGAAGTTATGTTTGTCATAACCTTACTTTTGGGCTGAAGGAAAGTCATGTGATACTTTCCCTGGGAGTTACATTGTGTCATGTTTTCTTTCTAAATAATAAGAGAAGCAAATATTATTTTGACTAATTTATGTATATGAGGAAAGAGAGTTATATTGGTATTAGTACACTACAGGCAGGAAAATACTTCAAATTCTACTTTATTAAATGGTCTTTCTAAGACTAAGTAATTGGACAATAACAATTAGAGCATCTCATTTTGCGCTGAGTCTTTAGGAGACTAGAACCTAATGATTGATTATGATGGAGCCCATCTTATTGATGGTCAACCTGATCCTGCCAGAGTTCCACCATAAAAATGTACCAGTCAACCAAAAAGAACCCCCTCCCCCCAATAATACCACATTTTAACTATGTCTATTGTAATGCCAACTGTCTAGCATATCACATCATCTGAGAGTGCCTTTCTTCTGGAATTCCAAGTAAATTTCATTCTGATTATCCTGACCTAGCTTACCTGACTAACAATGATGAATCAATCATCTTAGCCTTATGAGCTCTGTGCTGATTGCTGGTGCCAGTTTATGTGTTTACCTTTTCAGAGAGTTACTTTTACAGGAATTCCAAGAATCCTACAGTTGGGATGGGTTGATTGATTAGAATGGGAAAATAGATTTGGAAGAAGCTATTTGTATTCTGTCAGGAAGCTTTATATGGATATATGTAACAATTATTTGGAGGCAAATTTTTATTCTGGTTTTGTAGGAGGAGGGTAAGAAAAAAAGATAAATACATTTGCATCCCCTCACCACTTTTTAAAATAAAGGTGTACCTGATTTGTACTAGATAATGTGAGTTGTTTTGTTACCAAATTATTTAAGTGTGTGTGTGTGTTTTTTTCTTTATTAAATACCTCTTGTACAGCTTAGAGCTAATTAAATATTTGGAGCCCAAACTTCACATTTTGCCTTAGAAATTAAATTTGGCTTCAGGCAGATCCTTTTATTGGCTGCTTTCTTTTCGCATGGTGGGAGTTAGATGAAAGAGGCAGGGGAGACACAGGGAGGCATAGGGGTGGGAAAAAATGTTCTCAAAACAAATCTCTGAAAAACAAAGAGAGGCCATTTTGTGCTAACACTTATTTAGACTTTGTGAGTTCTACAATTGTGTGTTGATTTTTTTCCAGATGAATTTGGCAGAATAAAAGAAGATTTTTCCAAAATTCTGCCAGTTGAAGTAAAAATATCACTTTTATATAACAAATATTATATACTTGTTTAGTGTTCAGACAAATATTGGTAAAGATTTTAAAGCTTTACGTATTTATATTATTTTCAACCATGTGACTTGTATAGTTAGCAAATATATTTATTGGTGTCAAAGAACCATTAAACCATTTGCATGTTGTTTAAGGAGGAATGATTACAGTTTATGTGGAACCATGGCTCCATAAAATTCTGATGTCAACTTTAGAGATTTCAAATTAAAAAGGCAATATTAGCATATTTATTAAAGATGAAGTAATTAAACTTAGAAAAATATTTACCTTAAAATTTCCCAAACAGAATATAATGAGGCAAAATATCTATATGTGTTGATAATATAATTTAGTTGTATTTTCAATAGACTTGACAACCTAATATTGTTTAATTTGGAGAGAATTTATCAAAGGGTATGTGTTTTACATGTGTTCAGTCAAACAATACATGATTTTAATTAAGAGAAATACCTTTTAAAAAATTAGAAAGTATTCCCTTTCATTTTTTTTTTTTTGTCTTTGCCCTTTTTATTTTTATTTATTTTTATCTTTTTTTTATTCCCTTTCGTTTTTAAAACGAAAGTTCTTTCCTGGATTCACTCCTCAGTATTTTGTCAATATCTGGTTGATGTTATATGTCACATTCTTGACCTCAGAACAGATTCTGAGAGTCATGAAGTATCTGTGACATGGGCAATCCAATTAAGTAACTGGCATAGACATTGCTTAACTTTTTAAAATTTTGGAAAAAAGCTGATAAGGCAAAGATGATTTCACCTATAATAAACTTAGCGAAGTAAAATGTATAGCTGGGAGAATCTGTACAAATATTTCAATAGATTATATCTAGCTTAGTAATGATATTTGTACCTTCCACTTTATCTCATTTTTAATCTATGTTTTCTTATATTCCTATAGTACAGGTATGTTCTCTGTGTAGCAATAAAAACTAAATTAAATAGAAACCAGAAGTCTGATTGCTGCAAAACTAATACTTACATGATTTATTTTATAACACATTCAAATTTTTTTTCCCTCAAATTAGGGAGAAGACTAAAAAAAAAGGGGACTAGTAAGTAAACATGGAGAGTTTTTTCTTCAAAACACTGAAGAGCAGTAGTGTAGGGCCATACTAGGAAAGACAGAGGACAGTATACTTCCTTTAAAAAAAAACTTCCTGTACTACTATGGTTAGATCTTTTAGATCATACCAACATTGGTAAGAGGTATTACGTCAGCTCATATAAAATAATTGTTTAAGATTTTTCTTTAAAATATTGTGAAGAAATACTTAGTATTTGATGTAGTATTACAAGCATTCACTGTAATGAATCAGTATAGTTCCTTAATGGTAGGTGTATTACCTTAATACACACTTGAAGGTTGTGAGCCTGTACCAGTAAGTCTTATATTATGTGCTACTTTGATTTTAAAAATTTTAAATAATTTGGGATTATTTCAGAGAACAAAATGGCTTTAGCATGAGAAATGTCATATAGAATGTGGAATGGTAGAGGACATGCATGGCAATGATAACATCTTTTCATAAGGAATAGTGAATACTCAAAACTCATATTCCGTTCTTGCTAAGAAAATATATAAGCCCAAGTTTGCCAGAGAAACTCATTTTGTAAGAGAAATGATAAATACAAACAATTATAAAACCTAATTTTTTATTTTAGAAAAGTACTCTCAAAGGTTTTTACTCGCTTGTCTTTGTTTTGTTTTGATTTGTTGACATTGTTGAACCAGCACTGTGAATTCCCAATAAAAGAGGAAACATCTCAACTTTGGGTCAATGCTTTGTAACCTCTAGTTCTGTGTTATTTCCATTTATCACTGGAACCTGGTCAGCTTGCCTAGGCTCCTTCCTGTCTGTCTGGCAGTGATAGGAACTGGTATTTGTTTCTGTCACTTTTACTTCCTATATTTTCATGGGATACTTTCACTGTCCTTCTCATGCAGTGTTATTTATATGACTTAATGCATTCAAACGTTATAGTAAGGTCTTAGAGTTAGGAGGATATTTTGTCTAAGCAGACATTTTTTTTGATAGCTAACTCAAATTCATTCACTAGATGTTTATTTTGTAAGGTCATTGTGTTTCAAGGATTATGACATGGTATTGAATATATATATTATAAAATGACTAGTTAATTAACGCTTCTGCCATGTCACATTGCTACTATAATCTAGGAAATAACCATTTTTTATAACTTTTCAGAGAGCATATAATGAATTACTCTTGTCTTTATAGGTCAGAAACAAGAGACACAATAGCAGTACTTATTTTTTTTAATGTAATCTATAGATTTAATTCTTCATGATTGAAGCAATTTATCTCTCATATATTCAACTTCCAATTTCTCCTATAATAAGATTTAAGCAGGAGATACATATAATTAACTTTGGGATATCCCTTTATTGTGTTACCTGATGACATAAGAATTCTCTCATGTGTTTATTATTTCAATGACAACTTTTTGGTATTAAAGCTAGACTCTCCTGATTGCACATCTCCCACATGGAAAATTAGTCACTTAAGTTTATAGAAGAAGTATATTTAATTCAGCTTTTGAATGACAATTTTTCAACCACAGACTCTCAGTTTAGCTTATACATATTCCATCACAAAGACTCCCATGATGTAGGAGTGAGTTTCCTATAAATATATGTATATTAAAAGTTAAAAGAATCCTTTGTGGTTTTCCTTGGATTTCAAAGCTCTGTAGCAAATCTATCAGCGCCTGCAAGTCACAGCTTTATTACAAAGATGGCAATATCTGCCACATGCATAGCTCATTTAATTAATGACAAAGAAAATGTAAAGGAAAGCACCTCCAAAAAGAACCATAATGAATCAGTGAGTTAATAGAAAATACATATTGTTTCTTTCCCTGGTCACTAATGCAGAGCTTTGGAAATGTTTGCTATTTCCAAATAAGAGCTCTAGGAGCATCTCTTGTGACAATATTTGATCTTTGACCCTATGCTGACACAGGACTTCTAAAAGTCCTGTTGCTAGTAAGACCACTATGAGCATCTTTTGTTCTAATGAGATGACCCCTAGCAGGCTTTTAGATAATTTTTTAGGTATGGACTTGACATCGAAAGACTAAGTTATTAGACTCTGGGGATTTTCATCTCTATTCTTCACCCTTCAGGGAAAAGAGAAAGGCCTAGAGTTAATGAGGAAGAAATGGAGTTAATGACTGATCATCCATACATGAGGAATCTGCCATAAAAATCCCACTAGTTTGGAATTAGAGCTTCTAGATGGGTGAGCACATCCACATCAGGAGAATGGTGCATCCATTTCTGTAGGGACAGGAGCTCCTCCAGTGTAAGGGATACTCAAAAATCTTACCTTAAGTATTTTTCTCACTGGCTATTCATTTGTGTTATTTATCATATTCTTTAACTAACTGGTAAACAAAAGTGTTAAAATAAAACCCACAAAGGAAGAAAATCTGTGAAGAATATAATTATATGCCATAATGAAGAGAATCCTTTTGAAGCACTTTACTATCTTAAATGATTAAAGTTTAAATAATGGTCAAGAGATATTTCTTATAGCTGCATATTCAAAAAGCATGTTATTTGCATTTATATATTCATCTTTTTTTTGACATTTGTCTCAGATTTTGACAAGTCACTGATTTGGCATATTTCCCCCTTTGCATTAAACAAGAGCAAATCAGATTTTTGACTTTTTTACTGGTAAGATGCCAGCATCTGCAATTTGAAGTAGCTAGATTTAGTGATGATTTTGGATAAATTAAACCATTCCTGAATTACTTCTTTTCCTGGAGAGTGTTTAGTTTTCAAGCATGAGCTCTACTTTACGGTAACCCCATGTCACAGATCCATCTTTCAAAGGAGGACTAGGAGAATGTGTATTTTTGGATTTGGCTTTTAGGTCTGTTTCTAATTCATCTACATGCATGTGTGGCAGTTTTGGATTCAGTACAGGTGCTTAGCATTTGATAAGGGTCAGGTAGACTGGTTTGAAGGGATCTAGCTGATAGATGTAGAAAAACTGCTGAGAATTCTGATATTAAGAAGTTCCTGACTTGCCAGCAGTTGATATTTTCCCCTAGGGAATAGCAGTTCTCATCTCTGTGCTTTGTTGTGGTTTCTTATCTTATCCTGGCAGAAATAAGAGAAAAAGTTCTTTTAAATGAAGGCCCAGACTGTGAAGTTTTTAGTATGGAACCCTAAACTTGCTTTGCACTCATAAAGGGATCCAAGTGGTCCAGAATCAGGCAGTCTTTAAAGAGCAAGTACAGGACATGGATGTATCATGAGAAATGTAGTATTCAGAGTGGTAAGGCCAGCATAAATGCCTTCCATTGTTTTTATTAATTTTATCATTTGTCATTATTCATATGTCATTTGTTATAAGTTTTTTACAACTCCTGCTACTTGATCAAAAACCAAGCAAATGCACAAACTGAAAAAAACAAAAACAACAACAAACAACTCCACAGGTTTTTCAGAAGGAAATTTTAAATAATGAAAATAGCTACTACATCATATTTTTTTCAAAGCCAAACTTGAAAATAATTGTAACAAGAGGAAAATAGTTTGAAAAATAAGATTTTTATGTTTTAAAAGTAAATCCGTGAGAAAAACTATAAAAACTGAATTTTAGTAAGTGTTTCAATTTAGACTGTATTTCACGTTTTAAAGATAATCTTACTCCTGGCAATGTGTGACCTTGCAAGTACTTTGATGAGATGTTATTTCTTGAAATGTTTTAAATGTGTAGTTATAAGTCAGTGTCCAAATGAATCATCTCTTTTTTAATTATTAGACAATTTTCCTATTTTTGGTCTCATACATTTTAAGAGGACATAAGTCTATTTTCAAGGGTATCATTTTCCTCTTCCTTAATGTTTATTTTAGAAAATTTATAGAAATATCTCTAATAGAATGAGTGCTAAAAAGCTATGGAAGGTGTTAATTACCCACAAATTAGTTAATATGACAGTAAATCAATGTTTCAATCAATCGATCTAAAGTCCATTCATTTCCATTAATAGAAATATTTATGATTTCTCACTAAGGAGAATTAAAATGTCCTACAAAATTCAAAGAAAGAGCTAATATGTTGATAATGAGGTAGTCTAGAAATTTAGGATAATCTGCTCAAAGTATGAACATAATTATATTGTATATGATCAAAATCAGATTACTTAGTATGACATTTTTTGGTTTGATTTTAACTTGTTATTTTACTATGATACTTTCAATTAGTTATATTCTGTCTTATTATAATGGCCAACAGACATATGAAAAAATGCTCAACTTCTCTTGTCATCAGAGAAATGCAAATCAAAATCACTATGAGATACCACCTCAAACCAGTGAGAATGGCGCAAATCAAAAAATGTAGCAACAACAAATGTTGGCGGGGATGTGGAGAAAAAGGAACTCTCTTGCACTGCTGGTGGGAATGCAAGCTGGTCCAACCATGATGGAAAGCAGTATGGCGGTTCCTCAATCTACTAAGAATGGAACTTCCATAGGATCCAGCAATCCCACTCCTAGGAATATACCCAAAAGACACAAATACACAAATATTCAAAAGAATACTGCACACCTATGTTTATAGCAGCACTCTTTACAATAGGTAAGACCTGGAAACAACCTAAATGCCCAAAAACAGATGAGTGGATTGGGAAGCTGTGGTACATATACATGGTGGAATACTATTCGGCAATAAAAAAGAAAAACTAGACGCATTCATAGGAACATGGATGGAACTGGAAGGGCTTATGCTCAGCGAAGTAAGTCAGAAGGCAAAAGAAAAATACCAGATGGTTCCTGCCCTAGGAGGAATATAAGGGAACCAAATAAGGATCAAGGAAAGGAATAAGAACAACAACAATAGTAATCATAATGATAAAGACACAAAAAACAAAAATGAAAAGACAAGGACAAATTGGGGACACTTGGTGGGTAGAGGGGAGGGAGAGGGTTGAGGGCAGATGGGAGCACGGGGGACTGAGGTGATGGTGCACTGTTGATATGGTGATGGGGAATACATGGGGATTACAATTGATGTCAAATATATATAAATTTTAGAAAAAAGAATAAAAAAATATAATACAGGTTTCTAGGATACTGAAAAAATGTTATCCTAAAAAGAAAATAAAGTTTAAGCCAACCAACAAACATCATCTTAATTTAAGTAATTTATTTGAAACAAACATTCAAATCATTTAATTGTGAGAAATCCTGTTAATTATCAATTTCTGGAATTTTATTGTAACTTGAAATAGTATGTGAATTATTGATAAACACATAAACTTATTTCAGTATTTTTATTTATTTATAAAGAGGCATTTTATATTTGTTATCATTAGCTTAAACTTAATCTTATGAAGAAATGTTACTTAACATGTAAGTTAGATGAGAGGCAGAGTTAAAACTTTATGCTCTTTTAACCAACTAATCCTTTGAAGATTTTCACATTGAAAATTAAATTGTTTTCTGTCCTTTATCTAGACTTAGAGATAATTTTATTTTTCAGAATGTTTTGTTTTGGGAAAATCCCTATCAAATATTTGCCTAGAAAAAACTGCTTAAATAAGGCTATTTTCAAGAGATGTGGCTTGAAAGACTGATTTCTAGATACTCCTGTAAAGAGTGAATCAGAGTTTAACTTCTGTGATGTCTATCTTATTTACCCTTATTATCTAAAACTCAGGAACGTAACTTGTTCCAATTCGTTGAGTATTTTTTTAGATTTTTTATTAGATTTATTTAATTGTATTTGACATCATTTGTATTAATCAGGGAGTTCCCACCACCATTTCACCCGTGTGCCATCACCTCAGTCTCTTGTGCTCCTTCTGCCCTCATCCCTTCTTTGCCCTCCCCTCCCTCATCCCCCTCCCCCATAGTCCCTTTGGTTTATCTTTGACCTTTTGGTCTTGTTGAGTTTGTTTTTGGTTGTAATTGCCCATTTCCTTGAGCTTACTATTCTTTTTTGTTATTGTTGTAGTTGT
>JAGFMF010011041.1:0-18375 GCA_019455555.1 Galemys pyrenaicus
GGGGTGCAGGTATTCTTTTGAGTCAGTGTATTTGTGTCTTTTGGGTATCTTCCTAGGAGTGGGCTTGCTGGATCCTATGGAAGTTCCATTCTTAGTAGATTGAGGAACTGCCACACTGCTTTCCATATGGTAGGACCAGCTTGCATTCCCACCAGCAGTGTAAGAGAGTTCCTTTTTCTCCACATCCTCGCCAACATTTGTTGTTGCTACTTTTTTTTGATATATGGAGCACACGTCAATTTAGAGGTGTAGTGGAGACTCCAACGCAGGCCTCTCTGACAGCGAAGTCTGTGCTGGGCCATGCTAGACACTACTACAGTGCCAGCTTCTTTGTACTTTGTGACAACTCACTTTCTCCAGGGTGTAAGCAGGACCGCAAGAAGACGCAGATCCTGTCAGTGCCCAATCCACATCTTCCTTACCAAAAGAACTGCAGTGTCTCCCTCACTATGTTTCAGGGGAGGGGAACACTGTTTACGTGGAATAAATAGGTGGAATTTCATCGACTGGACCCACATGAGACATGCACTTTTTGTTAGCATGTATTTTGATTTAAGAGGAGAGAAAAAGAGATGCATAAGGCTTGTGATTTCAAGTTGCTTTCAACAGGGAGAGTGGAAGGGAGGGAGGCTATAGGAGAGAGAGGACGCAAATAGTTTAGTTTAAATTTCAAGAATCTAGGTGAAAGGAATATAGGTGTTCGTACTCTTTTTCAAATTTTCTTTAGTCTGAAATTTCTTTCATCTGACATTTCATCAAATCAAAAAGGTGGAGAAGAGCAACAGGAAGTTACTTTGCACCCTGCTCCTGATGTGATGCCTGGAATCACAGCAGTTCCACTTCTTCCTTGCTCTGTGATCTCAAGCAAAGTGCCTCACCAAGTCTCAGTTTCCTCATCTGCACAGCGGGTAATAACAGGGCTGTACTCTAGATTGCTCTGAAGATGAAAGAAGATCTATATAGAAATCATTTGTGGGCCTCCCTAGTGGTGCAGTGGGTTGAGCACCGCACTGTGAAGCATCCCCGGCCAGGGAGTGGACCCACATGGCACAGCAGACCTCTCCTGTCTCCCCGCTGCTCCCCTCAGCAGTGTGTTTCAGTGGATCTGCCTGTTATGCTCCCCGCTCTGTTTCTGGTGAATCCTCTTAACCCCTCGCACCTCTGGCCTGTACCCCAGCTCCCATATGCATAAATAAGCAGATCTTTAAAAAGAAAGAGAAATCACTTGCGATGTCATCAATTCACAGGGCACGCTGAAGGAAAACACAGAGGAGCAAAATGATGGAAGGCGGTTGGTCCTTGCTGAGGCTTTAGGTCATATCACATGATACAGTTACTCCCTTATAAGCCATTATGACTTGGGGATTTTATTACTGATAAAATTATACTTCCTTTTCTAAGGAAATACTCTGACACTCAGACAAAAATACTTTCATAGTGGAAAAAAAACACAGAAAATAAACAAGATTAATTAGGAATAAAGACAGAAGTTGAGAAATGATGGTATGTCTTTAGGGTGGACTATTATATGGCTGTCAAAAATGACAGCAGAAAAATGTTTGATGGTACAGGAAACTGCTCTCACCCTACTTTTGAAACATGCAGAAATGCAAACACAAAAGTTTGGAAGAAAATAGAGTCTAATAATAATAGCAGGCTAAAATGAGGCATTTATTAAAATGCTTTGATTTTTCTGAATTCAAATGAGTATTGTGCATTATTTTCATAATACTCATGTAAATAGTTTCTAAACTATAGCACATATAAATTTTGGGGAAAATTATATATGAGATCACCTATCTAAAATGCATCCAAAATTAGAAGAAAATATAGCATATCAAGAATCATTACTCCTGAGTTGTGAGATTATGGGTGATTTTTTTGCTACCTTTTTACAAGTATACACACACGTTATATTTTTCTATAATAAGCATGCTTATAATCTGAAACAATAAATTCAATTCTTAAAAATAACAATATATAACTTTTAGTTTAAATACCATTGCCTTCAGTTCCTATTTCCAGTCACTTATTAATTCAATAGATTTTCATTGAATGCTTAATTTGCACCTACTCCAATGTAATAATAATAGTCATGACCACCTTTTCTTAGACACTATGACCATGGCTTCATATACATTTTCTATAATCCTTTCAATAGTCCCATAATGCATTAAGGGAATTGAATCAAATTTGTCTAAGACCTTAGCTTGGGGTTCCATCACAAGCCTACTGTACTTACATGATTACTCACCCTTCTCCATATCTAGTAAAATAAATATAAATCACTGCAATATATAAAGCCTGTTTAAAAATTAAACAACTCAAGGAAGCTCAGAACATGCTTTAGTATCAGGGTAGTTAGACCCAGGAAAGCTTCAAAATGGAGGTGGTGATGTGCTGAGGCTTGCATGGGGCGGAGAAGGAGAGCCCAGTTTCTGGAAAGAGAGACCAGCATTATGGGCAGTCACCCGGATGAGGGAATGGGTGTCCATTGCTGGCAACTGCAATGAAGCCCATGTTGAAGGGGCTAAGTGGGTTAGAAGGAAGTCGCCAAATTAGAAACTATGGGATAGGGAGGGTCCTGAATGCAAGCTTTGGGCTTACAATTCTATTTGCTGGACTCCATGGAAAACCACTGAAGGCCACTTAGTCTACAGGAGTGGGGGTTCAGGAGTATTGTACTTTAATTATTTTATGCGTATAAGGGCCGGGGAACAGGCCAGAGGTGCAGGGGTAAGAGGAGTCCACCAGAGTGGGGAACAGAACAGGCAGATTGACTGAAATACACTGCTGAGGGGAGCAGCGGGCGAGGCAGGAGAGGTTTGCTGTGCCATGTGGGTCCCCTCCCTGGCTGGGGATCAAACTCGTGCTGCAGTGGCTGCAGAAGCCCACAGTGCATCCCTCAACACTATGCACTACCAGGGAGGTCCCCTAGGAGTATTGTGTTTTGATAAAGAGTGTTTAGGCAAGATAATAAGGGTGAATTAAGAGGCATCTGCGAGACACTGAGTTCAGCCTGTCCACTTACACTGCCTCTTTGGGGAAGACTGACACACAAAAGTTTAAATGAATTGTCTGAAAACACAAATCAGGAAAGAGTTGAGGCACGTTTAAAATCCCAGTCTGGGTCCCCGTTGTTGCCCACCTGCCTCGATGGAGGTGGGATGCAACAGTGGCCCGGGGGTGGCAATGCAAGGACTGTCCCCTGGCCTGACCCAAGAGGGGGAGGGAGAGGGCTCACGTCCACAGTGCCATGCTGGAGTCCGCATGGGCACAAGGCACCTGAGCCCTAGTGCCACCACCGGTATGTGCAGGACCAATGGAGTGGCATGATTCCACGTGCGACCCTCATACATTTGGGGTCTTCCTCGTTTTTGCCTGCTGCTCTATGCCAGCCTCATGCTGGAGGCTGGGAGCAAGTACTCAGTCTCACCGAGGGGCACCCCAGGAGGCTTATCTCAAAGCAGTGAGCAGAACCCCCAGGAGTAGAAATGTCTCTGTTAAAGCAAAACATCATTAAGATGAGAAGAAGCAACGCCTGTAACGCCCACACAGTGCCAGTGGAGCTGTAAAATGTGCCTTCAGATCAGACGTGGGGAAGAGCTTCACCAGCTCTGGCTGCTCATCCCCAAGGGCAAGGGCAGCCTGATTCCCTCTGACTTCCCATCTCCCCACACCCCATGAAGCTGTGAGTGTCTTGTCTGAGTCTGTCTGAGATGTCTTACACAACAGCACCCAGCGCTGGGAAAAACGGGTTGCTTTCATTCACACAACGTCCTTGTCGTCGGGAAAGCTTCCCTGACATGAAGCCCACTTTGTGCCTCTCTTGCTTCTGAGAACTGAAGGCTCCAAAGGGGACATGCGGAAGCCCTCAGTAGACTACACCGGTCTTCTTTGGGGAAGTATTATTAAGCACTAACTCAGAACCTTGTTTTGAAAGTTGGCCCAAAATCCTTCCCTGTACTTTATTACCCTGACAATCTTCCTTGTGTCAAAAGGAGAGAGGTTAAGGGTTGTTTTCCCATTTTATAAATGAGGAAATGGGACTTAATAAGTCACATCTCAATGAGGCAGTGGATCTAGGTCCAGTGACTTTCCCACAACATTCTCTGGCCAGCCCCGCTCTAGGTGCTGTGGGGGTCATGGGCAATGCGAAGTTCAAGGTCCCATACCTGCGAATTTTAAATTTATCATCTCTTAGTTTCAAGCCCTTCCTTTGCACCACTTTGTTCTGCACGGACTACAAATCCCTTCTTTGCCAGTTGGGTCCTCATGAGGTTCAGCCAGTAGGAGGCACTAGAGAAAGACTGTAGGACTCCTCCTGCAGAGATTTTTTTTTTTTTTCTTACAATGTTTGCTGTCTTTTCTCAGGTGTAGTCCCCATAGAATTCCCACCACCAATTCATCTGTGCACCATCACCATAGTCCTTTATGCTCTTCCCACCCCTGTTTTGATCCCAGTCCCTCCCTCCCCGTGTCCTGCAGAGAGAACTCAATATAAAAAGAAGGGACTTCTCCAACTTGCATCCTTGCTACTTCTGTTCCTGTAAGCATGGCTCCAGCAACACGTCTGCATCCTGGCAGAGGGGGCTCCTGACTTAAAGTAGCAGTGGAACCCAGCATGTAGCTTTTCCAGCTCTTGTAGAGTCAGCTGCATGGACCCCCTCCCCCTGACCACCAAGATACCAGCACCAGTCTGATAAGCCTGGGTCCAACCTTCTGCTGTCTGAGCTTAGAGACACCCAGTGGCACTGGGAGAGCCACTCCCCCCACGTGGAAGTCTGAGTTACAGCCTCACAGGATCCTTTCTCCAAGCTTCTGAATCTTAGTAAGACAATCCCCTGCCACCACCCGCTTTTTCCTCATTGGCTACTGGCCACTTCCTGTAGTGGTTACCTCTGTTACATCCTAGTGCTATATTTTACTTTCATTTACCTGATGAACAAATTTCTATCCAGTTCAAATTTCTTAATTGCACTCTCTCTATTTAAATGACAGGTATAGTTTCTCTCTCCTGTTTGGTCACTGACGTACAGATCATAGTAAGGACCTATCATTAGGTTGTAATGAGCATGAAACAAGGTAGAAATAAACCATAGGTAGAAACAAACATACACCCTACTGTGTGCCTGGCACACAGTAGGGTCTCAAAAAACAGCTACCAACTAAAACAAGAAAAAGAACAGCTAGTTGAACAAAGAAAGGTTGTAGTGTTGAGGGGATGTTTGGACAATGACCCATGCAGGAATGGCAGTAGGCAAGCTGGTTTTAGGGATTAGATTCAGTCATTTGGATGATGTGGATTAAAAGCAAGGATTCCCTAAGGAAGACTGTTCTACTTGTGGCACCACAGAGTCCTTTCACTGGTCAGAAACATCCCAGAAGCCCAAGTGTTGCCATCATGAAAGAACTTGGTCTTTTCCCAGTCAGTTGAGATGCGCATCTTGGCCCTGATAGCTTCCCTCATGCATCCTATGGTTCCAAAGGCCACTGCCTTGGTGTGGTTGCCTGCCTCTGCAAGTAGGGAGACTTCTAGAGAGAGGCAGGGGTCAGCTGTGTCTGTGGCCACTTTGTACAGGTCTAGCAGCTGCTACTCTGACTGCTCACCTGGGTAACAGCAAGAATAATGAGGAGTCCTTGTCACTCCCTGCCAGTCCAAGAGAAAGAACAAGCATCTGGGAGAAGTGAGGGGCATGCCCTGAAGCCAGTCGGAGTTCTGGATTGACCTCCTGGGAGTCCACCCCTACCACATCTCCAGTCGCATCCCCAGCTGTCCGAATACTCAGAGTTCCGAATCTCCCAACTCCATGCTGACGATCTTCTCTGGTCCAAGCGTATGTTGACCAGACAACCCCAAGCACAAAGGCTTGGAGGAAAAGATCTGCAAGATGCTCTCAGGAGTTCATGGGCCATAGAGTCTAGTTGAAGGTCTCTGTGGAGGATTTCTGGGAAACTACTTCATTGTGGTGGATGACTGCATTTGAGTACCTCCGGCTTCTATTCCTCATCCTTCTAGGGATGCACCCAATGTTTCCTTTGGAGACCCACCAGTCTTCTACTCTTGGTTCAATGGTTCTGCCTGAGCTGGTCAAACTGTCTAGATCCAGCAGATGGCATAGGACCCAGCCTGATCCATCAGTGTATTTCACACCCCTGGTTCCAGTCATTGCTTCAGGAAAGGGCATCTGACACAAGACGCATATACTTAGAGTCAATCCTAGAGTTAATGATATTATTGGGGAAGAGTCACTCTCTGCTGTGAAAATCAAGACAGTGAAGTGTGAGCCTGCATTGCTGGCAGCCATCTTTGCCACTTTATGAGAAGAGTACGAGAATGGAGTTAACACAGAGGAAATGAGAGCCAAGAGACCAAGGACATGTGAATACCTAGAGCCAGCCCTGCCTGAAGTCCCCTCTTTTAAAGTGGATTCGTTCCTTTTTTCTCAAACTACTTTGAGTTGGGTTTCTGTTACTCGAGAAAGAGAGTCCTGACAAATGCACATAGTGAAATAAACGAGCTACATCCCTAAATGCTCAACTGAGCATTTATACAGGATCATCAGACTCAGGTGGAGATACTACCATTCCCACAACCCTTCATAAGCATCCTGTTGCTTTGAGAATAAAACCCCAATTCCTCACCCACAGTTTCAGGGTTTTCAATGATCAGGTCCTTGACGATTTCTCTCTGGCCCCATCATATATCACTTTTCCTTCTAATCTCTTTTCAGGACACATCAGACTTGAAGGTCCTGGAATGTGCATGGCCTCCTACTCCAAGCTTCTGTGCATATTGCCCTCTTCCTTAAATATGCTTCCCCTGCCTATTTCCTACTACTCCTTCAAGTATCAGCTGAAATGCACACCTTCAAGGAGGCATTCCTTGACCCCTGCGGGCCAGCACCTCACTGTCAGGGCCTCCTACAGGAGTCCTTTTTCTAATGCTCAGTGCTCTTGACACGACTCATAGAGTGCCTGTCCCACCTGGGGTGTAAGTTCTATGGGAGTCAGATCTCACTGTTTACTCTGCACTGCATCCCCAGGGCCAGACAGATGCCCCGTCAGGACTATTTGCTAGATGTCTGAATGAGCTGAATAGTGTGGGGGACCACACGGATGTGAAGGTCTCAAAATCAGGTCTGAGAAGACCTGTTTGGTCAGTGATCTAAGTGAGAAGTGATCAAAGTTGAGGCTGACTTCATGAAGCCCAGAGGAGAAAAAGGGGTGGGGGGAAGAAGGGGAGATTATGTGAAAAGTGGGAATGGAAGAATCAGAAGAATTTGATCAGCTTTGATGAAGGTTGGAATAAGAACCTTTAAGCAGGAGCCTCCCTGGTGGCACAGGGGTTAAGTCTCAGCACTATGAAGTTATCACAGCCACTGAAGCACATATTGGAGCCCCAGCCACGGAAGTGACCCACATGGCACAGCAGACCTCTCCTGTCTCCCTACTTCTCCCCTTGGCAGTGTATTTCTGTCAATCTGCCTATTCTGTTTCCCACTCTGTCTCCGGTGAATCCTCTCACCCCTCTAACCCCTGCACCTCTGACTTGTACCCCAGATCTTTTTTTATAAGATTTATTTATTTATGCATACAAGAACTAGGGTACAGGCCAGAGGGTGAGACGATTCACCAGAGAGAGAGTGGGGAACAGAACAGACAGATTGGCTGAAACACACTGCTGAGGGGAGCAGCGGGCGAGGCAGGAGAGGTCTGCTGTGCCATGTGGGTCAGCTCCCTGGGCGGGGATCAAATTCATGCGGCAGTGGATACAGATAGCTTCATAGTGCAATGCTTAACCCCCTGCGCCACCAGGGAGGCCCTGTACTCCAGTTCTTGCATGCATAAATTAAATCTTAAAAAAAAATTCTTTAAGCAGACATCCAGACCATGAACCATGTCAGGGAGGAGAATGTGTGATTGCCAGCAAAGGGGGATATCACTGCTGACAGGGCGCTTTGCCATGTCACTCTGTGGAAACATGGGTGCAGCCTCAGCAGGAGCTGCAGAGATGGTGGGAGACAAAGGGCAGATCCCCTGGCGGGTGAAGCAGTGATCAGTCAGCAGTGGAGGCCAGAATAGAGCAGGAAGCTCAGTGACTTGTGTCCTGGGAGTGAGGAGAGCATGATGGGAGATTCTGCCCTCTGACACCACCTGGGTGAAGCTGAACTGCATAGCAATGAGAGATCTGCAAAGAAGGCCCTGCATCCTGCATCACGCTCCCCGCTCCCCGAGGCCACCAAATCAGCCAAATGGGTGTTTACTGTTTGCCTGTCTCCTCAGGAGCAGGCTTGTTGTGTGAGAAGATCACCAGGTGGTTTGCATAATTGCCTGCTCAGGTGGTGATTGCTCACATCAGGGCAGCATTTCAAAAAACCCACCCTCCTTGTCTTGCTGGAAAGTGCAAGAAATATATTTGGCATGGAGGAAAGACTTCAACTAAAAGAAGCTGGGTACCCCCCGGTGCACCTTCATGAGGGGCTGAGTCATAGAAGGCAGAGTCCAAAGCCTCCTTCCACATCTGCCTTCCAACCCCCACAATCTGGAAAAGGGTCAGAATCAACCAAGGGGTGGCCAACTCCGTGGTCTCTCAAACACCTACTGAGTGCCCACCATTTGCTAGTGAAAGATATCAAGGAACCCACAGTCAAATGAAGCAGCAGAAAGTGACAAGTTAGGTACTAAACATGAGGCATTTGGGAAACATAGTGGAGGGGCTTTGGGTTTAGCAGAGGAGGGGGTGCAAACCAAGAAGGCTGCCTGGGGGAGGTGGCATCAGAGTAGCGTCTGAAGGAGCTGGTACACAGTACCAGCTGGTACACAGTAGATCCTCAAACATCAAGGAAGGAATGACCGGAAGGAAGGATGGATGGGAAAGGAGGAGTTTCCAGAGAGAGAAAAGAGCTCACTCAGTCAGTCCTTTATCCCAGAGTTGCAGTAAGTTCTGAGCCTTTTCCAACACCTTGTAAACTGTACATTTTGCAGGATGAGTAGAATGGGGGGTTGTTATCATGAGGTTGGGAATAAAGTGTTTGTGTCAGCTTGCATGGGGGCTACTGAGAAAGCATAACCAAGGCACAGCTGCCGCCCCCTCAAATCAACAGGATGCTCTTTAAATATGTAAGAGATTCACCGGGCCACCGCCAGCATCGTCTGGCTTTCTTCAAAGAGTTTGAGAAATGTGCTTAATATTCATGCTCATTCCAAAGAGGCACCGGTGGGGGCCAAAAAGGAAGGGACAATTTGGGGTTAAAAAAATGACTAGGGTTATTTCATGTCTCCCAACCCAAACTAATATATTCCTTGAGGCTGACCTTAAGTCACCTCCTACAGGGAAGTCTTTCCCTCCCTCCCTAGACTCTTTCCACGTTACCTGCAGCTACATCTGAACTCAGGGTGTTCGTTATTGCACCATTCACTGATTCAGTGGCAAGCACTGTCCTTTCCACCCTCCCAGGTCTTCTGCAATATCTGTCATAAGAACTCAGTTTCTACCATGAGAATGCTGAGGTTCAGACAGGGCGTTAGTGACTGCTGGCCCCAGGCTGGACAGCTACTAAGTGCTGGGTCAGGCTTCATGGCCTAACTGATGTCAAACCTCTGCTCTCAGCTCTCTTCTATACCACCCCCCTTCCATGTCTCACTGCCTCCCTATCTCATTTGCAGTCCATCTCTCTACATCGCAGAGCTGTTTTCTGGGTGCATATGGGTCCTATTGTCTAAGTGCCTCAGAGCAGAGTCGAGTATTCACATATTCGTATCTGTCCTCCTTTTCCCCATTTCTGGGCACAGAGTAGGTGCTGACAATTTGAAGCACAGAGAGGAAAATGTCAGCACAGAGAAGAAGCATCTGTTCTTGTGCTTTCATTATTCAGATGAGAAAACGGAAGACCAGAGAGGGGAAGTGACTTAAATATGCCTTAAGTGGGACTGAACAGGAAGCAGGCGAGCCCTGCCATCATACTGCACACATAACCAGCACCAAGCTTTGTTACTGTTATATTACGGGTATCATATATGGAATATATGTTCTACATAGACTATATATTACATAGACTATGCACTATTCTATAGAAAAGATGTCGCTATCATCATCATCTGTGTCTAAATGAGAACAATAAACTCAGCATATCTTGACAGTGGAAAGTTTAAGCCTTTCACAAATGTGAGTCTCTTGTACATGGAGCCAATCAGGAGGACTGTAGGTAACCAACTTTCAGGCAAACAAAGACCAACAGAGAAAGACAATAAGATAATGTAATGTATATGGAATGTTTTACAATGAACAACTTTTCAATGAAAAGATTACTGAACTGGGCATCAGAAAGTCTGGGTTGGGGCCCTTCTGTCTCAAACACTGGGTGACTTTGATTGAATCATGTTATTTCTTTGAGCTTCCATCTCCTTTCTTGCAAAACGAAGCAGTGAGATCAGCTCAGAAGAGAGAATTATATAACGCACAGACCCCAAAAGCCCATTTCTGTGCCCATAGCAGCCATTACTAATTGATTGCCATACTCTGTGTGTTATACACAGTTGAGGCTTTGAAGCTCTGTCCCTGGCACCCACAACCAGTTGCTTGAACATGTCAGATGAAACCAGTTAGCCATGTTGGAGTGGATGTTTCTATAACCCACTTCAACTCTGACCTTCTGACTATGATATAGTCTATTCCCTTACCCTACAGCAACCTGGTGAGGCTGGCAGAGTAGGTGTTGCCCCTTCTCCATGATAATTCCCAGATATGGTGTCTCCAGAGTTCAAGCCTTAACCACTGCACTCTGCTAGTTCTCATAGCGCTTCCTCCTGTTGTCTGCCTCCTGGGGAGGTGACAGGAGACCTGGAGAATCATATGCAAGCACTTTCCCCTCTTAACAGGGCAATGAACAGCCTCAGAGGGCTGGGCAGTCTGGAGGAACAGAACCCGGCTCCCCTGCTCCCAGCTCAGGCCACTTGCTGCTGCCCCCTCTTTCCATGGTGCTGGTGAGATGTCAAGCCTGCCAGTCCCGTGCCAAGGAGGTTTTGTAAAAAGGAAAGAGCCCTATCTCTTGTGGGTGGCCCACTGTTCAAGACACATTGGTGACACGGGGATAGTAAATTACTTGCAATGAATAATTCTGCAGAACAAGGTGTTCTCCAGTCTCCATCTGCTTACCTGTGCAGATGGTATTGTTAGCAGGTGGGTTGCAGGGATGCCAAGCGCTGGAGAATGAGTTCTTGCTGGTTGGTT
Organism: Galemys pyrenaicus; assembly: GCA_019455555.1. Classification (NCBI taxonomy): domain Eukaryota; kingdom Metazoa; phylum Chordata; class Mammalia; order Eulipotyphla; family Talpidae; genus Galemys; species Galemys pyrenaicus. The sequence continues at coordinate 11,234 of JAGFMF010011041.1, forward strand.
GTCCTGTCTGCTCTGTCCATTCACTGAGTAGAAGAATGGGGATAGTGTGGACTCTGGATGAGACAGCTCTGATCGGAATCCTACTATACTCCACTGTAGCTATGTAACTTGGGGTAAATGCCTATCTCTGAGCACCCCATCCATAAAGTGGGACCACCATGTTCCAGATTCCCATGAGAATTAAAGGAAATAATGTACGTAAACTGACTCATATCCTCCCCAAATCACCATGAAAACAAATATATCTGAAGCATCAGAAAAACCAGTCATGCAATAAAACAGACCTCACACAAAAGATCCAACAATTAAAGCGGGAAGGGGACTGAATTGTTTTGTCCACATTTTCTCATTTACCTTTTCCTCTATGAATGCTATTAGACCCATTTTACAGATGAAAAAACTAAGAATCACAGAAGCTCAGGATCTTCCCCTATAGGAGTGGATAGGAATGAATGGCACTTTCTCAACTCCTCCCTCTTTTCTTAGATCAGTTCAAAGCTCTCAGTTTCACTTGCTAATTTTGTAGAGTTGATTTCCGGTTCTATTTTATCCCTAGTTCCTACAATCTGGAAATGCGCTCTGCGCTGATCATTCCAGCTATTCTGGTACATCAGTCACTTCCACGTGGGTCTCCATGAAAGCCCTGCCCCCACCAAGTTTTCATCCTAACTCGAATCTGAAGTCAGGGCCCCTGTTTCCAAATACCATTTCACAGCCACCCAAGTGGACGCAGTGGCCTTGTTGACATCTCAGGGTCTGTGAGGCCACCGGGAACTCACCCATACCCACATCTCCTTCTTCTGGCCCCCGTTTCTGTGAATAGCATCTCTCTTCCGATCAGCAGTGATGACTTGGGAGTCTCTATTGAATTCTCTTCTCTCCTGGGACACTCCCATTCAGGCTGTTCCTGTCTCCTTCCCCCACTCTACTCCCCACACATTACTGTGATTCAAGCTGCTTAAGCCCACCTGGCAGATGCCTAATTGTCTTCAGGAACGCACTACTGTTACCTTATAAAGTCTCAACTCTGAGGCTTGCCGTGGGGAGTTTATAAAACATGATCTCAGTCTATTTATTTCTCCCTATAATCTGTGTCGCAGCAACATGTGTAAGTTCCTGCTCCTACAATATATGTGATGCTTAATCAGTAGTGCGATGTAACATAAGCATGTTACATACCCTGTCTTATTCACCCCTCACCACAAACCTGTGGAGTAACAGCATACACCCTGAGAACCACACAGGGCCCTGGGCTCGGAAGGGCCCTGTGCCTGGTTTAATGCTCTGCTGACACTGTGGAAATTCTGAATAATTTCTGAACAGACAACCTCACATTTTCACTTTACCCTGGATCCTGTACCCTATGCAGCTGCTCCTGGAGGGAGGTTCTGTTACTATGCCCATTTCACAGATGTGAAATCAAGGGCATGCAGCTAAGAAGCCCAGCAACTCTTGCCAACATTTATCTATTCCACTGAGGGTCTACAGTATGGCAGACCCATATGAGATGCTTACTATGGGCTATCCATTCAAGTCCCCTCCGGTCGTCCTCCCCCCTATCTTGCAAAAGTAGGTGACATTTCCTAGCCTATCCTTGATGTCCAACGACCTGCTCACAATTGCAAGGCAGGTAAGTGGCAGACTCAGCGCAAGTCCTGTCTGACTTTAAGCCCAGTGGCCAATATTGAGTAAGGGTCAGAGAATCCCCAGAGACCTTTAAAAATAAAGCCCAACTGCACTGTGTTCTGAAACCCACCTTCTTCCTCTTAAAAGCTGTTCTACCTCTGAAAGCAGCTTCTTACCATGGGCTGTGGCTGCTGCTTTTCTATGCACTGCAAGGGAGAAACAGAACAGATTGCAGAAGCAATTAAACCATCACATGGAAAGCCCTAAGAGATTGGGGAGGGGGGAGGAGATGCATTTCTTAATAGCCTGTCTCTATATTTAGCCTGAAATGCCTCAGTCTCGAACCCTTTCTTCAGGCAGGTAGAGGTAAGAGCGGAGAGGGGCTTCAGCCCCACTGGATTTCCGGGAAGCAGCCACCTGCTAGCTTGTGGTCCCGTGAGGACCCCATCTTACTGGCTCACCATATGGCAGGACAGGAAGCCCAACCATAAAACAAGCAGTGATGACCACGGGACAGCCTATCTAGGTAAAATTGGGCAAGATTATTGGATAAGGATGTCAAGTCAACAATGGAGTGCTGGGTGCCCACAGGGTGCTGGCTGAGTTCAGGGGCTATGGGAGGCAGGGTGGGCAATGATATAAGGATAAACTTGAGTTCAGCCCCAGTAATGGAAAGGCTTCCTTCCACTCATTCGCTCACCCCAAAAGTCAGGCTGTGTGTGTGTGTGTGTGTGTGTGTGTATGTAGGCCACATCTGTGTGCACACATACTTTATTTTTTTAATTCTATTTTTTCCCTTTAATTTATATATATTTGACATCAGTTGTAATCCCCATGTATTCCCCATCACCATATCACCAGTGCACATCACCTCAGTCCCTCGTGCTCCCATCTGCCCTCAACCCTCTCTCTCCCCTCCCCACCAAGTGTCCCCAATTTGTCCTTGTCTTTTCGTTTTTGGTTTTTGTGTCTTTATTGTTATTTTTATTACTATTGTTCTTATTCCTTTCCTTGATCCTTATTTCGTTCCCTTACATTCCTCCTAGGGGAGGAACCATCTGGTATTTCTCTTTTGCCTTCTGACTTACTTCGCTGAGCATAATCCCTTCCAGTTCCATCCATGTTCCTATGAATGCGTCTAGTTTTTCATTTCTCATTGCTGAGTAGTATTCCATCGTGTATATGTACCACAGCTTCCCGATCCACTCATCTGTTTTTGGGCATTTAGGTTGTTTCCAGGTCTTACCTATTGTAAAGAGTGCTGCTATAAACATAGGGGTGCAGGTATTCTTTTGAATCAGTGTGTTTATGTCTTTTGAGTATATTCCTAGGAGTGGGATGGCTGGATCCTATGGAAGTTCCATTCTTAGTAGATTGAGGAACCGCCATACTACTTTCCATCATGGTTGGACCAGTTTGCATTCCCACCAGCAGTGTAAGAGAGTTCCTTTTTCTCCACATCCTCACCAACATTTGTTGTTGCTACTTTTTTTGATATGTGCCATTCTCACTGGTACTTTAAAATGGACTTTAAAAACCAGACCTGCCAGAGCTCCACTCCTAGAGATGTTGGTTCATTCTGGAGTGGGACTTGGGCAGCTATGTTCATAGGAAGCTCTCCAGGTAATTTTGAGCACAGCAGCTGAGGACCAACTTATAGGTATAATGGACAGAGAGTGCATTTGGAGTTTGGTCTTTATATTTGAGTTCCAGTCCTTTACTTTCTGAGGGACTTGAACAGGTGTGTGTATCTGGGAGCCCTGGTTTCCCCAATAAGAAGTGAGCATGAAGTCCTCATCCTAGCACATGGCCAGTGTTCAATGACTGACTGAATGGATGCAGAGATGAGCAAATGCCTCAACATGTGACAGTACTGATTGCTGCATACACGGAGGTCACTGCTTGGCTTGGGTGTGGCTGGCTGTAGGGTCAGAGAAAAGTGTCAGGCTTTTCCACCCTCCCGCCATTGGTGTGATGATGGACACCTGCAGTCCTGCATGCATGCCTGATGGCAGACACTCCAAGTAGGGTGTGGGCATGCACTGGTGGGCGCACCTGGGCTGAGGCATGGGGCACATCAGGGCAGCATCACAAGGATGCCAGGAGCAGAGAAGAGAAGAGCATAAGCAACAGAAGAGAGACTAGAAGAAGAGCAGAGACAGAGGGAGGCAGAAGCAGTAGCAGCAGTAGAAGCAGAGGTACGAGAGGCTAGAGAGCCCAGAGAGTGAGATGCGCTGGGGGCTGGGAGACCTGCCAGCCTCCTGGCCCCCCGACCCCCCTGCCTGCCGTGTACCTGGTCACCTCTGATATAAAGAGCAATAAAGGCCTAAAAAAGCCACTGAGGGCTCCAGGATTCCTCCTTGACCCGTCTGCGGGAATCATCAAAAACCTGCTCCATACCTTGCTGGTGCTACACTGGCCCAGTAATGACCTCTGATGAAGGAGTGAACAGTGTGTATGTGAGTCCACTGGCTCCAAGAAGCATGGGCAGAGGAGCTGGGAGACGAGGAAGAGGGGGAGGGATGGAAGCAGGGGGATGCATTCCTTGACCCATTACCACTGTGGACAATTGAGGTGCGGTTCCCCTGAGACCTCTGGGAAACCACACAGAACATGCTGTGTGTTTATTCTCCAGCTGTCATTGTCACGGGCTAAGGGCTGCTCCCGGGACCTGCACTCCAGAGCACTTCTGCTGTGTCCTGCTGTGGGCAGAATTAGCCACAAGAGTTTGCTGCAGGGTGCCAGCAGCAGCCAGTGCAATGGTGGGTGCCGAGGTGATGTGGGTGAGGCAGCGAGGGCACCTGCCCCACTGCTCCACTGCCAGGCATCGCTCTGTGCTGGCGGGGAGCACTGGGAAAGCCCGCTGAGAGTAGTGTCCTGTAGCACACAGCTGCCAAAGCCATGAGGTCCAGCGGATCCAAGGCCTGTTTATCTCGATTTGCCTGATTCCTCGGCAGTTCTAAGGCCAGGTCAGTGTTTCTCACCCTCTGTACTGCTGACCTTTGGGCCAGTTAATTCTTTGTTGTGACAGCTGTGTGGGATTAGAGGCTGTTTCACAGCATCCCAGGGCTTTACCCCCTGGATGAAAGTAGGACCTCCTGTTATGACAACCAGAATTTGTCTCCAGACATTGTCAAACGTAACCCCCAGGGTGGCAGGTCACCCCCAGTTGAGAACCACAGAGGCAGATGGACATGGACACCCGGTTCACCCCCTGGATCCTGGCAATTCCTCACTCAGATCTGAGCTCTCATTTCCTCCCGGCCAGCCCATGACTCTGCTCGTCTCTGCTCAGATGGATGCTGTGCTAGGAACATGTCCAGAGACAGGCAGGCAGGAACGCAGCTGTGAAACACACTGTCCCCCTGCAGAGCCAAGCCCTGAGCAATAAGTAGGGAAACTTAAGCAGCAGCAGTGACATCGGTGGTATCGGCATCGAGGGTCTGCTGTAAAGACCACACAGGCAGAGAAGTTGGGCAGTTCTGGCAGAGCAGCCCACGCAGTCATCAGTCCCAGAGGCAAAGAAAAGCCCAAGGAGATGGACGACTAACCCATCCTGGGGCTCTAGGTGCCCAGTGAGGTTGTGATGTTCTCCCAATGTTGCACGTGGAACAAGTGTAGAGACAGCCAGGAAAGGACACCAGGCTGACTCACCCCTATCACTTGCTCTCTTTGTTACACCAAGTGGCATCCTAGTGAAAGGGAGGGCCTGAAGGCCCCTCCCTCACCAACCAATTCAGGAGCCAAGCTCAGAAGAAACCCAGATATTTATTGTGAATCACTGGTGCTGACAGCCAGCTCGCTGGGCCTCAGTCCTCCAAAGACACAGTCAGCCTCCCCCGGCTTCCCTATTGTCTATCAGGTCTGAGAAGCCAAGCTCGACCATGCAGAGTTTTATTCTCCCCTGTTCTACCCCCTCTGCTCCATTTTCTTTATGCTTCCCTCTAGGTTGTCTGTGCAATATGTACTCATGCCATTCAAAGAGTACTCAGTGGCATCCATGCCCTGGCAGAAATGATTCACAGCTGAACCCAGAAGCCAGCTGAGCACAGAATCCAAAGATGGGCAGCGGGGCTCCAAGCCAGCTGTGCTATCAGCACCTCACTACTCCTCCTGCCTTTGTCTTCTGGCTTGTCAATACAGCAGCCTACCTGGTCAAAACAAGATAAAGTGTCAAGCAGGAGCAGAAAACCTCTGTCCCTGGGCTGGCACCTGTTATCATCTGCAGGAGGCCTGGGCAGGGATGGTTGACCCCTGGGAAAGAGTCATGTGAAGTCCAAAGGCTGCTGGGAGAGCATTTTGCATACACATGCACACACACACCCAGCCCCCTAATACACACACACCAGCTCCTGAAAGTAGCAATTCCATGCATCCCTGCCCCTCCTCTGTCATTCACAGGTATAATTAAAATTCCCCTGGGAGATAAGACGGATGAAGAGGAAAGAAGGGATCATGTTGACTGAAATTAACTCTCCAGCAATGCAAGATTGTGTTGGGACCTGTCTGTCTAGCTATCAGGACAAAAACACAGAGGATTAGAAAGCTTTTTGATGTGGGAACCTACCTATCTCATCTGTAGTTATGGAAACAATCATCATCCAAAGAGATGAAGGGGCCCTGACAGCACAGAGAGCTGGGACCCACACTTGGGTCTTCAGACACAGGAGGTGCTGTGGCTCTAGAACAATGGGCATCCAGGCCCAAGCCAGGAGGGAAGGAAGGGATTGGAATTCTCGGTCTGTCTTCCTGTAAATGGGAGCCACGATCCTGTTGACATTTTAGTGATTCCACCCCGAGACTGAGAAAAATCATGGCGGTGATGGCAGTAGCACTCAGGCCTGTGGACTTTAGAGAAACCCTCACCTCAGGTGACCCTCCAACACTGGAGGAGGCACTTGAGGAAACTGAGGTTCAAGTAGGTTGAGTGACAGTGGGAACTACAAACCATGACAAACTCATGACAGACCCACAGATGCCAAGCTGAGAAGCTCATCGATGCAACTGGCATTATATCGTTTTCTACCAACCAAGGTGTAAGAGATCTTGGGCCAGAAAGTTGGGTTCTACTCATTTCCAATTCCCGAAGGGTCCCCGTGAACGACATGACATAGCTGGTCATCAACAGACATCAATATCGGTTTCATTCATACAATACATGACAGAGACCAGGCGGGAGCAGGGAAAAGTCCATGTGGTACTTTTACAGATTCTACCTCTACAGGAGTCATTTTTCTCTTTAACAAAACAAGCAAATAAGGACTAATGTTACTGAAGTGGCAGTGATCTCCAGCCTCAGCAATTCGTCTAAGTTCTTTGCATGACATTGGCCCAGTCCTGGTGCTCCTGAGTAGACGGTGTGCTTGGAGGAACAGCAAAAAGTTATCTCCTTTCTGGGGAAAAAAACTTCACTGTTTGAGGGCCTCCCTGGTGGCGCAGTGGGTTAAGCAACGCACTGTGAAGCAAACCGCAGCCACTGCAGCACGAGTTCGATCCCTGCTGCCGGCCAGAGAGGG
>JAGFMF010011042.1:0-13028 GCA_019455555.1 Galemys pyrenaicus
AGGCAGATCAACAGAAGCACGCTGCTGAGGGGAGCAGCGGGCACAGCAGGAGAGGGCTGCCGCGCCATGTGGGTCCCCTCCCTGGCCGGAGGCAGGGATGGAACTCGTGCTGCAGTGGCTGCAGTCTGCTTCATAGTGCGTTGCTTAACCTACTGCGCCACCAGGGAGGCCCACCTGAGTTTGTTTTGATGCTCTCTTCTCTATCCCATTTGTCTGTCCTCCTAAATTACTGTAACTTTATCAATTAGCGTAAATAAACTGGTCATGATTGTGTATGTACAGTTGGCCCTTAAACACATAGGCTTGAACTACATATGTCCACTCGCACAGGGGTTCCTCAGTTATGCATATTGAAAGCTTTTTGGAGATCTGTGACAATTTGACAAAACTTGCAGATGAACAGCAATTTAGAAAGATCGAAAAATTTAAGAAAAATTTAGGGATGTCTGTCTATATACCATAGGCAATACTGATGTGGTACTGACAGGCAATTCATTGTGTAAACAATGTTAATGTAAAGCAAGGGCACCTTATTTTTTAAAAAATCAAATAACAATTTGATGGATACAGTGCAGTACTGTAAGTGCTTTTCCTCTTACGATTTTTCTTAACAACATATTTCTAGCTTGTTTTATTGTAAGGATAAAATATATAATACACAGGAATAAGGGCTTAGAGATAGAGTAGGGGTGGTGTTAAAAAATAAAAAAAACAAACTTCCACTATTGGGGCTTCCCTGGTGGCACAGGGGTTAAAGTCTCAGCACCATGAAGCTATTGGCAAGCACTACAGCACAAGTTCAATCCCTGGCCAGGGAGGGGACCCACATGGCACAGCAGACCTCTCCTGTCTCGCCTTCTGCTCCCCTCAGCAGTGTATTTCAGTAGATCCTCCTGTTCTGCTTCCTACTCTGTCTCTGGTGAATCCTCTGAACCCCCACCCACACCCCGTATCTCTGTCCTACACCCCAGACTTTGTATGCATAAATAAAAATAAATCTTAAAAAAAAAACCTTCCACTATGGGTTAATGAGAAAACGGGCTCAGGTCCTCTTGCTATCGCAATAGTGAGAACCCTTCAGTATTTAGTCCATAAAAACCAAAGAATTGTTTAGCAGACTTTCTAAGTATTCTGGTGAATGTAACATTTTCCTTATGCATTTGAACTGACAAAGATTTGACAGGTATGATTATTCTTTCCAGCCTGAACCATTCCTTAATAAAAGTAGACAAACTGACAGACTATTAAATAGAGTGAAAATTTATAACTTTAGGACTTTTTATCCTTCTGGAAACCTCAGGAATATGGCAAATTGAGTGTCCTTCTTTAGAAGAGTTTCTTGTCCGTTTTAGGTAGACACCGTGCTCTGAGGGAAGGGGCGGTGGCAGGATAGGATGATGGCTGTTGAAGTAGGAGCTACGGGACACCCAGAAGGGGAACGCTACTGGCTGGAAATATGCTTTAGAGAAGGGCTAAACACACCTCAAGGAAGGCTGAGGAAGGCCAGGTCTCCTTACCCAGAAAGAGCAAGGTACTTTCTAGAACTGATATTGGCTAGACCCAGCTTAAATGGGGCCAAGGGAGCACACTGGGAACACCACACCAAGGCAGATATTAATTACAGAATCAAATCAGAGCTCAAGAAAGTAAGTCATGTTCACCACCTTCCTAATGACAAACAGAAGCAACTCAAAGTCCTTCAGTGTAAGGACACTCCTGTAATGACCCAGTACAATTTTCTTCACACAGCAGTTTCCTTCATTTCTGAGTTATTTACTGATGTTCTTCTATCATTTTCTATTGTAATCATATCTTTTTGATTTAAAAGAACTGGTGGCGATTGAGGATATTGAGTCTTTATCTTGAGATGTTATCCATGTAAAGTGTTCTGTTCAACACTTTCTCTATTTCTTTGTTTTGGCTTTCCTGACATACGAAAGGATTTCAATCAACAATTTGTTGTGTCTGTATTTCAGTTCTTAGTGTCACCCCTAGAAAGGCGTCTCTTCATAGACTAATCATGCAAATACTCACCCACATGTTTTTTGCACTTTCATGATTTTTATTCAACTGTATCTGAAACTCATATCCATCTGAGTATCCCATGAGAGTACGAGAAAGTTCTATTACAACTTTAGACAGGTAGCACTTGATTCATTTCTGAAGAACTAGCCTGTTAGCTCATTGATCCTTGAATAAGTCCTCCTTTTTACCATATGTATTTGAAGTATCACTTAAGCTGAGACTAAAATGTTCCTAGAACATAATGGGCTGCAAGTTTAAAACCTGAGAGTATTTTCCAAAAGTATAGTTGGGTCAAAATAATTGTCGCTGACCTTCCAGTTTGTGAAACGGGAGAGCTGAAATGTATGTGATCTGTGGCAACCAAGGAAGCATGATGTGACTAGTTGTGAAGATGAGCGTCGCCCTGGGGGATTTACAGGCTGAATGGAGCTTTGGATTGGCACGATCAGATACCTAAGGGGAATCTCTCTCCCAAAGAGTTGCTGAGTCATGCCAGCCAGTTTTTGTAGCACCCTGATAGCACGTTCTACAAGTCTTTTTGAGGGACTTTACAATATAAGGATCAAAGAAAGTTCGCTAGCGAAACACATTTCCTTACTTTTTAATTCTCGCAAGAATGTTCTGTTGGTCAATTTTAAGAGAGTCAGCATGACTTGCACATTCTGATTTACTCGAGAAATACAAACTATTTTCAAGGCTATCGTGTTCTCGACCTTGTGCCTGTTTGCCCTGTCCTGTTGTCAGTTCTGTGTTCTAACTCCAGCAGCACATCAAGTTGATCATTTCAGTTGTTGCATTTCTATGTCGTGTTGCACAAATCCTCCTTGTCCGCTTATTTTCACAATATTCAGAGCTATTATTGCAAGTGAGGGTGTCTGTGATTTGTGTGTGTGAGCGTATGTGAGAAAGAAAGAAATTTTCAATTTTCAAAGTGTTAGCCAGATTCAAGATAAATAAAATCTATAGATTAATTTTAAATGCTGACTGGTGGCTTCTGTAGATATTTTATTCACCCCATGTGTTCAGGTTGCATTATGTCCCTTAGTAGAATTTTGACATTTTCTTCTAGTAAGACGTACACACTTATTCTTAGTTCTTCTCTGAAATGCAGTTTACCTTTTGCTTCAGTCACAAAGGGACAAAAACGCCTTTGTCCACTGTTAGTCACTGAATATTTTCGGTGATTCAAGATGTAATTTTATTATTTCTAAGCTACAACAGTGACAAATGAAAGTTGTCAAACACATGACCCACTCAGAAGGATCAAGACCTGACTTCCAGAAGTGAGACTTAACAGCGCACCCCGCCCACGCACACGCACTCTCCGTGGTCACGATGTGGGTACAGCACAGTCGTTGTCCCCACAGCTCTTCTACTCTCAGAGGGTCTGCTGTCCGGTCAAAACATCTCCCTACTGATCGAGATGTGGAATGGAATCGGATTGCCATCACTCATCCTTAAGACCTGTCTTATAACAAAATCAAAGATCTGACCTAGGTTTAAAATCATTGTTATCTCTTCTTTATCTCAATTTCAGCTGTCAGCTGGGAAAATATAGATCTTTCGTGTCTATACTAAGAGGGGATGAGAGTGCAATGGAGGGATGGGCAACAGAAAGCAATAAATAACAGGGTGTGGTTTCTTTTCTGTTTTTTTTTTTTGTTTTTTTTTTGCCAGCATCCTTCTAATACCCTCCTATTTCTTCGGGTATAAAAGGACTGGCTCAGCTGGCATCTTCAGCTGCACGCTTGGTACCCAGGAGCCTTCAATTTCCAGGAAGGTTAGTACATGCCCTTTCTTTTCGAAATTTTTTCTTTTTTATCAATTTACTTTATACATATCAGCACTTGTTTTCTCTGGGTTTCTGTCCTATCCCATTCACGTATCTGGTGTTTTCCTTTCAGTCAAGCAATTTCTTCGTAGTGGGTGAACAGACTGTTACAAATAATGAAACTAGTGGGAAGGCTCAGAAGTAGCTGCATCTCTTTAAGATAGGAAATGATGGTGAAAATATGTTGCACGAAAATAAGCTATAACAACATTTTTTTATGGAAAATCATTAGAGAAATACTTGGTCATGGCTAGGATGCACAAGGCTTTCTCTGGATGAATGACAGACTCAAGAAACTTGGCTTTCCTGACAGACTGTGAAACAGTGCCATGTCTGTCCCAAACCCAGGGAGCTTGGGACAGTTCTGCCCTTCGCCTCACAAACATGCTACAGAGAGCATTAGTTGAACTGTTCCTTGGTAATTGCTTTTTGTGGGAATTTATTTTGTGGTAATTTAAGCTTAATGGAAGGAGTCTTGGAAGCCCCAAGTATATGAGTACACACATATATGAAGGACTAGACAGACAAGAGTTTCCATTCAGAAAGATGTTCAGTTAGACTTATGCCACGCTTTGCCACTTCTGACAGACACACTCACTGCTTCAGCACTTTTCTTGCCATGCAGACATGAAGGTATGTCTTAGCTCCTGTGGTATCTGATAACAGGTTGCAGAGACCAATGTCTTCTCTACTGAGATGAGAGGACCCATGTGTGTTTCAGGTAGGGTTCAGCTGGCCGTTATGCCTGAGATCAGCCTCAACTGGGTAGATGAGCGCCAACGGCAGCGTTTGGACGAAATGCTGATTGTTGTTGATGAAAATGATAAGGTTATTGGTACAGATACCAAGAGAAATTGTCACCTGAATGAAAACATCGAGAAAGGTAACCTGGGAATTTTTTCTTTCTTTCTTGGAGGATTTCTCCATTTGTTTCCCCTGTCAAAAATAGAGGAGAAAAAAAATAAACAATTTTCCTTCTAAAGATTTGGGGGAATTCCATTAGGTGGTGTTTAGTATACAAATCAAGGCGATCATGACAAAAATTATCATTTTACACTGCAAGTCTTAGAGTTTTTTATATATATATATTTGGCATTCCTTAACTTATGAGTGAGGAAGAGGAAGAACCCCAAGTTACCTCACTCCGAAAGCATCATCTCTGAGAGAACATTCAGAGGTCATCTGAAAATTTTTATTTGAGCTTTAATTTGTGAAGTAGTTTAGATTAGCTGGAGATTCTGCAGAGGGCGATAGCATCTCCCTAGGACCCACACAGTTGCCACAGTTGTAGAGTTTTCGGTGAGCCAGAGACAGAATGTGAGAAGACAAATAGCACGAGACTGGCAGTGCTTGTGTTCATGGCATTTGCCTTGCAGGCCTGTTGCACCGAGGCTTCAGCGTTGTCCTCTTCAACACGGAGAACAAACTCCTGGTGCAGCAGAGGTCAGACAACAAAGTGACTTTTCCTGGTGAGTGCATTTACGCCAATTTATGATTTTTTAAAAAGATTTATTTTATTTATTTATGCATAGAAGAACTGGGGTGTAGGCCAGAGGAGTGGGGGATGAGAAGATTTGCTAGAGACAGAGTGAGGAACAGAACAGGCAGATTGACTGAAACACACTGCTGAGGGGAGCAGCGGGTGAGGCAGGAGAGGTCTGCTGTGCCATTTGGGTCACCTCCCTGGCCAGGGATCAAACTCCTGCTGTGTGGCTGCAGATAGCTTCATAGAGCTGAGACTTAACCCCTTGCACCACCAGGGAGGCTCCCAAACTTATGATGGAAAAAAATAATTTCCAGCAATTCATAGGAATGTGGATTCAGACTTGAATTATCTGGATGAGCAATGGCTATCATTTTCATCAATAAGCAGCTCATTCTGGAGGAAACAGAACAGAGAGTTGCTTCTTAGGTGATTCCCTCAATGGACTGCTTTGTTGTTGTTTTTAAATTAAGACACCATGTGCATATCTTTCTGGTTATGTTTTGCAACGCAAACTTATTTACGTGCAGATAAATTTTTCCCTCTAAGGATTTGGGGGAATTCCATTAGGTGGTGTTTTGTATAAAAATCAAGAAGATAATGACAAAAGTTATTATTTTACACTGCAAGTCTTAAGAGTTTTATATATAGTTTTTGCATTCCTTAACTCATGAGTCAGTAAGCTCATCCCTTTCAGTACAGCAGGATGTGTATTAACTGTGGTTCTTCAAAGCTGTTTGGCATGGAGCACCTGGTTTTCAAATCCACACCTCATGTGAATGCATCACAAGTGGGTAGGACCCCAGCATAAAAGGCTGGGGGCAATGGAGGATCCCTTCTTCCTCTTAAGTTCCCTTTCTCCGAGGTCTGGTAGAGATATCCTGGTCATTTCCTAACCCACCTATATATCTGCTGATCACATGCAGTGTTCAGCTGCTTTGTCAAACTGAGCTAAGTCTGGTTAAGAAAATGCCTAAGCTGTCAAGCTGGAAGGATGGCCGTGGCACTGAGACCCATGGCAAGCAGTCACACCTCACTCTAAAATTTCACACCAAATGTAAGTCAACTTTGGGAGCAGCAGAAGTGCAGCGCCTGTGTGTGCAAGGGTGTATGCTGCACCAGTGACTCCTGCAGAGTATGCAGGAAACATTCGCTGTGTGAGGAGGGAGATGGAGTGTGCTGGGGTGCACATCTGCTGTCCCCACGCAACACTTGCTTGTGTCTCTCCACTAGGCACGCAAGCGGAGGTCTGCAGGGGGGCCAGATGGGTAGCTGGGGCCAGGGGCCACCTGATGCCTCTTTTTCAGGCACCTGCCCAAACCCTCCTGGTGTGGGAGTCCGGGTGCAGCCTCTGCACCCACCCACTGTCTCTTCCCAAACTGCCAGGCTGCTCACAGAAGCTCCCGTCTAAAAGATCTATGTCTGTAACGCTTGTATTCAGTTTCCAAGAAGGAAAGCAAGAGTAAAGTTCCCTTTGTGAATTTATTCCAGGGTATTTCACCGACTCCTGCTCCAGTCACCCCCTGAGCAATCCTGCAGAACTGGAGGAGAAAGAAGCCCTGGGAGTGAGGCGTGCAGCCTGCCGGCGTCTGCAAGCTGAGTTGGGCATTCCCCCCGGGCAGGTACCACCTTGGCCCAAAAAGGGCAAAGCTGAACCTCAGTCCCTGTGTTTTCACCTCCCCGGCACATCTCACAAAGAGGACACAGTGCTGTGGGGGTACTTGGTCCATTTGGGTAGGGCAGGGGTGGTGAGCACTCGGCTGTCTGGGAAACGTTGCGGTTGAGCAACACTCTCTGCAAGCGTGTCGTCGGTCCTGATCTTGATCTGAGCAGGTACTGAGAGGGCTCAGGTAGTTCCTTGACCAAACAGGCCAGTTTCTACTGGGCTGGAGGACTTATTCATAAAGGTAAAACACAGACAGTTTTATTTGAACCAAGAGAGCAAAACTAGGTTCTTATTCAAGCTGGAGTCGCCAAAAAAAATTTCTTTTAAGATTTATTTACTTATGCACACAAGAGCTGGGTACAGGCCAGAGTCACAGGAGGTGAGAGGAGTCTCCAGACGCAGAGCGGGGAACAGAACAGGCAGATCAACGGAAATACACTGCTGAGGGGAGCAAGGGGAGAGGCAAGAGAGGTCTGCTGAGTCATTTTCTCCCTTCTCAGGCCGGGGGATCGAACTTTTGCTGCTGTGCCCTGATGCTTCACATTGCAGAGCTTACCCCGCTACACCACCAGGGAGGTCCTGGTGGCGGCAAAACTTTAGTCAGCCAAAATTCCACTTTGTCAACCCCTTCGAAGAAAACGAATATGTATTTATCCTCTCTGTTTCATCTACAGATTCTGTGTTTAAATTAGTATTCTTAACACTGCATCAATATTTGTTGTAGATTTCTCCAGAGGACGTTAAATTTATGACCATTTATCATCACAAGGCCAAATCAGATAGAGTTTGGGGAGAACACGAAATTTGTTACCTGCTGCTCGTGAAAAAGGATGTCACTGTCAACCCAGACCCCAGTGAGACGAAAAGCTTCCACTACCTGACCCAAGAGGAGCTGAAAGAGCTCCTGGAGAGAGGTGCCAGGGGAGAAGCAAAGGTCACCCCATGGCTGAGATACATCGCTGAGAATTTTCTGTATAAGTGGTGGCCTTACCTCAACGAATTGGCCCAGTTTGTGGAGCCTGACAAGATACACAGGTGTGAAAGCGTGAGGATAGAGCCAGTCACGAGCAGTGCACCCGGCAGAAATGCTGTGTTCCAACAACAGGCCTTGATGCACCTTCACCAAAGGGGGCAAGGGGTGACTGATTGCTAATGATCTATAAATCACTATCTTTAAGCTTTTGATCTACTTTGTTATCTTAACATTTTCCTTTTTCCTCATTTTTATAGTTTCCATCAATCTAGCAGTGAGGAGGAAATTTAATGTTTCCCTCTGACACAATTTCCATCCTATAAGCCGTTGGTCAACTGAGCAGTAGCTGATTCCAAAAGTCCTGGTGAAGGGCACTGAAACCAGCTGTAGACTGTTAGGACAAGTGTGATTCTATACTTTCAACAGCCTTGTCCAAAATTTCTGAGTCAGAAAGGGAAGGGACCCCTGCAGAATCTTTCTTTTTGAATCATCATTTATTTGACAGCATAACATGCGGTTCTACTGTTGGATCAAGAAGATGTGTTACATACACGCATTGGAATACCACTCAGCGCTCAGAAGAGCTAAAGTAATGACTTTGGCAGAAACATGGATGGAGCTACAAGGGATTATGTTCCGTGAAATAAATCAGAAAGAAAAAGAAAAATACCGGATGGTTTCACTTTTAGGAGAAATAGAAGGGAAGCAAATAAGAGATCAAGGAAAAGAATGACAACAATAAAAACATCACAACACAACAAAAACAAGATGACAAAGACAAATCAGAGGCACTTTGTGGAGGGTAGGGACTGGCAGGAGGGCAAGATTAGCACAAGGGACTGAGGTGATGGTGCACTGGTGAAATGGTGGTGGGAACTCCATGGGGACTACATTGATGTCAAACACAAAAATAAAGAAAAAAATACGCATTCAATCTTCTGTTTTTAGACCTGATTGTGTTCATTTCAGTTCATCTTTAAAATGAATTTCTGCTTGCAAATATTAATTTCTGTAACCATAAGCAGCATGAAAGATGTAGATACTCTTTAAATGTATCCCTTCTGTCCTTTGATGATGGGGGCCATGCTACTCGTGCCGTGTGGCAAGGGTCCATCATGAGGGAAATATCCTGAAAAATGGGGGGTTCCACAGCAGGTCCCCGCTGGGTTCATTTTTGTTTTTGCTGATTCTACAATTAAAGTTATGTAAGTCTCTAAAAATGTACTTGCTGGAAGATTACCCATGGGGGTGGTTGTACAACTGTCTGTGTTACCAAACAAAATATTTGTTTGCTAAGCATTATTAGTAGAAAATATGAACAATCATATCTCTCTTAAAGAGAGTGATCTAGATTATAGAACCATATAACAGCACAACAGAAAAGAAACCACACCCTGTTATTTATTGCTTTCTGTTGCCCATCCCTCCATTGCACTCTCATCCCCTCTTAGTATAGACACGAAAGATCTATATTTTCCCAGCTGACAGCTGAAATTGAGATAAAGAAGAGATAACAATGATTTTAAACCTAGGTCAGATCTTTGATTTTGTTATAAGACAGGTCTTAAGGATGAGTGATGGCAATCCGATTCCATTCCACATCTCGATCAGTAGGGAGATGTTTTGACCGGACAGCAGACCCTCTGAGAGTAGAAGAGCTGTGGGGACAACGACTGTGCTGTACCCACATCGTGACCACGGAGAGTGCGTGTGCGTGGGCGGGGTGCGCTGTTAAGTCTCACTTCTGGAAGTCAGGTCTTGATCCTTCTGAGTGGGTCATGTGTTTGACAACTTTCATTTGTCACTGTTGTAGCTTAGAAATAATAAAATTACATCTTGAATCACCGAAAATATTCAGTGACTAACAGTGGACAAAGGCGTTTTTGTCCCTTTGTGACTGAAGCAAAAGGTAAACTGCATTTCAGAGAAGAACTAAGAATAAGTGTGTACGTCTTACTAGAAGAAAATGTCAAAATTCTACTAAGGGACATAATGCAACCTGAACACATGGGGTGAATAAAATATCTACAGAAGCCACCAGTCAGCATTTAAAATTAATCTATAGATTTTATTTATCTTGAATCTGGCTAACACTTTGAAAATTGAAAATTTCTTTCTTTCTCACATACGCTCACACACACAAATCACAGACACCCTCACTTGCAATAATAGCTCTGAATATTGTGAAAATAAGCGGACAAGGAGGATTTGTGCAACACGACATAGAAATGCAACAACTGAAATGATCAACTTGATGTGCTGCTGGAGTTAGAACACAGAACTGACAACAGGACAGGGCAAACAGGCACAAGGTCGAGAACACGATAGCCTTGAAAATAGTTTGTATTTCTCGAGTAAATCAGAATGTGCAAGTCATGCTGACTCTCTTAAAATTGACCAACAGAACATTCTTGCGAGAATTAAAAAGTAAGGAAATGTGTTTCGCTAGCGAACTTTCTTTGATCCTTATATTGTAAAGTCCCTCAAAAAGACTTGTAGAACGTGCTATCAGGGTGCTACAAAAACTGGCTGGCATGACTCAGCAACTCTTTGGGAGAGAGATTCCCCTTAGGTATCTGATCGTGCCAATCCAAAGCTCCATTCAGCCTGTAAATCCCCCAGGGCGACGCTCATCTTCACAACTAGTCACATCATGCTTCCTTGGTTGCCACAGATCACATACATTTCAGCTCTCCCGTTTCACAAACTGGAAGGTCAGCGACAATTATTTTGACCCAACTATACTTTTGGAAAATACTCTCAGGTTTTAAACTTGCAGCCCATTATGTTCTAGGAACATTTTAGTCTCAGCTTAAGTGATACTTCAAATACATATGGTAAAAAGGAGGACTTATTCAAGGATCAATGAGCTAACAGGCTAGTTCTTCAGAAATGAATCAAGTGCTACCTGTCTAAAGTTGTAATAGAACTTTCTCGTACTCTCATGGGATACTCAGATGGATATGAGTTTCAGATACAGTTGAATAAAAATCATGAAAGTGCAAAAAACATGTGGGTGAGTATTTGCATGATTAGTCTATGAAGAGACGCCTTTCTAGGGGTGACACTAAGAACTGAAATACAGACACAACAAATTGTTGATTGAAATCCTTTCGTATGTCAGGAAAGCCAAAACAAAGAAATAGAGAAAGTGTTGAACAGAACACTTTACATGGATAACATCTCAAGATAAAGACTCAATATCCTCAATCGCCACCAGTTCTTTTAAATCAAAAAGATATGATTACAATAGAAAATGATAGAAGAACATCAGTAAATAACTCAGAAATGAAGGAAACTGCTGTGTGAAGAAAATTGTACTGGGTCATTACAGGAGTGTCCTTACACTGAAGGACTTTGAGTTGCTTCTGTTTGTCATTAGGAAGGTGGTGAACATGACTTACTTTCTTGAGCTCTGATTTGATTCTGTAATTAATATCTGCCTTGGTGTGGTGTTCCCAGTGTGCTCCCTTGGCCCCATTTAAGCTGGGTCTAGCCAATATCAGTTCTAGAAAGTACCTTGCTCTTTCTGGGTAAGGAGACCTGGCCTTCCTCAGCCTTCCTTGAGGTGTGTTTAGCCCTTCTCTAAAGCATATTTCCAGCCAGTAGCGTTCCCCTTCTGGGTGTCCCGTAGCTCCTACTTCAACAGCCATCATCCTATCCTGCCACCGCCCCTTCCCTCAGAGCACGGTGTCTACCTAAAACGGACAAGAAACTCTTCTAAAGAAGGACACTCAATTTGCCATATTCCTGAGGTTTCCAGAAGGATAAAAAGTCCTAAAGTTATAAATTTTCACTCTATTTAATAGTCTGTCAGTTTGTCTACTTTTATTAAGGAATGGTTCAGGCTGGAAAGAATAATCATACCTGTCAAATCTTTGTCAGTTCAAATGCATAAGGAAAATGTTACATTCACCAGAATACTTAGAAAGTCTGCTAAACAATTCTTTGGTTTTTATGGACTAAATACTGAAGGGTTCTCACTATTGCGATAGCAAGAGGACCTGAGCCCGTTTTCTCATTAACCCATAGTGGAAGGTTTTTTTTTTAAGATTTATTTTTATTTATGCATACAAAGTCTGGGGTGTAGGACAGAGATACGGGGTGTGGGTGGGGGTTCAGAGGATTCACCAGAGACAGAGTAGGAAGCAGAACAGGAGGATCTACTGAAATACACTGCTGAGGGGAGCAGAAGGCGAGACAGGAGAGGTCTGCTGTGCCATGTGGGTCCCCTCCCTGGCCAGGGATTGAACTTGTGCTGTAGTGCTTGCCAATAGCTTCATGGTGCTGAGACTTTAACCCCTGTGCCACCAGGGAAGCCCCAATAGTGGAAGTTTGTTTTTTTTATTTTTTAACACCACCCCTACTCTATCTCTAAGCCCTTATTCCTGTGTATTATATATTTTATCCTTACAATAAAACAAGCTAGAAATATGTTGTTAAGAAAAATCGTAAGAGGAAAAGCACTTACAGTACTGCACTGTATCCATCAAATTGTTATTTGATTTTTTAAAAAATAAGGTGCCCTTGCTTTACATTAACATTGTTTACACAATGAATTGCCTGTCAGTACCACATCAGTATTGCCTATGGTATATAGACAGACATCCCTAAATTTTTCTTAAATTTTTCGATCTTTCTAAATTGCTGTTCATCTGCAAGTTTTGTCAAATTGTCACAGATCTCCAAAAAGCTTTCAATATGCATAACTGAGGAACCCCTGTGCGAGTGGACATATGTAGTTCAAGCCTATGTGTTTAAGGGCCAACTGTACATACACAATCATGACCAGTTTATTTACGCTAATTGATAAAGTTACAGTAATTTAGGAGGACAGACAAATGGGATAGAGAAGAGAGCATCAAAACAAACTCAGGTGGGCCTCCCTGGTGGCGCAGTAGGTTAAGCAACGCACTATGAAGCAGACTGCAGCCACTGCAGCACGAGTTCCATCCCTGCCTCCGGCCAGGGAGGGGACCCACATGGCGCGGCAGCCCTCTCCTGCTGTGCCCGCTGCTCCCCTCAGCAGCGTGCTTCTGTTGATCTGCCT
>JAGFMF010011043.1:0-10987 GCA_019455555.1 Galemys pyrenaicus
AACAGAAAAGAAACCACACCCTGTTATTTATTGCTTTCTGTTGCCCATCCCTCCATTGCACTCTCATCCCCTCTTAGTATAGACACGAAAGATCTATATTTTCCCAGCTGACAGCTGAAATTGAGATAAAGAAGAGATAACAATGATTTTAAACCTAGGTCAGATCTTTGATTTTGTTATAAGACAGGTCTTAAGGATGAGTGATGGCAATCCGATTCCATTCCACATCTCGATCAGTAGGGAGATGTTTTGACCGGACAGCAGACCCTCTGAGAGTAGAAGAGCTGTGGGGACAACGACTGTGCTGTACCCACATCGTGACCACGGAGAGTGCGTGTGCGTGGGCGGGGTGCGCTGTTAAGTCTCACTTCTGGAAGTCAGGTCTTGATCCTTCTGAGTGGGTCATGTGTTTGACAACTTTCATTTGTCACTGTTGTAGCTTAGAAATAATAAAATTACATCTTGAATCACCGAAAATATTCAGTGACTAACAGTGGACAAAGGCGTTTTTGTCCCTTTGTGACTGAAGCAAAAGGTAAACTGCATTTCAGAGAAGAACTAAGAATAAGTGTGTACGTCTTACTAGAAGAAAATGTCAAAATTCTACTAAGGGACATAATGCAACCTGAACACATGGGGTGAATAAAATATCTACAGAAGCCACCAGTCAGCATTTAAAATTAATCTATAGATTTTATTTATCTTGAATCTGGCTAACACTTTGAAAATTGAAAATTTCTTTCTTTCTCACATACGCTCACACACACAAATCACAGACACCCTCACTTGCAATAATAGCTCTGAATATTGTGAAAATAAGCGGACAAGGAGGATTTGTGCAACACGACATAGAAATGCAACAACTGAAATGATCAACTTGATGTGCTGCTGGAGTTAGAACACAGAACTGACAACAGGACAGGGCAAACAGGCACAAGGTCGAGAACACGATAGCCTTGAAAATAGTTTGTATTTCTCGAGTAAATCAGAATGTGCAAGTCATGCTGACTCTCTTAAAATTGACCAACAGAACATTCTTGCGAGAATTAAAAAGTAAGGAAATGTGTTTCGCTAGCGAACTTTCTTTGATCCTTATATTGTAAAGTCCCTCAAAAAGACTTGTAGAACGTGCTATCAGGGTGCTACAAAAACTGGCTGGCATGACTCAGCAACTCTTTGGGAGAGAGATTCCCCTTAGGTATCTGATCGTGCCAATCCAAAGCTCCATTCAGCCTGTAAATCCCCCAGGGCGACGCTCATCTTCACAACTAGTCACATCATGCTTCCTTGGTTGCCACAGATCACATACATTTCAGCTCTCCCGTTTCACAAACTGGAAGGTCAGCGACAATTATTTTGACCCAACTATACTTTTGGAAAATACTCTCAGGTTTTAAACTTGCAGCCCATTATGTTCTAGGAACATTTTAGTCTCAGCTTAAGTGATACTTCAAATACATATGGTAAAAAGGAGGACTTATTCAAGGATCAATGAGCTAACAGGCTAGTTCTTCAGAAATGAATCAAGTGCTACCTGTCTAAAGTTGTAATAGAACTTTCTCGTACTCTCATGGGATACTCAGATGGATATGAGTTTCAGATACAGTTGAATAAAAATCATGAAAGTGCAAAAAACATGTGGGTGAGTATTTGCATGATTAGTCTATGAAGAGACGCCTTTCTAGGGGTGACACTAAGAACTGAAATACAGACACAACAAATTGTTGATTGAAATCCTTTCGTATGTCAGGAAAGCCAAAACAAAGAAATAGAGAAAGTGTTGAACAGAACACTTTACATGGATAACATCTCAAGATAAAGACTCAATATCCTCAATCGCCACCAGTTCTTTTAAATCAAAAAGATATGATTACAATAGAAAATGATAGAAGAACATCAGTAAATAACTCAGAAATGAAGGAAACTGCTGTGTGAAGAAAATTGTACTGGGTCATTACAGGAGTGTCCTTACACTGAAGGACTTTGAGTTGCTTCTGTTTGTCATTAGGAAGGTGGTGAACATGACTTACTTTCTTGAGCTCTGATTTGATTCTGTAATTAATATCTGCCTTGGTGTGGTGTTCCCAGTGTGCTCCCTTGGCCCCATTTAAGCTGGGTCTAGCCAATATCAGTTCTAGAAAGTACCTTGCTCTTTCTGGGTAAGGAGACCTGGCCTTCCTCAGCCTTCCTTGAGGTGTGTTTAGCCCTTCTCTAAAGCATATTTCCAGCCAGTAGCGTTCCCCTTCTGGGTGTCCCGTAGCTCCTACTTCAACAGCCATCATCCTATCCTGCCACCGCCCCTTCCCTCAGAGCACGGTGTCTACCTAAAACGGACAAGAAACTCTTCTAAAGAAGGACACTCAATTTGCCATATTCCTGAGGTTTCCAGAAGGATAAAAAGTCCTAAAGTTATAAATTTTCACTCTATTTAATAGTCTGTCAGTTTGTCTACTTTTATTAAGGAATGGTTCAGGCTGGAAAGAATAATCATACCTGTCAAATCTTTGTCAGTTCAAATGCATAAGGAAAATGTTACATTCACCAGAATACTTAGAAAGTCTGCTAAACAATTCTTTGGTTTTTATGGACTAAATACTGAAGGGTTCTCACTATTGCGATAGCAAGAGGACCTGAGCCCGTTTTCTCATTAACCCATAGTGGAAGGTTTTTTTTTTAAGATTTATTTTTATTTATGCATACAAAGTCTGGGGTGTAGGACAGAGATACGGGGTGTGGGTGGGGGTTCAGAGGATTCACCAGAGACAGAGTAGGAAGCAGAACAGGAGGATCTACTGAAATACACTGCTGAGGGGAGCAGAAGGCGAGACAGGAGAGGTCTGCTGTGCCATGTGGGTCCCCTCCCTGGCCAGGGATTGAACTTGTGCTGTAGTGCTTGCCAATAGCTTCATGGTGCTGAGACTTTAACCCCTGTGCCACCAGGGAAGCCCCAATAGTGGAAGTTTGTTTTTTTTATTTTTTAACACCACCCCTACTCTATCTCTAAGCCCTTATTCCTGTGTATTATATATTTTATCCTTACAATAAAACAAGCTAGAAATATGTTGTTAAGAAAAATCGTAAGAGGAAAAGCACTTACAGTACTGCACTGTATCCATCAAATTGTTATTTGATTTTTTAAAAAATAAGGTGCCCTTGCTTTACATTAACATTGTTTACACAATGAATTGCCTGTCAGTACCACATCAGTATTGCCTATGGTATATAGACAGACATCCCTAAATTTTTCTTAAATTTTTCGATCTTTCTAAATTGCTGTTCATCTGCAAGTTTTGTCAAATTGTCACAGATCTCCAAAAAGCTTTCAATATGCATAACTGAGGAACCCCTGTGCGAGTGGACATATGTAGTTCAAGCCTATGTGTTTAAGGGCCAACTGTACATACACAATCATGACCAGTTTATTTACGCTAATTGATAAAGTTACAGTAATTTAGGAGGACAGACAAATGGGATAGAGAAGAGAGCATCAAAACAAACTCAGGTGGGCCTCCCTGGTGGCGCAGTAGGTTAAGCAACGCACTATGAAGCAGACTGCAGCCACTGCAGCACGAGTTCCATCCCTGCCTCCGGCCAGGGAGGGGACCCACATGGCGCGGCAGCCCTCTCCTGCTGTGCCCGCTGCTCCCCTCAGCAGCGTGCTTCTGTTGATCTGCCTGTTCTGCTCCCTGCTCTCTGTGGTGAGTCCTCTCACCCCCCCCCAACACTTCTGGCCTGTACCCCAGTGCTTGTATGCATAAATAAATAAATCTTTAAAACAAAACAAAACAAACTCAGGTATATTTAGATCTTGATTCATAGCAAATGTCTCCCAGCAGAGCAGTGACTGGATTCTGTGTGGAAATAAATGACTGGAGCAACATCCTTCCTATGTGAAAAAGCCTCCAAATAGAGTCTATCTATCTATCTATCTATCTATCTATCTATCTATCTATCTATACTATATATATACACTATATATACTATATACTACATATAGATATATATATCCTATATATAGGTGTATACATACTATATATAGAGAGATATATATGTAAAAAGTAAAACATGTAGAAAATAACATAGAAGATCTTCCTCAACTTACCTTTATAGGAAAAGATTTTTAAGAACACAACACAAAATCACAAAGGAAAAGACTGATAAATGTAACTACATTGAAATTAAGAAGTGTCATCAAAACAAAAGTAGTCAAAAGGTTTAAAGCAGTAATTTGTACTAAAAAGAAGAAATCAAATGGCATATATATGAAAAAATGCTGCTTCATCACTAGGGAAACATATACAATACAATGTTAGCTATACTTTCATTCTTATGTACTTAAAATTTGCATTGTGTCCCAGGTTTCAGCTTTTTTTATTTGAAAAGAAATGGTAACCAAACATAAAAATCAGTAAACAGCATTCTATATATTGACAATGTTGGTAAAAGATTTTGTAAGCAAGGGTTAGACTTCTTCCCGGGTATACAGCCTCAACTCCGGATCATGGACAGAATACACACTCCCACTGACACTAAATAGGTTTCCTTTCCCTGCCTTCCATGATTGACTACAACAATGCAATACTTTAGTTAGCTATGCACTAGGTGATTACTTTGTATTCCATGTCCTTTGTGAACAGCTCAGATTGCTTATCCTATTTGTACTTTTAAGTTTCCATCTTAATCCTGTGTCTACAATATCCAGTATTTTTATTGTTTTATTTTATTTTGTCTTTTTGCTGAAGTCCTTCTTTTATTATCAGAGGGCAAACAAACTTAAGCCGTGGTATATGGGTACACAGATTTGAAAACTGCTTAGCATAACCTATTAAATTACATGAGAGTTACACTCCAGTTCAAGTGGACATACAAAACATGAACTAGATTTAAAGTGCAGTATTGAAAAAGAACATGCCACAAAAAAAGTTTGCTTTGGGGACAATTAATGTGCTTCATTTTTGAAAACCTATCATTGAGAAGAATGAGAAATACATGTAAGAGTCTATTGTAATTGTTCCAGTTTGCTCTTTTCATTCTAAGAATATAATCTTTTCAGAGAACAGTTAGCTGGTCAAATTTATACTTAAGACATTTTATTCTTACTTGACCAGAGAGGCTTCATAGGCTACTATGTGAATTGGTAATTCCAAATTCTTTTGTTAAATATGAACATTTTCCCAGTACAACTCTTAAGCTACATCTCATTTATCTTCCTCCTTTAGAACTGTAATGGTTTGCTGTAAATAGTTTAAACACCTGCAGTAAAGCAGGGAGCTTTCTAAGCGTAGAGGTACTCTGGTTATTGCTCAAAATGGTGTGGCCAGAGAAAAAAAAAGCATTGCATTAAATACGAATGTAATCCTTACCAACACAAATTGAAACCTTTTTTTTTTTTTTCCCAGTAAAAAACCTACTCCAAAAAGTCTCTCTCTATAAAGATTTATCATTTCCAAATCGCAGTGAAAGAAACTTGAGCTATTTACCAATTTTGTTTCCTACTATGTGCTCTGAGATACCTTAGCAAAAGCTGGTCTCTAATACAATAGAAGGACATTTGCAGAATGCAATAGGTAGTGACAGTACTGAGGTTGTTACAGACATATTAAACTCTTGAGCATTAAATGGTTACATCCTAATTATTTATAGAGAACGTTGGTCCAATAACAAAAACAGAGAACAGCAGCTAGAAATTTATCTCATCAACGTTCCGAGAGAAAGGGTAAAGCATTCTTGCCACTATCTTTAGTAGATAAGTCCTTTCTTTCCTGATGAAATCTGATGGCTGTTAAACTCTGGCATTTTGTCAAGCTACTGTATGAAGAGGATGCTGAGGCCATCACTATACAGCACACTGCTACATAAGGACTCTTCCGTTCGCCGATTCTGGTGCACTTCCAAAATATACCCAACAACCCAGTTTTATTTCCGCCCAGGAGGCTGGGTGCCAAAGATCGGATGTAGGCACAGGTACATGCAAGCAGCAAGATTACAGTCAGAAAACTCTTAACACTGAAAATGGCAGACCTAGTGAGGTCGGCGAAGCCCAGCCATGTCCAATATCCAGTATTTTTAATTTTAGTTTTGTTATTAGCAGGAGCCCCCGTAGTCTTCAGCATTCTACTCCAGGTTGGACTGTTTTCCCTTTAGGACTCAGGGTCCATCACTGGGTTGGCCATCACTGCCTTGGTTAGACATTCCCCTGCTCCTGCATCTCCCGCTTGCCTTGCTCCTCTGCCATGCCCTGCTGGGTCGTACCCTCAAGAACGTAACCAAGACAAATGTGATTCTGAGTTGTCTTGAGACTTTCTGTTGCTGCAAGCACCTGCCCTCTGCATTTGACAGCGTACCCCCTTGTGAGTCAAAGACAATTTCTACTTAAAATCTGGATAGCGAGGCTCCTCTGTGATTAGTCTGGGTTCTCATTGCACGTGGAAGACTGGTTTTCTCTTCTTGAAAACTCTAGGGTGTTTCTTCTTCTCTTGAAATTCTGACTTCTCCCTGTGTTCTGCTTGATATTCTGACGTTACTCGATACTCTGAAATGTCGTGGTGATGTGCCAAGGTGCACGTGCTTTATTTGGTTGGGCATCCTCTGGGCTGTTTCAACACTAGTGTTTTTTCAATTCTTTTCAGTTCTCTCCTTCTGTGTCTATGATAGCTTCATTCCCATTGTTAGGGGGAAAGGGAGTCTGGAAGGGATTCCACAAATAGGTTTATGGACTCCAAGCCCCACTCCGGCCAGCATTAGCCCCAAACCAGAAGTCTCTGAAGGTCAGTATCAAAGAGCAGATCACTGGGGCCCGAGGGTGGAGTTAAGCAGCCAGGCTGGGCATAAAACCAGACACGTGGGCCTTGGGGGCTCTCTTTGTTCTTCCCAGCCAGCTCTCAGCCTGCTGTTGGCTTCCAGCTCGGAGGAACTGCTCAGACGTTTAAGGACTTGTCTCCCTCTCTTCTCTTTGTGTGGTTCACTACTTTATTCCCCCTTCTTTGGTAAATAAAACCCTTTATTAACCTTTGTCGTGTGTGCCTGCAGTCGGGGCTTATTGTAAGTGCCTTTCGTGCGCCTGGGTGAGGACCCAGTCAGGCAAACGTACCCATCTTATACTAGGGTTGCCCTGTAACACCATGCTCTCCTGTGTTCTGCAATAAAACGTTTGCATCAGTGGGGTGATGGATCCTTCTCACATGTTTTTCTTTATCCTTTGCCTGATAGACTGGCACATTTTCTTGCCTTTGTTTTGCTGATTTCAAAGGAGATCGCAGAACTTGGATTTTAAACTGAAGCGGGAAAGAGGAACTAGTAAAAAGCTAAATTAAAAATGATGCAATGAACAGATATGCTTATGATTACATATTAACAGTGATACAAATAACTAACAAGACGGATGTCGAAAAGTGTAAATGTTGAATATTTAGGAGGAGGACAGTTTCTAGAGCGGCAGTTTCCTCTCCCCTGCATGTTTGCTTACACGGTCTGTGTTGCCAGAAGGCAGAAGTGCTTTCTCTCCTCTGGAGGTTAGTGGAGATCTGACAGTTTTATTGTTTACAGAGGTTTTTCTCTCAACCTCGTTTTGTAAGGGAGAAGGTAAATTTCGTTGTTTATGGGAAATCTTCTATGCCACTTCCCCTATAACTAAATGCATTTGTTTCATCTATAGTGACAATTACTAAGAGGATGTTAGTTTCAAGTATCTGTGTTGCTGTTGTTGTTGCTGATTTTTATACAAGGCTAATGAAAACAATGAATACGGTCCTGGAAGCGTTGTCAATTTTCTGCCTCGTATTCTCACATTTTATAATACTACCATTTCTACAAAATGATGATGAGGTAAGGATCGAAGCCAGCCACCCAGGCGTCCCTGTCATCTCTTCATCTTTCTGGAATCAGGGTTCTTCTACATTCACTCAACAGTGAGCTGCAAAAGAGCAGCGAAATCTCCTTAATCCCAGTTCATTCAGAATCAGCTACGGTGAAAATCCAGGGAGTGACTGACTATTCACATAACCATTATCAGAGTTAAGCATCCAGAAAGCCCTGAGAGGGCCAGGCAGGGTTCATTGCACGGTTCAGCCGCCCGCAGGTATCCGGTGGCAGCTGACAGGGGAACAGGCCTTGGCTGTTTCCCCAGAGTGGGTGCTAAGGGTTCACAGAGTCCAAAAGGGCATGCCATCAGCAGTGCTGTTGCTGGGGCTCCAGCCTAAACCCCCTGGTCTCCTCTGCCCCTTTCCCTGGGCAACTTTACCTCCACCAGGACTGAAGGATTCTCAGATCTGTATTTGTCTCCAGAACCCAGCAACACCCTGGTCATGGGCAGCTCCTATCATCACCTCACTTCCTGCCCACTCCTGCAACCAAGGCACCCTCAAACCTCCTCCTCTGGTGAGTTCCACCAGCACACAACCCTGCCTGAGACACCCTTCTTCCTTAGCCCTGACTTGTGACCCAAATCCCCAGACCTTTGAGCCTACCCCCAGAATTGGTTCAAAGCCTTCCCCTTCTCCACCTTTGCTTCCCCCTCTGGTTTAATGTCTGTCATGTAGCTCTTGATGATTTTAGTAGATCTGCTTGTCTCCTGCCTCCTATCCCAGCCCCTGTGACTTAGCTTTCACCCCACATTGGGCTCTTTTTAATCCCACTTTGACTGTATCACTAGTACTTTCTCACCTGGAGTATTTTAATGTTCTCTAATGCCCAAACCTTGAAGATAAATCGAAATTTCCCACTCGGTCCATCCCTTTCCATCCCATCTTTTTCGACCTCATCTCTGACTCCCAGTTTTAGCAAAGGACCCCTATCTGAATCTCAACTAGGCACCAAATAACTACTCCTCCCCTAACCCCCACACGCACCATCTTCTTTTTGCATTTTTAGATGTGCACTGAATAAACAAGATTTAAAACAGTGTTTTAAAGTTTCTGAAGAGCTTTAAGGTAATGTCTGAGAAACAACCAGTTTTTCACTGAGAAGATAAGATAAATGTCACAAGGCTGTCCTGGGGGTAGAAAAAGGATGTTAGGAAAAAACAGAGACAGTAAGAGTGAATATGAACTTCAGTAGCTAACACTGAATTATATTGGCTAGTTAGTTGTGAGACAGGTAGCTTAATAATGTTAGATAGGAACAATAGTGGAAACTGGGTGCCGGGTATTTGGGAATGCTCTGTACTACATATGCAGGTTTTCTAGAAATGTAAATCTATTCTGAAATATTTTTAAACAGAGGGAAAAGGAAGAGAATCGTATCTCCCTAGTAGTAGCTAAATGTTGCATGACCCCTTTGGGCTGACCCTGGCATGGGTCAGACTGTCCCCGGCATGGGTCAGACTGTCCTCTAAATTCTGAGGACAGACTGACCCTGTCCCTAACTTCTGAGCTTTTGATTGATGGAACTCAGTGAACCCCGCCCAGCTCACTGCTGTCGTCAAGCCCTGAGGTTTGAAAAGAACCACAAATCCCAGGATTAAACTCATTGGCCTCACCCTACAGGAATGGATTAACATCTGCGAGGAGTTCCCAGATCACCCAGCACTTGACAACATCACATGTGCATTGATTAAGTGAGTGGATGAAGGGTCATTTCCCAAGCATGACTTTTTTTGTTCACAAAATTATTTCCTTAGGGAGGGCACATCCATGCCTTTTTCCAGATTAGATCGGCAGTCGCTTTGGCTGTTTTTAACAACCCCAGAGTAGGCAAGATCTGTGAAAGAGTGCATAGAAGCAAAATAATATATGCTTTTAACGACTGCTCTTATTTAGAGTGCACCCACCCACCAGGGGAGGGTCTAGAGACCCAATATGTGCTCCGCTGTAGAGAAGAGTGAAGCCCTGGGAATTTATTGGCTGAACGAAGCTTTAAATAGAAATTGCAGAGCTTGAACAACTTATATCCAAAGGGATGTTTCAAAAGGGCTGTTTTATTTTCTTTATATGCTTCTGTAGAACCTTTTACAACAATCCCTTGTAAGGGATTTTGCCATACAAGGATGAAGGTTCACTAATCAATAGCGTTTTCCAATACTTCGTTTATTCAGGAATTTTCTTTTACTTAATGTTAAGGGAAGGAGTCTGTCCTAAGAATTCTGATTTACTGCAAGAATTAGACAATATTTTATTTTATTTTTAGACAATATTTTAAAGGCTACAATTGTATCTACCTGGTGCCTGTTTGCTGTGTCCTGTTATCATTTCCATGTTCCTGATTCCAGCAGCACCTAAAATTGCTCATTCAGGTTTTATACTTCAGTGTTCTATTGCAAACCTTCTTATTCCTTTTACTTACAAAAAAATTTAGATTTATTCTTTCAAATTAGTATGTAGTGTGTATTTGTTTGCACGTGTGTGCAAGACATTACATTTTATTTTCTATCTTGTTGCTTATTGTTTATTTCATAATCATAAACTTAACTGCAATCTGACTAGACTGAGAAGGGGGTAAGGGAAATATGGAATCCAAAATCTGCATGGACAGCTTAACGGTTATAGGCTATTTTGAGCAGATGGGGGATCAAAGAGTGATCCTGAACTACAGAAGGAATACTCTGCTGGTTAAGATAAAACAGAAGTCGGATGTTAGATTTGTCCACAGTCAGCAATGGTGATCTTCTTGCCGGTCTGCTCGTTCCTGGACCTGAAACCCTTCACGGCTTCCACAATATTCATGCCGCCCTTCACCTTGCCAGAGACCACATGCTTGTCATCCCACCACTCAGTCTGGCTGTGCATATGAAAAACCGGGAGCCATTTGTGTTGGGTCTAGCATTTTCCATGGACAAGATTCTGGGACTTGTATGCTTCAGGTGAAAATTCTCTTCATCATGTAGCTCCGCATAGATGGACATGCTGCCACTGCCATTATCTGAGGAGTATGAATATATGCCCCAAAAGCATAGAAAGTGGGTGAACCAATGTTACCGCAATTGAGGAAAAGTATTACATAAAAAATATTCGAGTTTCGGTTTGTGGAGATTGGAGAGAAAAATGACTGTTTT
>JAGFMF010011045.1:0-19050 GCA_019455555.1 Galemys pyrenaicus
TGAGTGAGTGAGTGACACGCTCTGGTGAGGGGGCCGCCCCAAAGAGAGCTGGGGGAGACAGGCCAGAGGTTGCTGGCCCAGCACGTGCTCCGGGCTGGGGTCCTTGTCCGCATTCCCCCAGGGCTCTGAGAGCCCTGTCCCTCGGCTGTGTCTTCTCAGCACCACGCATGTGGGCAGCCGTCTGACCACGGGGTCACGACAGGCAGGCCCAGGGGGCCCTGGTGCTCCAGGGGCTCAGAGCCCCAGAATGGGGCTCAGAGGGGTGGTCGTCCCCCCGGGTCTCCAGCACCCCAGCTCCCACAGCCACCACAGACACTGGTTCACATGAGGAGCCTGAGCTACCTGAGCCCTCCCTCAGGCGACCTCGTCCCAGGGAGGAAACTGAGGCAGACGAGGGCCTCAGGGCAGAGCCCCCAACACCAGCCCCCAACACCGGCTGCCTTCCTGCGGGGAACTTCTGGGAGCTTCTGGGAGCCTTGGCCCCGGTCCCTTGTCTCACGCTCCCTGTGAGTCCGTAGGGCAGGATTGCAAGGGCCCACTTGAATGAGGAAACTGAGGCACGGCCAAGGTTGTGACTCACCTTTCTTCAAAGGTCTCATTACCACGGGCCCGTGGCCAGGAGGCTCCAGCGCGGATCTGAGCCTGGGGCCTGGGCTGGTCCTGGCCCGGCCACCTTCAGACCGAGACGTTACTAACCCGGGTGCCTCAGTTTTCCCATCTGTAAAATGGGTAATGAGCATAATGCCCCCAGGCTCTTAGGAGCGAGCGTGACACGTCCAGGCGCCCCCGGGGGAGGAGCCCAGCTCTGGAGCCAGCGGCCGCCCACCCTCCAGCCCGACCCAAGGCCCGGGTGGTCACCGCCGGTCTGCAAATGAGGACGAGGGCAGGGGTCGCACAGGGTCCTGGCCAGGATTAAATGCCCCTTCGATTCAGTGGTTGGAACGGCTGCTCATGGAGACGTTTCTGTTCTAGACAATAGAGCAGGGCGTCCCCGGAGCAGTCACGGCCTCAGTGTTGTGGATAAAATACACAAACGCACGACGTGCTCAGGCCAGCGGCTGCCTCGAGTGCCAGTTTCCATGAACAACGTGGGCTCGGAACCCGAGGGTCGTCCTGACCCCTTTGCTTCCCGCACCTCCCAGGCCCGGTCTCCAGCCTCCTCTCCTGACCGTCTCTCCTCCGAGGCCACCTCTTCACTCTGCTCCCCTCGCCCACCACCCAGCACCTCCAGACGCTTGTCCCGTACACATGCTCACGTGTACTCACATGTACACACATGCTCACACGTGTACACCCTCACATGCACACTCATCCACACCTGCACACACAATCCTGAGGTGCTCCTCTGAGGATCTGAACCCCAGCCAACTCTGAGCCTCCTAGGGCCCCTCCAGGGCGCCCCCCTGCCCACACGCCCCACTTGAGGCTGCCCAGGCCCCTGCCAGGACTCGCCTGCAAAGGGAACCTGCTGGGACTTGCTCCTCTGCTGAGAGGACTGGAGGCCCAGATCATCACAGCCTCCCCCCTCCCCCACCCCGCTCCAGACTCAGCTCCCTTTGCAGTGACAGAACCGGGCTGCAGTGGGCCAGGGCCCTGTTCTCCGAAGACACCCGGACAGTGGGGGCCCGGCATCATAGTCCCCCAATACGCACACACATGCAGCAGGATGAAACAGGTCTGGGGCAGGGGCTGGCAGGCAGCACTCAGCTCCAACAGGGAAATTGGGGGGCTGGAGGGAGGGGCCCAAAGGGGGGAGGAGAGAGTTGGGATCTTGGAAAGAAGGAAGGAGGAAGGGGCTGCAGGTGGTGAGAACAGCTTGGACAGCAGCAGAGACAAGAAAGTATGTGGAGGAGAGAGAAGATTCTGGGGGCTGGAGTGATGGGTGGGAAATGAGAGTCATATCCAGAGAAGGGGCTGGAATCAGGAGATGAGACAAGACACCCCCTGGCCCTAAGGGTGGACTCATCCCTCAGGCCTGCACCCCCAGCTCCAGCCCCCCTCCTCCATCTCATGCACAGTCTGCACTCACCTAACGTCCTCTCAGATCAGATGTCTTAATTATGTAGATTTACTTTAGCAGCAAACCTGACATACTTGACTTAATTGGGAAAATTAATTAGAAACCAAAACAATGTTATGAGTTGCAGCCAGGTACTCTTGCCCAGGAAGGCTCCAAGCCCAAGGCTGACTGTCGTGGTGTAAAAGGGAGGTGATCACAAACCAAAAGGAGAACACCGCCTGAGCGCCTTTTCTCCCTGAAGGGAAGGAGAATTTGAAAGGACTGACTTTCTCACGGTGAGTCTGTGTGTCTCCAGGGTCTGAGTCAATTAACAAGGTCCCCAGCATCCTCTACCCCATACACAGACTCCCCACCTGAAGGTGGAACACTTTTACCCATACTCAGCAGATAGAACATTCCAGAGAATTGACCCTCCCTCTCCAGCAACCCCCAAATAGCTTATAGGAGCTGGTCTGTCAAAACCCCACTCCCTCAAAATGGGGATGATTCATCCTCACCTCCCTGGCTCCCTGGCCCAGACTTTCCCATGGGGTTGGACTCCAGCTGTCCTCTAGACCAGTAACATGTCCTCCAGGCTTAGTAACACGGCCCAGCGGCAAAGGATTATGTGTTATCCTCCCTCCTGTCTCACTTTCTGCCCCTCTGCCCCTCCAGTCTCCTGTGATTGCCTCCCAGATAAACAACTTGCTCGCAAACTCTCATCTCAGAGTCTGCACCTGGAGAGCCCAAAGTCAGCCACCAGCCTCAGTGACATCTGTCCCGCTGGTGTCAGACCCCAAGTCTGAGAGCCTCAGACTGAAGGGACCTGCTCTTATAACTAGATGTGAAATCAACTTCGGAGAAGCCAGTATGGCAATTTACACGGGGAGGGGCTGGATTTTTCCATGAAAGATTTTCATGTGGCATTGATTACCGAGAGCGAAACAAGAACGGAGTTCATCAGATCTGCAGTTGGAGATCTCTGGCTCTGTGCCCTGGCTCACGGAGTTGGGTGGTGCCAGGGCCTGCATGGGGAGCCTGGTGGGGCCCCACTTCTCTCATCAGAGGCTACACCAGAGGAGTTTGGGAGGAATCTAAGAAGGGCAGTCACCCGGGAATTTACCATGGATTCGCCTGGAGGGAAGGGTTGAGGAAGAGGGTGATTTCTGACTAATAGTGGATTGAAGTGTCAGTCACCCCCAAGACAAACAAGGCAGGAGGAGCAGGTTTGGGGAGGGAGGTCATGAGTTCAGACTCAAGCACCTTAAGTTTGAGCTGCTTCCCAAACACCCAGGTGAAGATGTCAAGAAGCCTGGCGGGTAGAGGGGACCCACCTGGGAAACCATCTACCAGCTGATGCACAGAAGGGAAAGTGTGGTCTGTGTGTGTGTGTTGTGCATGGGGTGTGTGTATGTGTGTGTGTGTGTGTGTGGACGTGTACGCATGGTGTTTCTTGTTTTCACTTGTGGTGAAATTCACAACACAAACATTTACATCTTAACCATCTACTAGTGGACACTTGGGGTGGTTTCTACCTTTTGGCCATTGTGAAGAGTGCGCTTGTGAATGTGGGTGTCTAAATACCTCTTTGAGGCCGCTTTCAATTCTGTAGGGGCATATACCCAGAAATAGAATTTCTGGATCATTCCGTGCTTCTGTGTGTTGTTTTTTTTGGGGGGGAGGGGGTATCACGCTGTTTTCCATGATGCCGCACCATTTTATACTCCCCCAGCCCCACACGGGGGTCCAATTTCTCCCTTCCTCACCCACATTTGTTATTTTCTAGTTTTTTTCATAGTAGCTGTACTAAGAGGGGTGAGGTGGTTAGGGTTTGGATGACAGGTATGGAAATGGTACGTAAAGTCTTAAGGCAGGAACACGTGCCCCCTCCTTCACCATGCCCGTGGCCACCCCCGATCTGTCGGGGTGCTCTGCGCTGCACGTAGGGACACCAACGCAAACTCCCTGTCAGTTTGGACAGTTGTAACTTTTTCATCAATGAACCTCTAAGCCAGTAGGAGGCACCTTGGGGCCCCAGGGTCTGATGTAGTCACTGAGACGTCATAGAAGCTTTAAGCAGATTTGTCAAATAAGTGAATACATGAGCATCTCACCAAGGCCGTGCAACCGTGTGCTCTGTTGCCCTGATCCAAGCATCTTTGGGGGCGTGCCAGCAGCTCAAGGCACAGGCCAGCCTCTCCCCAACCAGGTCAGCACTGCCCACTCCCCCCAAAACAGCTCCTGTGGTCACCCCCACTGCCACCATGTCTCCTGCCAGGGGAGGCCTGACTTCCTGCTCTGCAGGGCACTGCAGGGTCAGAACTCGGTCTGTGGGTAACCCCACACCAGTCTCTGTGCGTGAGTTCTCGGCGCTGCAGTGAGGCAGACAGCAGTGGCCAAACGTCCCAGCCGTGCCCGTTACTGCCCCACAGGGATGTGGTGCCTGTTCAAGGTGGACAAAGCAGCCTCCACCCACTTAGAGTCTAAACAGAACCCCAGCTGAGAGCCCGTGTGGCCTGGGCTTTGACGCCCTAGGAACCCAAGTGGAAGCAGCTGCAGACACACCATGCAGCGGCTGAATCCACAGGTGACTGGCAATGACATCAAGGAAGGAGAGCACATCCTCACGGAAGTCAGCTTTCAATGCTGCCCTCACATCACCCCTGCTCCAGAGGATTGTCCCGGAAGGTGCTAAGTGCACACACCAGCCCATGGAAACTCACAGGCCAAGCCCCGTGTAAAACCCTTCACTACCTGGGAGCCCAGCAACCCAGGGTGCCAGAGGCAAACTAGAGATTAACTGACAGCCACAAAGGACCCCTGCCCCTGGCAGTAAACTCAGCGGACCCCTCTGGCAGAAAAACTCTGGCAGTAGCCTGACCCCGAAGACCCTTTCTCCCATTGGGCCCTCTAGGCCTGCAGAGGGTCAGTGCCTCCCGGGCACTCATCAGTAAAGCCTGCTTTGTCTGATGCGCTTGGCCTCCTTTCTGGCAGAAGGAGCTCAGCAGGCAGCTTTTGGTGTCAGCAGATTTTGGTGTCCATTTTCCAGACAAGGAAACAAAGGCTTAGAGAGTGAACCAGATCCCATGGCAGAAAGCCGAAACAGAGCCCACGTCTGCTGACAAGGCGCGCAGGTGAGTTTTACATGACCCAGCTGCTTGGGGTGGACGCACTGAAGTGTAAGCCTCCGAGGCTGCCATCAGAGGGTTAAATGAGCGAGGGCAGAGCCTGTCCTGGGACTGCATGTGCTACGCATAGCGGGTTTATTTGTGGTTGGGACCCCAGGCCAGCGTCAGGGCATCCAGAGAGCCGGGGCCCAAATGGGGCCGTCTGCGCCATTTTTTTCATCCAGTCCTGCCTTTGGGAGGTCGGCAAAGACCCTGGAGTCACTTCCGCTCCCTGGTCCTTGGATCCCTGACTCTAAGCTCAGGGTTAGATGAGAAGCAGCACTCGCTCAACCCACCCACAGTGCGCTGTAAGTCGAGCTGGTCTTTGTCCCTGTGGCCATCCAATCCCCTCTCCACGCGTTGCTAACATCCCACACCATGAGGCCTGCCATCCCAAGCCAGTTCCAGAAGTCTGTATTCCCAGCTCTTGGCACCAGGTCACGTGACACATCCGAGGTGCCCAGGTGAGATGGGAGTCAGAAAGGAGCTTTGTGGGGAGGGGGAGGGTTGCTGTGCCCAAGGGATCTGAACTTCTGGAAAACGCCAAGGCAAGGCTTTTGGTTCTTCAGGTCTTTTTGGTTCTTCTTCAACTGAGCCTTCGGTATATACCCCCCACCCATTTCATCAGGACATAGACGGTTCGGGTCGTAGGTGTTGCCAAAGCAGTCTGCAAGGGACAGGCATAGTCTTTCCTCCTGCAGAGCTTGAGATCAGAACCTGCATTCTGACCCTCCCTGCACTGGGAATCCTTGGTAGATTTTAGCAACTCCCTTTCTCACTTTACCTAACCAAGCTGGGTCTATTGTTTGCAAGGAGCTCCCAGGCACCAGCAGTAAGTACTCAATCAATGGTGGGTGTTGTGTCACTCCCTCAAGGTGAAGGAGAGTGATCTGGATAAAGGGCTCTTCGCAGCTCTGAGCAGCTCTGAGCGTCTTGGTCCGCAGCCCAGCCCCGAGGGCACCAGCACCTGCCAGAGTCTCAGACGACAGGATATGAGCACAAAAGACTGAGTCACCAGGAGCAATCACAGGATGAAGATAAGCCCAAGTGCCAAGTGGACAGAGGTTCTGCCAAGCCATGCAGGGGGCTGAGCTGTGATGGTGGGGGCACCTCTGGGGCAGACCCTCTGGGCCAGGCAAGGTCCTGGTGGAGGGCAGGCAAGGGACTGCTCTGGGGCTCCTGGCGGGGCTGCTCCTGGTCCCTGAGCTGGGTGCGGCTGGGCCAGCGGCTCCCCAGGCTCCTCCAAATGCGGTTCCTGCACCGGGGGCTGAGTTGAACCTCAGGATCCTATGCACTGCCGCGTACCCTTAGGGTTAGGGCTTCACCCCTGTGACACAGCGACCCTGAGTGCCTGGCTCTGGCCATAGGGGGGGGTCCCTCAGGCTCTTCCCCACTCACCCCATCCTATGCGCTGCCTCGTACCCTTGGGGTTAGGGCTTCACCCCTGTGACACAGTGACCCTGAGTGCCTGGTTCTGGCCATGGGGGGTCCCTCAGGCTCTTCCCCACTCACCCCATCCTATGCCCTGCCGTGTACCCTTGGGTTAGGGCTTCACCCCTGTGACACAGTGACCCTGAGTGCCTGGTTCTGGCCATGGGGGGGTCCCTCAGGCTCTTCCCCACTCACCCCAGTTCCCGACTCCATTCTCCCCTCTGAACTCCCAGGGGAGGTAGGAGCGTGGACTAAAGAGTAAATACTGGGCTCTCTTTCTAGGTGGAAAAGTGGGGTGTGCCCCCTTTATATCTCTCTTCACCCCAGCCCTATCCACAGCCAAATGGGCCTTTCTAGAGTGGTGCCTGGGCTGCTGCCAACCCATCTCAGCTGCCAGCCTCCATCCCTCTCCCCACCCACCTCACCCTGCCCACCTTTCCCACAATCCAAACTGCTTCTGTGAATGCTTATTTACATTCTTTAAAATTACCTACACATTCGCTTCAGGGTCAACGAGGTGTTCGACACCCTCTTAGGCAACCTTGTGCCCCTGTCCTGTTTCCCAAGGCACCGCCCCTGAGCAGAGTGCTCAGCCCAAGGGCAGGTTAGACTCACCTGGGGAACTTTAAAACAGCCTACGCCCATGAGGGAGCTTATTATGAGGGGTGATAAGAAAGTTCTAGAACTGGATTATGGCGATGGTTGCACAAGTCAGGAAACTTAAAAATCATTCAATCACACACTTAAAATGGGTGAATTTATGGTATGCAAATTATACCTCAAAAAAGATTTTTTTAAATATACCCAGATCTAGGCCCATTGCCAACCTATTAAAACAGAATCTCTTTTGAGGACTGGCCTGAGACCCCTACACTGGTGTCACCATAAGGACATTTCTTTCCACCACCACCTTCATAAACGCTCAGTCGATGGGAGGAGGGGTAAGCCCTGACCCATGTCCGGGGCTGCCTTACCAGGACCATGAGCAGTTGCCTAAGCCAGCAGAACTCTGTTCTCTCACGTTTCTGCAGGCCCAGAGCCTGATATCAGGGTTTAGGCAGGCCTCACCCCCCCAGAGGTCCTAGGGAGGATCCTGCCTTGCCTCCCCCCCTTCTGGTGGGTCCGACTGCCCTTGGCTTGCCCTGCATCACACCGTTTCTCCTCCATCTGCACGTGGCCTCCTCCCCTGTCTTCTTGTTGACCTGGCCTACCCGATCCACTGTGACCTCATCTTAACATCTGCAAATGAGGTCACATGCTGAGGTTCCGGATGGACTTGGATTTCAGGGAGATGCCAACACAGTTCAGTGGGGATGGCAGCCAAATTAAGCTTGATAAGAGGGGACCACCCAGCCACAGTAGTGGCCCCTTCCCCTCTGCTTCCTGCAGTCACTTTGCGTCCAGTAGGGCCTAAGACCACAGTTCTCCAGAAGTTGGTCTGAGTCTCACATGTTCTAGAGCATCTCCCCAGGCCTCCTAGACATGGAAGATGCAAACTGCGGAAGCCCCCAGGTCAGGCTGACATCTGACGCAGCCTTACCGGAAATAAACACTGCCTGCTGCCCCCCTACCTGCTGCTCTGACTGTTTCTAGTCACCAGCTTCAGCATTCAAGGCACGTCCAATCTACCGAGGGCTGCAAGATTCTTTTCCATTTACCCAAATCAACCGTGAACCTGCCCAGCCTGGGATGGTTGTCCCTACAGCAGGGTGTGAAAATATACATTTGTAAAGGTTTAAACCAATAACCCCCAAAGCAGGTACAATGCTAGAAACCAATTCTATCTCAATAAACATAACTTAGGGGGAAAAATCACTATCATTTCAATAGGGAACAGGATTTAAGTGCAACAATCTGCCCTAGAAACTGTACCCTCAGCCGGGGCTCAGGAAATTAGTCTACAGGTCAAATGTGATCCATCTGGTCTACTTTTGTATAGCCCGCCAGCTGAGCATTCCATTTTCAAAGGGATAGAAGAGGAAGGTAGGGAGAAGGGAGGGGATAGAGAGGGAGGGGGAGAGGAAAGTTATGTGCCAAGGTCTATCTGTGACCCGCCCCCCCAGAGCTTACATTGTTTATTCTCTGCCCCGTTACATAGAAAGTCTGCCAGCTCAATCCAAAATCATGATACTCCACCATCACTTACGCCCTCTGTAGCAACCAAGAGGTTCAGGAAGTATGCAGAGGTTGTAGACAGGGCTGTGTCCTCAGGGTTGGGGTGTAGACACACAGGAAACAGTAAATCACACAAGCACACAGCTCTGGGCCAAGCCCAAGACCCAAACAGGACCAACCCCAGCACCATGGGCCAGGTCCCCAGGCTTAGTAACTGGTTGAAGGAAGAGTGTGTCAATAAGTCAGGTCAATGGGATACAATCCTTGGGCTTCTGCTAAGAACATTTTAAAATAATTTTTTAAAAGGCCTAAGAAAAGGGGAAGTATACATTGATAGGCTCACATAACTGAAAATTTCAGAGTTATCTTGTAGGCTTCAGGTACAACTCATCCTAGGTGTTCACACATGCATTAATTTTCTATTGCTGCATAACAGATTACCACAAACTTGGCAACTAGAACTGACATAAACTTATCTCACAGTTCCCATGGACCTGCCTATGAGTTAGCTAGGCTCGTTGCTCAGGGTCATATCAGGCTGAAATCATGGCAAGATTTCGGTCACCTTGGCTGAAAGTAGCTAAGGTGGCTATCTCACCTGAGGCTCAAAATTCTCTTTCATGTTCCCTGGTAAGGGAAAGTTTCAGTCCCTTGCAATTATAGGACAACGAGCCCTGTCTTTTTTTGTTTGGCTTTTGCTTATTTGCTGTATGTCTAGTAGAGGCCAGTCACTGCCATGTAGCCTTCTCCAAGATGGCACTTTGCTCTTTCAAAGTCAGATAAAGTGGGGCCCAGTTCCCTTTAGGGATTTTTCACCTGATTAGGTGAGGCCCACCTAGAATATTCTCCCTTTTGATTCATTTGAAGTTAACTGATCTGAAGTCTCCCTGGTGGTGCAAGGGGTTAAGCGCTGCACTGTGGGGCTTCCACAGCCACTGCAGCATGAGTTCAATCCCCAGCCAGCGAGGGGACACACATGGCGCAGCAGATGTGTCTTGCCCGCTGCGCCCCTCAGCAGTGTATTTCAGTCAATCTGCCTGCTCTGTTCCCCACACTGTCTCTGGTGAATCCTCTCACCCCCTGGCACCTCTGGCTTGTACCCCAGCTCTTGTATGCATAAATAAATAAAACCTTTTAAAAAAATAAAGTCAACTGATCTGGGACGCTTAATTGCATTAGCAAAACTCCTTCCCCTTAACCTAATCATGGGGATGAAATCCACTATGTCCACAGTTCTGACCGCATTCAAAGGAGAGGGTAATCTACGGGATTGGTATAGCCAAGGTGGAACTCATGATACAATTTGCCTCCCTCATAGCTACATTCCTGCTTCAATTCCACGCCCACATAAGGCCTCTGATGGCTTCTCAATTATTACACAGCTCAAATCCAACGGAAAGAAAACTCCTCTCAAGAGAGCAAATGAAAGTCGTAGGCCTGATTCCCATTGGCTCAAAATGAAATCACATGCCCGAGGCTGATCCGATCACTGGTCAGAGCACGGGGTACACAGACAGACCAGGTCAGAGTCACATGCCCAAATCTAGAGTAAGGGTCAAAGCTTCTCCACCAGGGGCTCTTGGATTGAAAATGGCGAAGGAACCATTTCCCCAAAGGAAAGTAGAGTTCCTGTTATAAAAACGGGGTAATTGGCTATTGCAAACACTTCTCCCTCCCTCACGAAAATAAACAGTATCTATATTACATATGCACTCGCCAGACAGACTACTTTATTTCATCTCCAGTTAGATGCAATTTTTAATTGTCCAAATTTCCAACACCTCTCTTGATTTCCTAACTTGTTTTTATTACACCTTTAACTGAAAAAGAAAAAAAAAAAAGCGCATTTGCTCACATGCCCTTGCTTATGATCATCCAGCATTCAGCCAGGGGCCTCCCTGGTGGCTCAGTGGGTTGGGCACCGCGCTGTGGGGCAGCCGCAGCCACGGCAGCACAAGTTCGATTCCTGGCCAGGGAGGGGACCCGCATGTCACAGCAGACCTCTCCTGCCTCACCCGCCTTGCCCTTCAACAGTGTGCTTCAGTCAGTCTGCCTGTTCTGTTCCCCACTCTGTCTCTGGTGAATCCTCCCACCCCCCTGTGCCTCTTGCCTGTACCCCAGCTCTTTTATGCATAAATAAATATCTTAAAAATATATATATTGTTTAAATAAATAAATAGAAATATTCAGCCAGTGATATGGTAAAATCCACACCTATCAGTCTATCTACAAGACAGGGGTAGGAGGGGACCCATGAAGTCACAGCTTGTGCCAATGGGGCCACTCTCCCCTGGACAGGGGTCTCCTTTGTCCCCTCCCTTCCAGGTGTTCATGCCTCAGCTCCTGTGTGTCTCCAGAGGCTGGTGTCAGGGGTGAGAGTGAAAATATTTAACCCCAAGCCCTGATGCATCATCCCACATGCCTGCTGTAAACAACCAGAACCTTGTCCAAGCCAAATGTTGACCTGGCTACCTCCCACAGGACAGCATGTGGCCAATGGGGTGGCCACATTAGTACTTCCCCAGGGCATTATGCTTGGAGACTGTTTCTGTGTGAGTCTGTGAATGGCTAATGGTGCTTAAAATCATGGGTCTCCAGCCAGCCTATTTAACATAAATTATAAGGGCACCAGGAATGTTGGTTGTTATGTGCCAGGCACTGTTCTAAGCACTTTGTATACAAACTTGTTCATAGCTCTTGACAAGCCTAGGAGATGGAGACCATTGTCAGCATCCCTATTTGGCAGGTGAGTTGCTAGAGACCCACAGTCACATGCATGGCTGGTGAGTGGTAGCAGGCACTGCCACTGAACCCTGCAAATTGGTCTCTAAACATTGGGTCCTAATTTTACCACCCCTCTGTTTGAAAACATCACATACAAGGATATTCATCAATTTCACAAAAATCTATTGAATACCCATTGTGTGCTAGACACTCTTCGAGATGCTGGGGCCACAGGAGCAAATCAGGCACAGTCCCTGCTCTCCTACAGCCAGTATGGGGTAGACTGGGCAAGGGAAGGGAAATAGTCTGCGGTCAAAGATGGAGAATAAAAAAGAAGTTCCTATAGTGGCACGTGACAAGAAAACAAGACAATGAGAAGGGAAGGGAGGAAATGAGTGAGATCAAGGAGCATCTTTAAATAAAAATGGCTGGGAAACTCTCTAGGAGATGATATTTGTGCTGAGATCTGAATGACAAGAAGAAACTGGTAGAGCAAAAAATCTAGGGAAATAAAATTCCAGGGAGAGGACGCAGCAAGTGCAAAGGCCCCGAAGCAGGAAAAGGCTTAAGGAACAAACAGAATGACACTTGTGGCTCTGTTACTGTGAGCAAACTGGGGAGTGATTATGGAATTACTGTTCATCTCCTAAGGTGTGATAATGATAGTGAGGCCATCTGCAAGAGCGGCTTACGCGAGGAGTTTCTGGCTTCAGTCTGGAGGCATAACGTCCCACGTAACGTCCCTTGACATCCTTTCAAATGGCTGGGCAACCCTAAGGCACACATGGCGAGATATTAACAATTCTTGATTCAAGGCGGAGGGGATGGCCTGTCCACAGTACTATTCCTTTTCATTTCCCTGAAACTTTCCTAATAAAAATAGGAGAGTAGAAAAAGATGTTGGAGAGATGGGCAGGTCAGAACCATGGAGCTCTTGGGACCCTGCTCAGGAATCTGGCTTTCCATCTAATAAGAGCAAGGGATTTGAGTGTGGGCTCGGCACCAGCTGGGCTGCTCTGGCTCAGCACAGCAACTGCTTGGGACGTCGCAGTCAGGTTTCAGAGGCAGTGGAGGCGTTCCTACAGGACTTGGCTGGCTCGTTTCTGATTCTGAATCAATGAACCCTCACTCTTCACCTTCCAGCCAGATGTAACACTCATCAATCCCCTAAACCACAACAGCCAGCCCCATTTTCCTTAGGCCCATTCTTAAAATTAGGAGACTGAGGCCCAAGGAGATCAACCAAGGAATCGCTGGCTGGTGGGGACAGAGAAGGGGAAGCAGGAACTTCAGCCCTGGGGCACATGAATTCATCACCCCACTTTTACTAAGTCATTGCCAACATTAAACACAATTAATTATAATCAAAGCTCAAAAATGATTTTTCTGGAAAGCGATTGTAAAACAAGGGATGCTGTCACAGAGGGATAAAATTGAATTACACGATGGGCAAAGGGACTGTGCTTTTCCCCTTTAGAAAACTACCATCCACCAAGACCCACGAGCTCTATCATGTCTGCAGAGATTTGCAGCTGTGCAGCCTCAGGCTGGGGTGACTCATTTTAATACTCAATTACACGTGGATTAATACTGCTGGTGTGTCTGTTTCATCACATCACCAATTACATGAAGTTCACATACTTCATCTTTCTTGCCCTTTTATCCAAGAGAACTATTGGTGGATTGTTAAGCTACTAGACAAATTGTCACTGCTCTCTGTGTATAACAGGAGGCAACCCGGCTGTCTTTCACTGGTAAGAATTCAGAGTAAACACCATCGCTCTTTGAGATCGTTCATAAGCAGCCCACAGGAGACTGCAATTACGCCCGTTTATAATTCTCCTACCTCTCCATCTAACCCTTGATTCATGATTGTGCACTTTTAGGCGTCGGGCATTAGAATAAATTAGACTATACAATTACGTGTAATTAAGGGGGGAAATGGGTACCGTGCTGCAGAGATTAGCCCTGTTTTGCTGAAGTAAAGCATGTCTATGTCAGCGCATTGGCCCAGGGAGGCAGCATGAAACACAATTAATGTTCTTTTGACTTAATGGGGGTTTATGGTGATGTTTTTCATTATCACGATATCTCG
This sequence comes from Galemys pyrenaicus, assembly GCA_019455555.1. Classification (NCBI taxonomy): domain Eukaryota; kingdom Metazoa; phylum Chordata; class Mammalia; order Eulipotyphla; family Talpidae; genus Galemys; species Galemys pyrenaicus. The sequence goes on from JAGFMF010011045.1 coordinate 13,532, forward strand.
AGAAGTAGAAACAGTTTTTCTCCAGCACGATTGCATTTCTACCAACACAGACAGGTTGGGTCTAAATGAAAACTCAGCAGAAGTAACCACCATGTATAATGTTATGGCTGATGCTGGGATTCGTATTTTAAAAACCGTGCAAAACTGTCCCCGCACAGGAACTCAGAAGTCTGATCCCAAACCCTGAGGGTGATTCTGCAGCCTCTACTGCTTTTGTAGAAGCGAGTTACAGCCAAACGTGTGTGGTTTATTAAAGCCACCTGTGCCCCAGTCCCATGGCACGCGTTCCCAGGCCTGCCGTCTGCAGCCCTGGTTCTACTTTGAACATTTCTCCTTCACACGCCAATTTGTTTGAGACATGTTAAAAGCTTGACTTTTATAACCCTCGTAAAATCCCATCTACTCCAACCCAAATTCAGCCAGAAGTGCTCGGACAATCAGATTGCGTTTCAACCCCCTGATGGTGATAAACACAAAGCAGGAATTTTTTTTAATTGTTGCACAGGAGTCAAGGAAATAGAACCACTTTGTGCCTTTGCAAAGTAGCTAAACCAGATGGCGTTCTGCATGAAAGGGCCGCCAAGGAACTCTCAGAAGGAGGAACAGAGGCACGTAGGTGTCAAGAGAAAGGTCCCCTCCAGGTTAAATCAACAAGGAGGGAGGGAAGGGAGTGGAATGAGGAGCCTGAAAGATCCGGGTTATCCAGCTAGGACAGTCCTGGCAACTCAGGGTGGCAGGACACAGAACAGAAAGGCTGTCCCAGACCATGTGGCTGAGCGGGACAGGGGCTGGGGCGTCAGGGGCCCAGAGTCTCTAGAATCCTGCTGAGGCCCTGTGCAGGCCCAGGCTGAGGACTGCTCAGGGGGGACCTCTGGGCCCCTCTTATCTCCCAGGCAGACACTGAACTCCTAAATGGAGCCAGAAGTCCCCATCTGCCTGGAAGAACCTCAAAAACTCAGGCAAGGCCTCAGAGCCAGTGGAGTAGAGAGTTTGTGGTGAATTATGGGAAACACTTTGCAGACCCTCAGACCTGTGACTGTCTGAGCTGGTGAATTATGTACGTCAGGACCTGAAACCTGATCCACAGCACCTGCCTACAGTGAACTTACACACATGTGCTTGCACATCCACACACCAGCACTCCCACGCACAGGCCTGTGCAACCCAACTGCACACACCCAGCTCCACACACTCACAACATCTGTCTTCTCCTTAACAAAGAATTAGGGGCAAATTACAGACATTTCCACATTTTGTCTAGGGATGGCAATAGTGGAAAGAATAAATATCCAAAAAAGATAGTCAAATGACACCATCTCAGCCCCACCTGCAGCCCCACGTAGGGCAGGGGATCCCAAGCTGCCTCTCCTCTACAAGGATTCCTCATAGAGGTACCAGCAGCAGGAAAGGTGGCACTCTGGGCAGGTTCGGGATGGTTCTTAGCAGATGGATCAAGGAAAGGGGGTCTTGGAGCCCTCGGTGGCTTTTCATGCTTTTATTGATCTCTACATCAGAGGTGGCATCAGGTACATGGCAGGCAAGGGTGCCGGGGGTGCCGGGAGGCTGGTAGGCCTCCCAGCCCCTGGTGCATCTCACCCGCTCGGCTGCTTCTTCTTCTTCTCTCTCTCTCTCTCTCTCTCTCTCTCTCTCTCTCTCTCTCTCTCTCTCTCTCTCTCTCTCTCTCTCTCTCTCTCTCTCTCTCCTTCTGCTGCTGCTTGTGTCGGTCCTATTGGTCCTGGCATCCTCATGACGACGCCCATTTAAGCCCGTGTCCAACTCAGGTGCGCCCACTGCGCATGCCCACCCTGGACTACTCACAGCACCGCAGGTGTCCATCATCACAGTGGTGGGAGGGTGGAAACACCTGATTTCTCTAACCCTACAGTTCCCTAGTAGACAGATGAACTGAAAAATTGTTGGTCAGGCCCATTTCAGGAAAGGTTCTTGAACTTGAGGCCTGAAGGAAGTGTGTTTTTGAACTGTTTCGTGATGGAAATCACCCCACCTCTAACATAATCTCCAGAACCCAACATTAAAAAGGGCAAAGATATCTCCTCCATGGCAGCTTTACCTCCCTCCCCCTTCCGGGGCCCCAGAGTCACCCCCAAGGGTTCTGAGGACCCAGTTAGAAAATTGCGGCAGCAGGGGAAACATGTCCCCAATAAAAGCATAGTCTCCAAGTGGGATTTTCACCCACTTGAGCTTGATGTTGCTGGAGACCCCTTTCCTTTTTAAGCATTATTTTCCTTGAAAGCTGGTTAAGAGGATTACATGAGATAACTCAGTGGGGATGCTCAGCTCTAGACCACAGGCTGGTAGAGCCGCCAAGTCCAATATGGGGCCACCTCACCCCTGTGGCTAGTCAGATCCAGATGGATTTTAAGTGAAAATCCACACTGGCTCCTCAAGACTTAATTTTTAAATGAATGCAAATATCTCATTCCTAGTTTTTATACTGATATATGTTGCAGTGACACTAGCGTGGAGAGAGTAGGTTACACAAACATTGTTATTAAAATTAATTGCACCTATTTCTCTGTGTTCCTTGTTAGTGCAGCCCTAGAGAATCTTAAGTTGTACACACAGCACTGCACTAGAAGCTCAACAGCAGACGTGTCCACCTTTCCACAGAAATGAGGCAGAGGGGAAGGGGTCCCGGGTAATTTCTGGTCTGTGATGGTGAAGTAAGCCCAACATTTCCTTCCAAGCAAAAGGAGGGCAGATCAGCCAGACTCTTAATTGCTGAAGCAAATTCCAGGTTTTTCTGATTTACCTAGTTGGTAATGATTATGAGGAGAGTAAGAGGGATTATGGCGGGAGAGTGCAGAACCCCCCAAAGGATGGGAACACCCATCAGATAAACAACCGAGTTTTTTAGTATAAGTATATCCTCTAGACTTGTATTTTTATTTATTAAACATGACAACCCTAACCAGCGTGAAAGAAGACTATATGCCACGCAGGAGGTGCTGAGTTGGAAAGAACAGTGACCTGGGGTTTAAGAGCGCAAACCCAGGAACCAAGAATTTGGGTGCAAGCCCTGGGTTTACAGTTAAAGTTGTGTGACCTCGGTCCGTTACTTAACCTCTGTGGGGCAGGCGCTCTACCTCTGTAACACGGGTATAACAATAACACCTACTTGTAAGATTGTGTTTGGTTTCAGTAAGGGACTAACCCCTGCAAGTGCCGAGTTTATTTCTCCTGAACAACTCACTTGTCTTCTGCACTCCTAGTTGGTTCCCCGCGCCTCCTTTACCCACCCTCGTCGTCAGCCCGTGTCTCCTCTAAGGTGGCGCTGGGGGCGGTGGAAACCGCGGTAGACAGCTCCACCTTGAGTCGAATTCCTCCCCTTTCGGGGGAGCGGGTTTCTCCTTTCTTTCCTACTCCCGGACCATTTCTGGGCACAGGCAGCTATTTTCACTTGAGCTCAAGTTAATGTGTCGAGGAGCTTCCGGGGCGCGTGGGACGAGCACCCTGCGAGCGAGCGTCGGGCGCCAGCTGCAGCCGCCGTCTCCGATTGGAAATGTCTGTAGTCAGAAGGGCGCGGGGCTTTCAGCAAAGGCGGGCGGGTGTTTGCAGACCCGGGCGAGTCTTGTGAGGCAGATAAAAGAAAACATTTATTAACGTGTCACTGCGAGTGGAGCGCCGAGCCGGGGCTGCCGCGCGCCCCGCGGAACACTCGGCTCCTTCCAGCTCCTAGGAGAAAAAGAAAGCGGAAAAGAGGCAAGGATTCTCTTCGTTTCTAGCCGAGTGGACCTGGTCGATGGTCCTCCTGACTTTATTGCGATATTTGATTTATTAGCAACGCCCTCCGCGTTTGTGTGTCACACACACACACTCACACACACCCCGACCGCTCAGGCTCGCGTCCCTCCCTCATTTCCAGCTCCTGGGCGAAGCCCACAGCTGTTTCAACTCTCCGCCTAGGGCGAGCGGGAGCGAGTGTGTGTCGAGTGAGTGTGCGTCTGTGTCCCGGCGAGGGTGCGCGCTCGGCGCCGGGAGCGCGGCCAGCCGGGTCCCAAAGCGCCCGGAGACCGCGAGCCGCCCGGACCCCCGCTCTCCGTCACCGCCCCGTCCGGGGCCGGAGTTCGGGGCCAGGGCTGTGTGCCTGGGCAGCGGGGCTGGGCCGGCCGGGCCGCGCGTCCGCCCAGCGGAAGGTAAGGCACCGGCGCGCGGAGGTGGGGAGGGGGCACGGGAGGACGCTGCGGCGGGTCCCGGGCCCCAGCCGCCTGCAGCTCCGGGCCTGAGCTCCCCGCCCCGGCGCGCGCCCGCCTTTCCCCTGCGTGGGGGCCGGCGGCCGGCAGGCAGGCGGGGGGGCCGGGCCGCGCGGTGCCAAGGGGCTGGCTCCAGCAGCGCGGCCGGCCGGGTTGGGGCGATGTAGGAGCAGCCCGGGCGGGGCGCGGATCCGGACTTTGGCGAGGGCGGCGCGCCGGGGCGGGGGCCGGGGGCGGCGGCGGCGGCCGAGCCGCGAGGCGGAGAGGCGGGAGGAGGAGGAGGAGGGCGGGGAGGAGGAGCAGCGGCGGCACTCGCCGGGGATGCAGCGGCGGCGGCGGCAGCAGCAGCGGCGCGGAGTCCCCTGCGCCCGGCGGCCGGACCGGGCTGCGGCAAAGGCAGCTGCGCCCCGCGCAGGGTGAGACCGCCAGGGCCGTGCGCTCTGGTGAGTGGGGGGCTGGGGCCAGGTGGGCGGGGCGGGGGCTCCCCGCGGCCGGAGCCCGCCGGGGGTGAGCACGGCCGCGAGCGCCGCCCAGGTGAGCCCTGGCGGGTCCCGACCGCACCGCTCCGGCCCCAGCGCAAAGGGCGGAGGGGGACTGGATAGGCTGGAGGGAGGCTCCGGCGCCGACTGGCCGCAGGGGGATGACCCGTTGGACACTGTGGTGGGCTGGTGAGCGGATGAGGGCTGCCCACCGCGCCCCTGACCCGCGGAAGCGCCATGCCGAGCCCTGGAGGCCGGAGGGAAAGCGCGCCTGGGCCCGCCAGCCGCAGGGGAATGGCCTCGTTGACCCCTTTGAGTTTTAGATCCAGCGGACCGCTGGAAGCCAGACCACGTGGGGCTTGTCTGGGGAGGACACGGGAAAGTGGTGGACCGGATCTACAGAGTGACTCCGAGATACCGAAAGGGCAAATAGGATTGAAAAGGCAAACTTCCTCCCAGACCAGGTCAAAACCGGGTCTCATCACCTTTTAGAGAGATGCAAACCTCCCTGGGCACGCGAGGGTTTTGGAAGTCTGACAGTGAAGCTGCAGCGATTTCTAGGAGTGTGCTTTGTTTTCACCAGTCTTATAGAAGCTCATTCATTCCTTCTACAAGCATTGATGGAACACCCTTTGGGCCAAGCACCCCAGTGAACAGTATCTGGCTCCTGCACCCCAAGCTCTGTTCACTAGAAGGGCAGCCTGGTAAAGAGATGTGGGCTGAGAGAGGGAAATGTGAGGAGGTGCCCGCAAAGCCTACTTTTGCACAGTGACCCCTATCTGTGGTTCCCTCCCTGCCTGGGCACTGAAGACCATGCTCCCTGCAC